>APFE031223493.1:0-14796 GCA_000404065.3 Pinus taeda
CTCTCTCCTTGGTTAATTGGACAAGGATCTCCTCATTAAATATATAGCCTTATGGGGATGAAGAAGGCCTCTTGTAGCATGAGCTTAGCAATTCTCAGACTTTGGGACTTAGAATTTGAAGCTTGAAGAGTAGAATTACAAACTAGATTGTCAAAGGCAAAATGACAAGTTTATATAGAGAGAGGAGAAGGAGATAGGATCATCCACAAGATTCATGGGATTGGCCTTATCATTAGGAAGCTTCCATGAGAGGTGGAGAACTACTTCCCTTCTATGGAGATTCGAAGCCCAACTGAGCTAACTCAAGCTGGAATCAGTTCATGAATAAGTTAGGAAGAACCTTCGCAAGTTGGTTTGTTAAAAACTTTACCCAACCGGGTTGGCGCAAGTGTGACTCTGAGACAGAGCGCCAGCTGGCATGCCCTCTTTGGAGGATTTCCCCCATTGGCACAAGTGATACACTGTAGAAGAGCGCAATGGAAAAAGGGTTATTTTTATGGGTATTTTGCAGAAGGTGTCTTCAAGGCATATGAAGTACATACTCAAGGGGATACAATGCAAGTGTTTTCAAGTTATTTCACTTCTCATAGGTCCCGGAATAAGTCCTCCAAAGTGCGGGAGAAGGGGTAACAGGGACGGTGACAAATTATTGTGTAACAGATGCCCCCTAAAGCATGAGGCCCGAGAGAGAGAGGGGTGAAATGCTTTACAAGAACATGGTCAACTGAAAACACTGCCGCCGGAGAAACTGCATAAGAAGTACAAATGATATCTCAAGTACATGATGTATGTGGTATGGGCGCAGCCATCCATAGTAGAGTACATAAAAATCTGGATCCAAGGTATGGACGCAGCCATCCAGGAAGGATTGATAATCAGACTCAGGCATGGTCGCAGCCATCCAATGAATGAGTCATGTAATGATTATAATAATCCACAAAATTGCAACTTGGACTTCAACAGACAAAATCTAGGGTCTTGCGCTTTGTCTCAACCCGAACAAAGTACAAGTTCAAGCATGCGAATATGGGAGTCGAAGTCGAACATGCAGGAACATCGTCTGATTACCAGTGAATGATGAAATTTGTTAACAGACGCGAGAGGTACCACCAATAATGACAATGGCCCTCAAGGTACTATAGGTACAATCTACAGCGTGCGAATCAGTGAGTTGGCATCAAACACCCGTAGAATCATTCAATCAGAGGCCAATGATGAAAGCCTCACGTCGAACACGAAGAACCTACCATTGAGGCATGCAGGCTCCAAGGAACCTGAAGGGAGTCTCTGGATCAACTTCCTGGATAATGAGCTGGAGTCGACAGGAAGTGACTTTGATCGAAGGTGGGCCATAATGTTTCCCATATCATCGACATGAGACAGAGAAGGATAAGATGTTTGTGAATTAGGATTATGTGAGGCATCAGAGGGAGGTTGATTATTCTACAGAGGTCAACTTCTCTTGAACATATCGGTGGCACGACAATGGACTTGGCAGTATTTGACATCAAATGATCAGAGGTCATGGTGACAAGGCAACGAGCAGATGAGAGGTCAAACAGGATAACCCAAACCCATGGAGGCAAGTGTAAAAACAAGATGAGATCTCCCCACCCAGCACAAATGTAGACATGTGCCATGTTCAAGAGCGACATACTGCCGACACGACGATAATTGTGGTTCCTTTTTCCCCGCAATTTCTGGCGAGTACCCCGATTAGTTTTTGATGACAAGCTTGATGGGGATAGCATATGCTTGAAAGGCATCATTTCGACGGAATCCGATGTCATTAAGTTTTAACGAGTCTGACAAAGGAAGAACTCGACGTCTTTTGATGTTTAGAGAGTTTGAAAAGACAGTGGAAAAGGAAACTCCAAGGGTGTCCTTTTTCGTAAAGTTGTGTCTCTCGAGCCCGAAAAAGTATAAAACCATGCTCGAAAGAACCGCCCGATCATTACGACCGAGGAGTACTTTTCATAAGTAGTGATTCCAATATGAAAAAGTAAAAAAGCGATTGAAACCACGTCGCTTCGTAACCATTAACGAGCCTGAAACGACAAGGGTCCGACAATCTTTTCATTTTTTACACGGTCGGAAAAGGGTTTAAAGATGACCGCCTCTCCTTTACATTCAACGAGTCGAGAGGAACAACTCGACGTTCTTTTCACGTTTAGAGAGTAAGAAAAGAGCAAAAAGATGAATCCAAAGTGACTTTTTTGTGGATTTACTGAGTCCGAAAAAGTATAAAATACAACTCGTTTCGTCGCCTAAGCCGTACAAACACCTGTCGCTGCACAAGAAACCAATGTAAAATCCATTTTCGACACAAATATATATTAAAATATTCATAAAACGACTTTTAAAACCTATTTGAGGGTCAAAAAGTTCTAAAATGGGTGAAAATGGTAAAAACAAGAAATTACTTTTCACTTTTACCTTTTGAGAGTGACATTAGGGCTTTTGGTGTGCGATCTTCAAGCGATGATTGCGACAAATCCAGTTGACCATTCGGAGCGTCGTCAGTGTCAGGTAAGAGGTCTCTCCCCCCACTCCATTTTCATCAGTTTCAAATTTGTTTTAGATTGTTTTTTCATCCTCTATGGGGGAGGATTTAAAAAATGAGGGTTGCGCCCATTGGCGCGGGTTTCGAGCACAGACCCATGCCAATGGGGAAATTTTCCCTAAAGGCTCACGCCCATGGGCGCAACTGTTTTAGAAACAGTCGCGCCAATGGCCGCGCGGTTTTTTGCTCAAATTTTAACAAATTTAAAATGATTTCGTTGCATTTTAAGTTGCACAAGGGTCTAATTCAATGTTTTGGGCTTGTGATTGCAGGGAAATACACGAAAATGGTAATCGTATGGAAGGAAAGAGAACACGACCAAGTGGACACATTGGCCTTAGTGGATGAGGATTGCATGGAAGCTCTCAGAGCTTGTGGGCTCAAGAAATACTTCCTACTATCCTATTTACAAGCTCAACCAGAGCTCTTGCAGTATCTGATCAACTTATGGGATGTACAAGAACAGGTGTTCCGGATACGGGACCAAGTGTTGGAATTAGATGTATCTGACGTCTATTTCCTCACTGGATTGTCGCGAAGAGGGCCGGTGCCCCAATTGACTGGTAGAAGGCCATCTGGGGAGAAGATGGAAGAGGTGAAGGCTCGAGTTTGCCTAGGGGCAAGATATGGGTCGGGCAACTCGAAAGTGGATATCCCCACTGTCCAGGACCTGACACTTAGAGCTTTACTATTCACCATCACACGAGCCGCGGGGGCACAGGCGCCCCACGAAGCCACGAAGAACCACTTGATATTAGCGACAGAGTGCCTTAGCCCGACGATCTTCAATTGGGCGTCAGCTGTGACGACCAATATGAAAAGGCGGCTGACAAAGGCCAAGCGCGGCAAGCTGAAACAGTTCGGGTATGGCTCCATCTTGGTGACATTTTTCTTGGAACGTGTGCCAAGCTTCCAGGGCCAAGGGGCCTTTGTTCCTGACCCAGCACCTCGAGAGCTGAGGATGGCTCGATGGGCGGCACTGATGCCGAGGGGTGGTGGCGGTCAGCAGATGTCGTTCAGACCTGAGTTTTTCGGGTGGCTTCGCCGCCAACTGATTGTGGTGGAGGACTGGCCGTATGCGGGGACAGACTTCACCGGAGACCCTGACCTCCCTTCGCCGGAGGGAGAGGACTGGGACGAGGAGATTGGTATGATATCGTTTTTTGATTTTGTGCTTTTAGGATTTTTTTGTGTTAATACATGCTTGTTCTAATGACATTTATATGCATATGCATATGTTGGCCCGGAACCAGCTGGCATGTCTCCCATTGCAAGGAGACACCAGGCAGCAGCAGCGGATCCTCAGGAGGAGGGTGGTGACAGAGGAGAGCTCATTCAGAACCTCGAGGCTATCACTCGAGGAATTCCGGATTATGCTCGGCTAGCGGATGTCCCTCTAGCGTACCAGAGGCACACGGTGGGGGTGCCGACTCGCATCCACTGACTCTTGAGACGTTTAGTGCGAGCGGTGACGTGCTACCATGAGCACCACCGAGACTAGATTTCTAGGCTTTCTTTTCTATGCATATTTTTTGAGAGACATATTGTCTCCGGATGTACTCAGACAAACATGTATTATTTTTTGATGATGCACATGGTGCAAAACATTTGGACACACACACACATATATATATATACATATGTTTTATGGTTTATTGTGTTTTATGCTTCTTAAGTTATTCTGAATTACATGTTATGCAAATGCCTATCCAACACATAATTAGCTAATGCATTGGTTAACGTATTAATTCGTTTTGGAATATGTTGATAAGTAATGAAATCAAAATCCCTTTCTAACAACTTAACACGTAAATACAACCTTAAAATCCGATGGTATCTGACGGAATAATGCCCGTTGAGTTGGTGGATGACAAGCTGAGAGTCCAAGTTCACAACTAATGTTCAAATGCCGAGGTTAATTGCCTCAACTAGTAGTTCAATCACAACACTATACTCCGCAACATTGTTGGTCATACAACCCAGAAAAACCCCCTGAAGGTCTACTAACTCACCATGAGGATCGTAGATCACCCATGCCACAGATGACAAGTTGCGTGTACTGCAGGAGGCACCATCAACGAAACCAACGTAAGGCGATCCAGACATCTGTCCAAGAAGAAAAAAGACACAAATAAGCGGCAATCAAACCGACACACCAAGACAAAAACATGAAAACATGCACACACAACACACTTGCTGAAAGCACACGTATGTACAAAAAATAAAGTGCACACATGGTACTTGTTCAAGTCAAGCCCATTTCGGGACTTACCCTATTGCACGGCTATGTGACCGGCCTAGATAGTGTAGGCGTCATCTTGGCCTGTTTTATAAAATGATCAACGGCACCGATGATCTGCTCATGCCCCCCGGCCGAGCGAGGGTTACAAGCTAGAAGATCAATGCCCCCTTGTGCAGAGGGGCCGAGGGTAGCAACAGTGTGTAATGAGGGATCAGAACGAGTAGAAACCAAACCAAGAGAAGCAAGGTTCAGAGGTGGGAGCGAAAAGACACCCATGAGGGCGGGATATTTGAAGAGCCCGGCTCCCACACTCTCGAAGGGGATGGAGGTATGCTCCACGAAAGGCACATTGCCTTCGGAAGAAGAAGCGAAGAAGGAGAGCTGGTCTACCGTGACAATTTTCCCCTGATGAGGGAAACAAATGACATGAAAGAGGGATGAAGCTACGGCACACATGGCATATGTCCAGCTCCGGCCCAAAAGGAGGTCGTAAGTGAGATTTGCATCAACAACTTCAACTTCCACTTCAACGGTCTTCCCTTCCAAAGTAATCGACAAACGTTGGAGGATACCGTAAGGGCGAGATTCTCTCCCATCAAAGGCTTCCAGTGTCGTGGGAGACTGACTCAAAGTCGGAGACCCGATTGCTTTCCAACAAGCAACAGACATAATGCAAGTTGATGGACCTTCATCAATAACTGTACAATGAATCATTTTCGAATTGATGATGACTTGAATGAGGAAGGCAATCTGATGAGGCAGCTTGGGTACATGGCTCTCGAGATCAAAGGTGATCAAATCCGAGTCGGCCGGGTCGATGCCACCGATGGCCGATAGCAAGGACTTCCTCTGGGGGGGGAAGCTCTGGAGAACTTCTAAAACGGACATAGCTGACGGAGCTTGAGCTAAGTCCTCAACGATGCTATAGTGATGGGCAGCACAAGCATTTGGGTTGTAAGATGATCTCTGGAGTACACCTTTAGGAGGGGGTCGGATGGGTGTCTCAGTGCTAGGTATCTCGATGTGGACCGGACCAGAATTGGATGGAGGAGCGCTTGAGGGGACCTCAGGCTCCTTCCCAGCGGATGGCGGATATTCCTTTGCTCGAGTCGTTATTGGAACGGGAATGGTTCCAGCCATGAACACTTGGGAACCAAAGGGAGAATAAGACGAGGATGGATCGGCCACCATTTGGGTTTGCTGTGAGGGGAAAGGTTCTTTCAGAACCGTAGGAATCCCAGTAGCACCTTTCAATAAACGACTAACTTCAAACCGCCTTGGGCAGTCTTTGGTATAGTGATCCTCGTCACAGATAAGACAAGGATACTTGGATTTACGTTTGGCTCCTTCCTCAGGTGGAGGTTTGGAGGAGTCCTGTTTAGGTTGCTTAGATTTATTCTTCGCTTTCCCCTTTTTCTTTCCTTTCGAGGCTTTATCTGCCGTGGTGGACTGGACGATGTTGACCTCAGAAGTACTTCCAGAATTAGACACACCCTGAGAAGTGTTTTCGTTTGAAGCATTCGATTTTTGCTTCCCAGTGTTCACGGATGATTTCTTCGACGATGGATTTACATAGCCAATAACACCGTCAACAGATGGATTTGGCGGAGCTTTGGATGTTCCGTGTCTCGGGGCATCAGGAAAATACTCATATAAGGTACCTGACTGAGAATAAACTAAGTTGAGGTACTGAGCGTGCGCGATAGCTTGCTCTTCAGTTACACAAGCTCCCATAGCAATGTCTCATGCGATTTTAGGGACAAAGGAGGTCGTGAACCAATTGGTTAGGAGTTGATCATGAATCCAGAACTTGATCAACCGACGACGCCATCTCCATTCATGTATATGATCGGAGATGTGCGTGGCCGTGTCCTGTTTGAGAGACGTAAGGAGATGCGTTCCCGTCTCATACCGAATGGGTAACTGAAAATGAGTCAAGAATTCCATTGCCAACGAATTGAAATCTTGAAAGGACGCACGAGTCAACTCAATGTACCACTTAGTATCCGAGCCGGTGAGAGTCCTTTGGAACAGGCGGAGCCGGATTGAATCGTCAAGCCATGTGTTTGAAGAACACCAAAGGTGGTAAGTCATAACATGGGCTTGAGGATCCTCTCCAGCTTTGCCATCAAATTTGGGACAATCGCCGGGTATCTTGGTTGGAACTGGTGGCCAGAATGGATTATGCAAGATAGGATCGTTAGTCAATTTAGATACATCTGGCAGTTCCAATGTTGCTAAGAATGGTAGCTGAGGATTGAAGGACATCTGCGGCTGCGGATATGAGGTAGTACCAGAGTTTCAACCAGTTGCTGGTTGCCCCCATTGATTTTGTCCAGACAGGCCAGGCCCATAAGGGTTCTGTCCGTAGGGACTCTGTCCATAGGGGTTATATCCATAACCAGACAGTTGACCCTGGATCTGCACCCCAGCACCCCATTGATTACCAACCTAACCTGCAGGAGCAACATACTATTGATGGTAATTTTGATAAGGAGCGACCTGCATTTGTTGATAATTTTGGTACGGGGCAAACTGAGCTTGCCCCTGGGGTTGCTGGTATCCATACGGTTGCTGGGCTCCATACTTAGCTTGGGGACCAAGCTGCGTTTGGTAAGAAGGTTTGGATTGAAACCCACCTTGCATCTGAAGACCAGTTTGAGTCTAGGGCTGAAAACTGGGTTGAGCTTGAGAAGCAATGACCATCTGCATGCCCGGTTGAGCAGGCCTAGAAATATGTCCTTGAGAGGATGGAGTTTGGGCCACCTGGCCGGAAGGTTGCCCTGGTTGAGTTTGGGATGGACCCACTTGCCCAGAAGGTTGAGCTTGCTGGGTGTTAGGTTGTCCTTGTACAACTAAGGGTTGTCCTTGCGGACAAGATGGCTGAGCGGACTGAACAGTTGGTTGACCTTGGGGTTGACCAACCTGTCCAGATGGTTGACTAGGCTGAGCAGTGGGTTGGCCTTGCTGCACGTAAGGCTAACCACCATGCCCAGAAGGGTACCCTTGCTGGATTCCAGGTTGTCCTTGTTGAGCATAAGGTTGTCCTGGATTCCCATAGGGTTGACCGGAAGGGTATCCCTGTTGGACTCCAAGTTGTCCTTGTTGCACAGAAGGTTGTCCCGGATTTCCAGAGGGTTTCCCAAGATAGGTGAAAGACGGACCACCATAGGCCGAAGGTTTTCCCCGAAAGGGTTGTCCTTGTGGGCCTCCAGGCTGCCCTAGATAGGTTTGGCCATAATAATGCTGCCCATAATTAGGTTGCGTGTAGGATGGCTGACCTTGATATGATGGTCCTTGGTACGGCTATCCTTGATCCGGACGGAGCGCTTGGCCACCACCATAACCAGTGGTACCCCACGAAACACTTAACCGGACCGAGACCTCAACCGCAGGCTGAGAGGGAAAGGAAGTATACAAATGATGCCCTATGGGGTCATAATAAGGACCTTGTGCGCCCGGATTCTGGACGGCATGCAAATATTGAGTATATGCCTCCCCTGCTGGAATGGCACCAGAAGAAGGTGGGGCACTAATTGCAGGATGAACAACTTTGGGTGTATGTGCCGATTGGCCACTATGTACTGGACCGTGGGACGGACCAACAACAGTAGTTACGATTGAAAATGCCATAACGACACTAACAACCGGTGTTGAAGATGCTACACAAACAGTCGGGATAGTCGGAACTGACGTGACAACTGTATTGTGAACTTGTGAAACAAAAGATCCCATAGTGGGAATGATGTTATGATCCCACATGGTACCTGAAGAGGAGTTCCTAGAACCCATGGCATCCCTTAAAGCCTTATAGCGTAAGGGTACTATAACACCGAGAGGGGTGACAGTGAAGGCCGGAGATATGACCGGGGATGTGGCCAGGATAGGAGTCTCGATACTTGACAAAATAGGTGTCTCACGCGCTACAGGAGATGTGTCATCCATATTAGAGGAAGACATCGGAACCGAAGCACCAGTAGGAGTAGAGGGAAAATCCTCTTCGTAAGGTTCCCAAACAGGGTTCCAAAATAGATCATGAAGATTGTCTTCTTAAGCACGAGAGTTCAATGGTTGGACACTTGGAATAACAGGAAAAGTGTCACCACAAACCGGTGTCTCAGGAGTAGCAGAAGAAGGAGACCCTTGGTCACTAGGGACGGGAGACGGGATCGATGGATCGCAGGATGATCAAATTCAAAGAAATTCCTAGACAAGCTAATCGAGAAAAAGACCATACTCAACTAGACGCAAACAAGACTCTAACAGGTAAGTGGTGAACGTGGCCGATAATTTTAAGAACACTAGGAAGCATAACTGACCCTTTCACTTAAGAGTCGAGAAAGGACAAAAAGATACTTAGTCGCTTCGAAATGTTAGTGAGCCGAAGTGACAACTGCCTCAGTGAGCCTTTTCTTTTAGGGAGCCCGAAAAGGATCAAAAAGTGACTACTTGGAGAAATAGGCAAGAGTTTACCAACAATCGTAAAACTGCAAACACCTTAAGCAATCAATACTGAAAACCAAAGGACTTTCGCGTACGACAGTCAATCTTCTCCGGAACTGAATGTGTTTTGGTGCTTACGGGCTATAAAGGCGGTAGAACCCACGATCTTCCCCTGTGATAAAGGATGATAACTAGTGAGTCTCCCCATAATAAGACCCGACGGTACGTGGGAGCACAATCCGTACTAGACCACAGCTGAGCTCACAAAAGGAGGAATTCACCCTAACTTAGTGGAAAGTGACTAGGTTTAACGACGCCGGAGCACGTCTCTAGCCTAGACCTCTAGAATGTGAGCGTTATGTTCCAATGCGTTGTTAGATTCATTCGGTTTATTTTAAAGTTGATCTTGTGTTACGTTTCGGTTTTCAGGTCTTACCGTATGTAATCTCTCAAAATTCCCTAAATGCAATCTATATGCCAAAGTATGTCATTTCATTCGATGAATGCTAATTACGAAAGAGTTCAAGAGCTTTCACGCAAACGAAACGATCACAAAACAACAAAGAACTTCCCTAATAGGTGAATGAATCTTAGCGGGTCAGAATTAGACCGGCCCACCTTCACTTTCTTACTACCTTCTCATTCTCAGCTTACTGCCTTATCATTCAAGGAACCAGATTCAATCCTTACCAACCCCATTATGCTGGGCTCAGCTTACTGCCTTATCATTCAAGGAACCAGATTCTTTACTTACCAACCCCATTATGCTGGGCAAGGAACCAGATTCATTCCTGACCAACCCCATTATGCTGGGCAAGGAACCAGATGCATTCCTTACCAACCCATTATGCTGGGCTCAGCTTACTGCCTTATCATTCAAGGAACCAGATTCATTCCTGACCAACCCCATTATGCTGGGCAAGGAACCAGATTCATTCCTGACCAGCTAACAGCTTATCCAGTACAAGCTAACTGCTTATCCAGTACAAGCTAACTGCTTATCCAGTACAAGCTAACTGCTTATCCTGTACAAGCTAACTGCAGATTGCAGATTCATTCCTGACCAGCTAACAGCTTATCCAGTACAAGCTAACTGCTTATCCTGTCCAGTACAAGCTAACTGCTTATCCTGTACAAGCTAACTGCAGATTGCAGATTCATTCCTGACCAGCTAACAGCTTATCCAGTACAAGCTAACTGCTTATCCAGTACAAGCTAACTGCTTATCCAGTACAAACTAACTGCAGATTGCAGATTCATTCCTGACCAGCTAACTGCTTATCCAGTACAAGCTAACTGCAGATTGCAGATTCATTCCTGACCAGCTAACTGCTTATCCAGTACAAGCTAACTGCTTGTACTGGGCAGCTAATGCAAATTAACAAACTTTTCTTTAAGATCACTAATCACTAATCGAAATGAAAAGTTCTAATTCTCATTAACTAATATAAAGCAAAAGAGATTTTTCTTTTTGATGATGGAAAAATGCACTAAACAACTTTGAGAAATCAAATAAATTCTATTCAATACAAGCACATTCAGTTCCTTAAATCACAAATCAAACTTCCAAAGAACAAGAAAGATCCCAAAGACACCAATGAGCCGTGTGATCTAGGCTCAAATTGAGACGAAGCGGAATTCAAGTGAAGGCAAAGCAAGTCACCCAAATAACGCAACAAAACGATCTACAACCACCAAACAAGTGCAAGGGAGCAATTAAAGAATCGACTGGACCACTAGAAGATCAAAACACCCGAGGAAGGCTCGACACACAAATCCACTAGATGCCCTAGGGTGTGAGAGTATGGGGGAGCTCTGGAGTATGAGTAAATGGCCAATGATAATCAGGCCAGTATTATGTTGTAAATATTTTGGTCTTAATGAAATACATCTGAGTTTTTGAGTGTAATTTTGTGTGGATTTTTAAATTTGTGGATTAGAATTTGCAGGGAGTTGTAGCTTGCATCATTTTTTTGTATCAGAGCTAGTTAGCTCTTCAGAGAAGAGAGTTAGAGATGACTAAGCTCCTTGATATTGAAATAAAGGATAATTGATTATACAAACATTATAGTTGTGCAACAGAAGTATGTTGGAGAATTGCAGTAGTGTAATAGGTAAACTAGTCTTTATATTTCTAAATTGATTTGTGCAGAGGAATTGATGTATGCAGGTAGCAGCCAGAGAGAAGAAGTGAATAAATAATTGTGGAAAATAACCTTAGCAAGTTCGAACTAAGGTTGGAAAAAGGAGGACAAGTTAATGTTCTTAGAAGTGAATATTTGAAGAAGCCTAAAAGGAGCAGAGGAGTGCGCTCGAGAAGGTTCTAAGGAGATAACAAAAGAAGATACCAAAAGGTCAAGCTAGTGAAGAAAGCTTGATGAGGTATTGAGTAGCAAGAAGAGGATACTTTCTACAGAGGAGAGGCTTGATTGTAGTTTATTGTTAAGCATGGAGAAGCTCACAAAGTTAGAGAAAGGGATGACCACAAAGGGTCATTACAAAGGTTCCGGTGAAATCCACAAGAGAAGGAAAGAAGATGTCAAGGAAAATGACATAAAGAGGAAATTGAGTGATGAGGAGTTTGATAGGGAACTGGTTGAGATTAAAGTACAACTGAATGTACTTATGGAGCGACTACAGAAACATGAGGAATACCATAAATGCGAATGGATTTTTAAGAAGAAAGATAAATGGCCAATTAAAGAATTGTTTGCAATAAAGTTGCGGAAGAAGAAGATGCACATGATAAAAACCTGGTTGAAAGAAGGGGAACTCAAGGCAATTGAGTACGAGGCAGAAAAAGTGCACTATTGTGACCCAGAGAAAGGGCCATTTATTGGATAGAATGAGGACGAAGCAATGGATTAGATCCAAGATTCTCATATTTTTAAAACTAATGAATTTTCTGTGGATGCAGTTATGGAAGATGGTGGAAAGCTATCTACAAATCAAACAAAATTAGACGAAGAGATGAATGAAAATTCTATTACAAGTGATGAAGGTGAAGGAGGACAGAAGTCTTACTTTGTTCTAAGCCAAGATGAAGAGAAACACTTATATGCACCGTTTTTGAAAGGAGGTACAAAGAGGAATGATGAACATGAATATGTGATTAGGGAGATAGAATCTATGTTATTTCTTGAAGATGAAATCCAGCCTCACGTACAACATTCAGAACAATTTTTTAGAGATTTTGAGGAAGATATGACATTTTTGGAAAGCTGGTTGGAAAGGATAAAGGTTGCATAGAGGTGGAAAATTTAGTTGATTTGGAGAAAAATATTAGTGTTTCATACAACAATATCATGCCTAAAAAGAAGATGCAACTAGCCGCAGTTAACAATAAGCTTCAGTCAAGAAAAAAATTCGACAAAGAGGTTGATGAGTTGTGGAAAATTATGAAGCAACATTCCAAGAGAATGTATGGAAAGGGGAAGAAAAAATTTAGTCAGAGAATGCAACCAATTGAGAGAAATTATCTTAGCAAATTACATGGACAATAACATAATAAAGTATGAGAGAAAGGAAGAATTAGTAAAGTATTTTTTTTCCTCGGAAATGATCAGTTACAATTTAAATTTTGGGATCCTGGAGGAGTTATTACATTGTTACAGAAAAGTGAGAGGCCTCATAGACAGGGGTCTATGAATACTTGTCTACCTTGGGTGTCTGATGTAGGAGCATCTAGGGGTATCTTCAAAAAGGAAATTTCTGAAAGTCCTGCAGAGAAGTCTAGAACTTATAAAAGCTAGAAAAATCTCTAAGATTTCTAAATTATGTAAAAGCTCTAGAAAAGCATGGTAGTTAGGATAGGATTAGCTTTAGAAATATGGAAAGTTTCATTAAAATCTAACTTTGTCCATTTTTCCCTTATACAATTCTAATAGATCTTAACTTAGTGGATATGAACCCACGAGGTTCATTGAATGTAATCTCTGTATATATTAATCATGAAATGTATAATGTAAAAAAAGTATGTGAGAGTATGGGGGAGGTGTGGAGTATGAGTAAATGGCCAATGATAATCAAGCCAATATTATATTGTATATTTTGGTCTTAATGAAATATATCTAAGTTTTTTACTGTAATTGTTGTGTGGGTTTTTAAATTTGTGGATTAGAATTTGCAGGGAGTTACAGCTTGCATCAAAACTACTTTATGTTTCCATCCATGGAAAGCACAGGTGGAGGAGAAAGTACACAACATATGCATGAGAAAGAGAGGCGGTCTAACTTATTGATGAAGAAGAAGGTTCCTATCATATGCATGGAAATTTGACTATTTCTGTGTAGTATTCTATGGAATTTGTATCTACAAAACCCATGCTTGAATTTCTAGGAAGGTGAATAGAGGGATTTGAGAGGTTTCTGCTAGAAAAGAAATGGTGGTGTACTATAGTGATACTTTAGTGGCCCATTATAGTATTGAGATTATGCCTCTTCTTGCCTTTGAGGAGGGCCAATAGTAAGTTTTATCATTTACATGTTTTTGAATTCTTAGTTTTTATGTTGTATGTGGAAGAAATTATGTTTGTTTATTTTCTTGGAGATTTAAACCTTTATGGACCTAGTGGAAGTGATTTCTTTTTAGTTTTGTTTTGGTGAGGGTTTCCATATAGGGCATCCCCTATTTTTGTAATGTTATTACCTTTTTTCAAATTTCAATGTGCACCATGAGATTCAAGTCATTTCTGACCTTGTGGTGTCTTGGGCTAAGCAGTGCTAAGATTTTTTTCTTTTCTTAGATACTTTTCGATATTTTTTCAAATTTTCGGTGCTATAATTTTATGTATTTATAACCTTGGCCAACCTGGTGGTAGTGGCTCAGAGTTGACATAGCTGGTGAAACACATCTTCAGTAGTCTTCAATGCACATCTTCAATAGACATGACTATCCACTATTATTTACAAGTGAAACGTTAAAATGTATATGTTAATTTCATTTATTTTGTTCATGCCTAGTTAAATGTCATATATGTTGATTTCTTCTCTTTTGTCTATATATAATTAGATGTCACTTTTTAAGTTAATTATTAAAAGTTAAGGTGATAAGCCATTGATTTAAAATTTTGATTAAATTGAAAATATGGAAAAAGTTTAGGTGATAAGCCATTGATTTAAAACTTTGATTAAATGGTAAATATGGAAAAGTCTCAGCAATATGTTGAAAAAATGTAGCAAGAGAGGCTCAATTTGACTTTAACCTTAGTCAAATTGAGTAAAGTGAATATCCACATTAAAAAAAGGTCGAATGAACATTATAAAAAGAAAAATGGAAAGTATCCATGTATATCCCAACTCAGCATTGTGGAACTCTTAATTAAGGACATGCTTATCTAAACATTAATTGACACGTGTCAAGCCACTCACTAATGGGTTCGAACTATCAACGTCTTTGCAATTCAGTTGAGTCACTTCCATGTGGCAACTTGCCTGCCTTGCAGAAAATATGTTAGAATACCGCAGAAAAATTAGAGAACGAGTTGCTATGTAAAAGTTGTAGGTGAGTTAATTTCCCATATCTTTTTCTTAAAAACAAATATATATAT
>APFE031223493.1:15071-36336 GCA_000404065.3 Pinus taeda
TATACTAAAAACTAATAAAATTAAACAAGATTTCCAAACTTTAATATAAATTTTCATTCTTAAAAATTTCCCAATTTAATATAGACAAAATTATCCTTCAATACTTATTTTATTTTTATTTCTCTAATTATTTTAGATTCATTTCAAATTAGTTATTTTATCATTATATTTATATGGTAAACTCACTCATTAGTTTAGTTTTCGGTGTAGAGTAGCAAATAATTAATATTTTCTTTATTTATTGAGATGATGCATAATCACAAATAATTAATATTTTCTTTATTTATTCAGATGATCCAATTAATATTCTAATTCGTTCGTTGTTATTTTTAGAAAGAATGCACGGCTCATTTAAATTTCTTCTAAGATATAATATATTTTTATTTTTATTTTTCATCATGGGGTATAATATAATAACTAATAATAATGTTAATTTTTTTAAAATAGTGTTAATTATTTTATTTATAAATAATATTTTTTTTATCAATTTTTTTAATTTTTATACAAATTGTTTGTGAATAATGTATTATTTTAATTATTTTTTAATACAAAAAATTAATTTTTGTATAATTTAATTTTATGATTTTCTTTATCACGTGCAATCACTTAATAATGTGGTTGATTAAATTGATAGGTGCCATATCAAACACATATATTAATTTCAATTATTATAAAAAATATAATTTAATATAAATTAAGACATCATATTTTATAAATCTTGAATATTTATATTTTATTCCTATATTATTTTATTTATTATTATTATTATTTATTATTAAATAAAGATAATAACAACAATTATATTAATAATCATTTACTAAATTATAATGAAGTAATTATGAAAAAACATTCCATAAAATTCAAACAACAATTTAAATGTGGTTGATATGAAATTCAACTTTAAACACTCCACCAGAACACAATTATTAAACGCTAGCCTCTTCCAAAACACACCAACATCAATGACAAACGCTGCACCAATTCAAATCAACGTGATAATGATCACAACCAATCAAGCTTTCCAACCAATCCCTTCTCACATTGTCTTGCATTTTTGCATAACATTGAAAAGAAAAATGTGGTGAAATCTGTAAACCATCTATTGATTTCACTCTTGATATAGTTGTAAATGCCAGACCTAGCCGCCCTCTGTCTCCATTATTTACAAAGGCTCATTGCAAGGGAATCATATTAAACCCAAGGGATAAATATTATAAACCCAAGGTATAAAAACCCTAAGATAAATAATACAAACCATAAAATAAACATGGTTGACCATGATTTACCATCATTGATTTTCATACTGAGATGATGTTTGTCACAATGTGACGTTGGACCATGGTCGATTTTCATATTTAGACAATCTTTGGCACATTGATCCGAATTTAAACAGGAACGCAACAAATTATAGATATAACCATAAACATAGAGATGCAACATAAATAACACTTCATTTCATTAATATGAGATACTAAAATATGCTTACAAACAGAATGGAAATAAGACTAGCTCGGGCGATGGTAGCTTATCTCTGAGAAGAGATGTGGTGGCTACATGCATATGAACTCTGTTACAATGAGGCTTGAGGGCCTATTTATTATTGAAAAGCACTAGAAAACCCAAAACATCCAAAAACCTAACCCTAGGAGATGAAACGCCAAATATGGGCCCCATTGGGGTAAATTGATACATCAACTTCCCTGGGTCATAACTTTGGCATACGAACTTTGTTTGCCGCGCACGCTACCCTGTCATAAAGATCTATCTAATGACTACAACTGTTGACAATAAATATCAAGATGATATCTAGTATTCTCCACCAGTGATTTTCAGAAAAAAAAAAAGTCGTTTAGGGCCTCAAAACGACTCTAGAAGTTCACGACCTGAAAAACTGCCAAAAATAGTAAATAATGATACAACTAAGGAAACTCAAAAATTAAAAGAAACAATGGTGGGGATCCAAGTGGAATAGGCGGGTGGCCACCAATATCCACTTGGACCATTCCTCCCCCCTTAGGAAGCAATGGTCCCCATTACGTTGAGTTCCTTCATGAGATGAGGAAACTTCTGTTGAACTTGGTCCCTGATGAGCCACTTGCCCTGGTGAAGGAGTTGGCTTGATTTAAAAACTCGATATTGTTGGATCCTATGTTGTTGAGTGTTCTTGATCTGTGTGTCCATGATCCAATCAGTTGTGGCTTGTTCCATGCAGTCTGGATTTAACTCTGTAGGTGTGAGTTGTTCTGTAATATTTGATGTGTCCAACAATGGTGGGAAGTATGGTCGAAGGCAATCCACATTGAACATTGGGTGCAAGCTAAGGAATGGGGGAATGCTGAGCTCAAATGCATTGTCTCCCATGGCCTTGGTAATGGTGTAAGGACCATATCATAGTGGTCAGTGTTTCTGATAAGCTTCGGTAAGGCGTTCCTTTTGCAAATGCAACCAGACTTTGTCGCCTACCTGAAACTTGTGTGGCACCCGATGTTGATCATGTCGTTGCTTGTACTCGACACTTGATTTCAATAGAATGTCGTGGACCTACTGGCAGATGTGTTGGATGTGTTCAATAAATATGGTCGTTTTATCAGCCTCAAACAATACATGTGTGGATTCAGTTTGTGTAGTCGCATGAGGCATGACAACATCAAGCAGACACAATGGTTGAAATTTGAGACCCACTTGAAAGGGACTTCGACTAGTCGAGCTATGGAGAGGTCTATTATAACCATAGAAAATTTTGGGAGCTAATATTCGCAAGTGGGCCAAGTTTCCATGGTTTTTCCAAAAAAAAGATTCGCCAATTTCCCTATTTTCTAAAAATGTTTAGCTCAATTTTTAAAATATATAATTATTTTAACTTAAAAATTGCTAAAATTTTATAGAGTCTATATATTTAGAAATTTGAATATTTTTACAAATATATCATCAAACATTTTATAGTTTGCATATTATAGCCTAGTGAAATTCGCCAAGGTTTCTAAACTTTAAGATAAATTTGCATTCTTAAAATTTTCCCTAATTATAACTGTGTTGCACATATGGAAGACTCTCATGCCAGGTTCGAGGATGCTTGGAGTTGTACATATGGAGTATGTGCGCTATCATCCTATTGGCGACCTTCATTTTTCCATCAGTCTGAGGATGGAAGGAAGTTGATTTTATGAGCTTGGTGTCCAATTGTTTCCAAGGCTTGACTAGAATGTGCTCAGGAGCCAGCTATCTAGATCTAATATAATTCTCTGTGGGATCCCAAAATGTACCCATACTCGCTCAAAGAAGAGTTTGTCAATGTCTTTTGTTGTGATACTCTTCTTGTAGGTCGCCAATATAGCCATCCTAGAAAAAAATTTCACAACCAAAAATACACAGTCGTTACCATGCTTGGTAGAAGGGAGGCCCAACATATAGTCCATGCAGATGGATTCCCATGATTGGCTGGGAGTAGGCAGAGGAGTGTACAAGCCTTTCTTTTTTATGGTTGGCTTGGCGATGGCACAAGCAGTGCAAGATCTAATATATTCCTAACATCCAGTCGGAGTTTGGGCCAATAAAAGTACTTTTGTAATACAATCACAGTTTTCTCCACACCAAAGTGTCCTTCTACCTGAATGTAGTGCGCCTCCCAAATCAGCTTGGCATGTTTGCTTGAAGGAACAAAAATGTGGCCTGGGTAGCATAATAATGTGTCCTAGAGGTGGAAATCAGGAACTTGATTTCCATCTACTAGCATCTATTATGTGGAAGCAAACTCTGGATCATTTTTCTATAGTTGCGGTCATCCAGAGGTCTTGTGACCACAAGAGTTGAGAATAATAGTCAGTGCTACAATTGGGGCTATCTCAGACAGTCTGCAACATGATTGGTGCTGTCTTTTTTGTATTTTATGTTCAAGTGGAATTTTTGCAGATATGTATACCATTTATAATGGTAATAGTTCTGCAACTTCCCCTCTATTTGTATAAACTAAATAGGTCAGTGATCGGTGTGGATGACCATCTCCTTCCCCAGAATGTAGTGCTTTCACTGTCAGCAAGCCTGCACAATGGAATATATCTCTTTATCACAGGTGTGGTACTTTTGAATTATATCAGAAAGTGTCTGACTATGATAGGTCACTGGGTGCCCGTGTTGGGTGAGGACTGCACCAATAGCATAGTCTGAGGCATTTGTCTTGTTTTGAATGGTTGTTACAGGTCTGGCAGTATTAGTACCAGTGTAGAGCAGAGGTGGTGCTTCAACTCAATGAACAGTTGGGACTCGGACCAAGAGAAATTTACTTTCGCACCGCCCTTAGTAATCTGACTCAATGACCAAGTTATATGGGAGAATCCCAACGCGAACCTCCGATAAAAAATTGCAAGGCCCAAAAATTCGTGAAGCTACGTTAAAGTGGTTAGTGCTGGGCAATTCCAAATGACTTGGATCTTGGTTGGGTCCACATGGATGCCATGCTCATCTATGATGTAACCCAAGTACTGGACTTGTCTCATGCCAAAGGTGCATTTCTCCAAGTTGGCACACAGTTTGTGTTGTCAAAGGGTTTGAAGGTGCTGCTAAATGTGTTGTAAGTGTTCTTCCCAACTCTTGTTGAAGATGAGGATGTCATCGAGATAAACCACCATGAATGAGTTGGTGAAGGGACACAATATGCCATCCATTAGCCTCATAAAAGTGGTAGGGGCGTTTGTCAACACGAAGGGCATAACTAACAATTCATAAAGGCCTTCCTTGGATTTACAGGTGGTCTTCCATACATCTGTGGGCTCAATTGGAACCTGGTGATAACCAAACTTCAAATCGATCTTGTTGAAATACTCCCCCCCTTGAGTTGGTCCAACAAGTCATCAATCCATGGGATTGGATACCTGTTCCTGACATTGATTTTGTTTAGTGCCCGATAATCAATGCAGAGCCTCCAAGTCCCATTTTTCTCCTATACAAGTACAATTGGGCTCCCACAAGGTGAGGAACTTGGTCAGATGTGCCTTTTTTGCAGCAACTCCTGGATTTTCGACTTGATCTCTTTATTTTCTATAATGGAGTAGCGATATATTGGCCCATTGGGTAGCAATGCTCCAAGAGTCAAATCAATTGGATGGTTGACCTGAATTTGCAAGGGTACCCTTGTGGGTGAGGAGAAGATGTCCCTATATTCTTCCACGACCGCATCCACCTGCTTCTACTGCTTGGAGGAACCCCTACTGGGGTCTATGGATGTGGCTACGACCTTCCTCTTACTTTGAGAGTGAATCAGAAAGGAAACAAATTTCTCAAACTGGGAGATGGCCTTACTGCATTACTTAGTAGATATCAAAGAGATGGCAGCAGGTGGGGCTACCTCTGGTATACTGTATAACTTAGTACCTAAAGAAATTATAATAGATTAGGTTCTAGACTCATATACAACATTCTTCTTCCATAAGTATGGTTGACCTCATAATACATCACACACTTCAAGAGGAGAAACATCACACAGTACATCATCCATTAAGGGCTTGATGTTGTAGGGAAGGTGACACTGTTGGATAACGTGGAGATCACGTCCTTGGTGAAGCCACCTGATGGTGTATGGATTTGGATGTGATATAGTCCGTAGGCTCATTTGCTTCACCACCTCTATTGAAATGAGGTTATTTTGGCTCTCGTTGTCAACAATGAACTACAATGGAGAACCCTTCACCCACATCTGTGAGCGAAATAGGTGTTCCCCCTCTACTGGATCTTCATGCTCGATCTTCTAGATCTTGGTGGTTTCCATGGTGGCGTTGGGTTCTGCGTCAATGATTTGCGTCCCTTTTTCATTCCCCTTGTTGGGTTCTAACTCAAAGTCATAAGATGTGTCGGACTTAGAAGCCTTCAACTCGGCCACCAGCGACTTCTTGGCTCGACACTCACTTGTGTTGTGAGTGGAGCTCTTATGAAACTCACAGCACTTTTGCATGTCCTTCTTTTTCTTCATGGTGTTGTTCTTTTCTTATGGCTTCAACGAGTTATCCTAGGTCACCCCGCCTTGGCTCTACACTTTGCTCTGTGGTTTAGGGGTGCGTTTCCCTTGCTTCGGATTCGTAGATCCAAAGTCTCACTTTTTCTGCTTAAACTTCTGCTTCATCTTGACAGTGTATCGGTACGTCGTGTTGAGTGAAGATATGTCCAGGTAATCCATCTCATCCTTGATGTACCTATGTAATAAATCACGGTACTTGAGTACCAAATATTTCTTAGAATCTCTGTTACCAAACTTTATGTGAAGGATATGAAAAACATTTGTAAACTTTGGCACATCTTGGTCCCTTCCCTATCGCATCATTGTTATGTAAACAACTCACAAAATAGAAGAATGAGATAGATTAATGACTTCAAAAGTATCTTCTTCAAGTGGACAATTTTCTTTACATTAAACAAATGAACAATTTTTGGATAATACAAATGACAAGACCTCATTTCTATAAATATGATTCTAAGGGGTCACAATATAATTAGAACCGACATAACAATAATAATGTAAGGGCACAACAAGAACAATAGTGGGCTTCTATGGGGCATAATAATAACAATATGGGGACAACATGGGCACAACAATAACAATAAGGGGCTACAATGACAATAATAATAAGGGAGTACACTAGTATTATGGGGACCTAACATGCCCCTCTCCTTCAAAAAAGTGATGTCCTCAACACTTAAGTAGTTTTGGATGTTTTTTTATAAAATTATTATCCTCCCATGTGGAATCTTCAGCGGGTAATTTCATCCACTTGATGAGATACTCTGAAATTGATCGATTTCATGGCTGTCAAGTTCTTATTTCAGTGACTGCTTCAGGTTCCAATATGATTTTTCCTTATTTGTCAAGTTCTGGAAATATTGTTTGAACTAGGAGCTTGTCACCTATAACCTTCTTTAAGCGTGAAACATGGAAAACTGGGTGCACTCGGGAAGATGTAGGAAGTTCCAATTTGTATTCTGTAGTACCAATCTTTTGCAACACCTTGAATGGAAGATAATACTTTGGTGATAATTTATTATCCTTCTTATCTTGCTTGAGGGACATTTGTTTGTATGGTTATAGTCGTAGAAATACCCAATCACCAACATCAAAACTTATTTCACTGTGATGTTGATTTGCATGTTGTTTCGTTCTATTTTGCGCCAAATTCAGGGTATCCTTTAAGAGTTAGAGAAAATTTTTTTGATGCTCAATGTGATATTCCACTGCATGAATCTTATAATTTTCTCTTAGATATGATGTGGTGGATGGTGGATGATATCCATAAAGTGCCATAAATGGGGTCATTTTTGTTGCAGTATGGAAGGAAGTGTTACACCACCATTCAACCAGAGGCAA
Source organism: Pinus taeda (assembly GCA_000404065.3). NCBI lineage: Eukaryota > Viridiplantae > Streptophyta > Pinopsida > Pinales > Pinaceae > Pinus > Pinus taeda. The sequence continues at coordinate 22,420 of APFE031223493.1, forward strand.
CCATTTGACCCATTGTTTTTGTTTATCAGATAAAAAGAAATGAAGATATCCTTCCAAACATTTGTTCACTATCTCAGTTTGCCCATCAGATTCAGGATGATAAGATCAACTATGAGCTAACTGAGTACCCAAACAAGAAAATATTTTTTTCCAAAAATTTCCAGTGAAAATAAGATCTTTGTCGCTTACAATAATCTTTGGGTTTCCATGTAGCTTTTGAATTGTTTCCATAAATGCAATAGCAACTATACTGGCTTTAAATGGATGAGATAATGCAAAAAATTGTGCATACTTTGTAATTCTATCAACTACCACCATGATGACACTCTTTCCTTCGGACTTGGGTAAACCTGTGATAAAATCCATTGAAGCCTCCTCCCAACGTTGACTTCGAATGGATAAAGGTTGTAATAGACCTAGGGTCTTAATGTCTCAACCTTATTTTGTTGGCAAACCAAACATTCCACCACAAAATTTCAAATATCAGATTTAAAGCCATCCCAAAAACAATCCTTCTTAACCCTATGGTAAGTTCTTAAAAATCTTGAATTCCCTCCTAAGGGATATGTGTGCAATTCTAGAAGAATATTTTGTTTGAGTTGGGAATTCTTAAAGAGGTATAAGCAATATTTGTACCATAACAAATCATTTTTCCAACTAAATGTATCAGATGTACTAGGATGTTGCTGCACTTTCGAATGATATTTCACACTTCTTCTTCATTCTTCCATTCATCCCTTGCTTCGTTTATCCAATCTAGTTGGATAATAGAAATGGCACAAGGCAATTCTTCCACATCCTCATCCTTTCTTAAGAGTGCATCTGCAACAACATTTTTCTTCCCTTTTTTGTAGATGATTTCAAAGTCATAATCCGACATCTTTGTGACCTGTTTTTGATGCTCTTTTGAAGATAATATTTGTTCTAAAAATTATTTAAGACTATCATGATCTGTTTTACCTTGAAGTGTCTTCCCATTAGGTAAGGTCGTCATTTCTTAGTGCATGTAATATTTCCAACATTTCCTTCTCATAAATAGCTTTGTGTAAATACTATCCTTTGATTGGACGACTTTCAAAAGCAGTGGGTTTTTCTTCTTGCATTAAAAGATGATTCAGATTTAAACAGGAATGCAACAAATTACAGAAATAACCATAAATACAGAGATGCAACGGAAATAATACTTCATTTAATTAATGTAAAATATTGAAATATGCTTACAACCAGAAATGGAAATAAACTAGCTAAGGCGATGGTAGCTTATCTCTGAGAAGAGATGTGGCAGCTACATGCCTCTAAACTGTGTTACAATGAGGCTCAAAGGCCTATTTATTGTTGAGAAACAACGAAAAACCCTCAACATCAAAAAACCTAACCCTAGATGATGAAACGCCAAACTGTGGGCCCTGTTTGGGTAAATTGGTACATCAACTTCCCGGGGTCGTAACTTTAGCATACGATCTCCGTTTGACACATACAATAGCTCGTTAGAAAGATCTATCCAAGCACTACAACTTTGGGAAGAGAAACATTAGCCCATGAACCCATGTTGCTCCTAGATTGCCCAAAAAATGAAGTTTATGGCCTCAAAACAGCTTCGGAAGTTCAGGACCCAAAAAGCTGCTAAAAATAGTAAATTGTGCTACCATTATGGAAACTGAAAAACTAAAAGAGACAGTTGTAGGGGTCCAAGTGGGATAGGTGGGTGGCCACCAACATCCACCTAGATCATTCCTCCCCCCTTAGGAAGCAATTATCCCCATTGCTTTGAGTTCCTCCATCTGCTGAACTTGGTCCTTGGTGAGTTGTTTTGCAATCTCGGATGCGTCCAATAACGGTGGGAAGCATGGTCGAGGGCGATACACATTGAACACTTGGTGTAGGTGAAGGAATGAGGGAATGTTGTGCTCCAAAGCATTTTTTCCCACAACCTTAGTAATGGTGTAAGGACCATGTCAAAGTGGTCTGAGCTTCTTATGGGTTCTGGTAAGGTGCCTTTTCTGCCGATGCAACCAAACTTTGTTGCCCATCTGAAACTTGCGTGGTACCCCAGTGGGTGGGGAGAAGTTGTTCATGTGTTCTTTCATGACCGTATCCATTTTTTGTTGCTACTGCATGGAGGAACCCTTCACGGGGGTCATGGCTATGGCAATCTTCCCCTTACTTTGGGAGCGAACCAGACAAAAAATAAATTTCCTAGTCTGTGAGATGAGTTTGCTGCCTTTCTTAGCAGTGATCAAAGAGGTGGCGGTAGGTGGGGCTACCTCCAGTATCCTGTATAATGAATTACCCAAGAAATAATAAAAGCGCGAGGCCTTGACTCATACACAACATGTCGCCTCCACAAGTATGGTTGGCCTAATAATACGTCACAAACATCCAAAGGTGTAACATCACACAATACCTCGTCTGTGAATGGTTTGATGTTGTAGGGAAGGTGGCACTACCGGCGAACTCAAAGATCTCATCCTTGGTGAAGCCAACCGATACTGTACGACTGCGAGTGTGGTGTAGTCGGTAGGCCTAACCGCTTCACGACCTATGCTAAAATGAGGTTCTTTTGGCTGCCACTGTTGACAATGAATTGTAGTGGCGAACCCTTCACCCACATCTGTGAGTGGAAAAGATGCTCCCCCTCCTCTGGATCTTCGGGCTCATTCTTTTGGACCTTAGTGGTGGCAACAATGGCGCTGGGCTCCGCGTCAATGATTTGCTTCCCTTTTCCATTCTCCTTGTCAGGTTCTGACTTAGGGTCGGAACATGCATCTGATTCTGAAGCGATTGCTTGGTCTGGCATTCACTTGTGTTGTGAGTGGGGCTCTTATGGAACTCACACCACTTTCCTGTGTCCTTCTTCAACTTTGTGGTGTTGTTCTTGTATTGCGGCTTCAACGGGTTGTCTTGGGTCACCCCACCTTGGCTTCGTCCTTTGGTCTTCAGATTCGCACATCCAAAGTCTCACTTCTTCTGTTTGAACTTCTGCTTGATTTTGACAGTGTATCGGTTTGTTGTGCTGAGCAAGGAAATGTTCAGGAACTCCATCTCTTCCTGGATGTACTTGTGTAAGCGGCTGTGGTGTTTGAGGACCAAATGCAACTCAGAATCCTTGATACCCAATTGTGTGCGAAGGGTCTGAAAAATGTTTGTGAACTCTGGCACATCTTGGTCCCTTCCCTGCTGCAGCGTGGTCCACTTTATATATTTGTCCTCATAGCTTTTGACAGGGTAGTATTTCTCTTTGATGGCATCCCGGAATGAATTCCAAGTGGGTGTGGCTGAAAATAGTGAGTCTGTACTTTCATCCTTTTTCTCGCAATAGGTTTCCCACCAGTCGTTCACGTGGGGGGCTGCTTTGAGAAGAGTGAAAAAAATATTTTCTCGACTCGAAAATTCATGAACAGAAAAATACCCTTCTAGTAGATTTAACCATTTATCTACGACATCTGTGTATATCTGACCCTCGATTATGGGGATTTCAAAATTAACTTGTACCTTAAAGGGTGTGGCATTTCCAAAGTAGTTGATGGAAGCCAATGTGTTGCCTCTTGGTAGCTGCTGAAGGATCTGGGCAACGTTGTCCATCATCGCGTTCCTTTGTCGCTCAAGGGCTTCTTCAAGCAAGATTTTGATAAGATCTCCTGACCCTCGTCTTTATTTTCATCTTCCATGGGAGGTCATTGAGATTTGCGAAGCTGGCCTTGCAAAGGTTCGACCAGTTCAAGCCCTAACTCCTTATATCTCGACCTCATTGGGGACATGCAAAGAAAAACAGAGAAAAAGCTGACCTCTTTGATACCACTGATCCAAATTCAGGAACGCAAAAAATTACATAAATAACCATAAATATAGAGATGCAAGAAGGGGAAGGAGAAGCTTTCTCATTCCAAATCCAGTTATTCCCATGGTGTGAAGAAGCTTGAAAAATCGAAAGTGCGATGGTTTCATTGTCATGAGGTGGGCCATTTTGCTACAAATTGTCCACTGAGGAAATTGAAGAAGGGATCCATGGAAGGATCAGAAGGTGAGGCACTGGCCTCATAGTTCGAGTTGGATTTCACACTGTTCGCATGCATGGTTTCATCCATGGTGGGAAGTGGTTGGTTTCTTGATAATGGAGCTTCTTTCCACATGACTAGCGACAAGAGTTTGTTCAGTACTTTGGAGGAGAAATATCTCCAGATACTCATAGCGATGGGTAATGATGAAAACTATAATGTCTCAGGTGTAGGCATGGTTATTTTTCAGAGGGAGCATGGAGCTCACCTTACCTTGACCGATGTCAAGTATGTACCAGGACTAAAGAGAAACTTGGTGTCGATCGCGATGCTGGAAGACAGAGGCTATGATATAGTCTTTAGTAAGGGAGAGGTTTTCCTTAGACATATCATCACTAAACAGGTGAAGCAGATCGTTTCACGGGTCAAGAACCTTTATGCTCTTGAGGTTCAAGATGCATGCAAAGCCTTGAGGAGCAAGGCAACTAATGGAGACTTGGTGATTGAGAGGGAGAGTACATTACCTCTCAACATGCAGTGCCAAAATAAGTCTCAGACGATTATGGAGGAGCCACAATTGGTGAACCATCTTCAGGAGGTTATGGAGCAGCCACAACTAGAGAAGTTGAGAGGAGATTGAGTAGAGATAGCTACTCATGCAGAGACCTCCAGTAGGAGGAAACTTCGAGCCAGGTGGTCATAGGGATCACATGTAGCCATACCTACAGGTAGGAGGTGGGGCGATGTGGAGTGATCGTCTCAAGGAGGAGGTGCAGGATCCTTGAGGTACCCAACCTCTTTGATTCGACTTTGCTATAGGATCCCTGATGAGGAGTAGAAGGACTGGCTGATTGGGTAGAGACAGATGCAAATGGAGCAACTGAGAGAGCTATGGTGTAGGAGTCACAGGACTGTGTAGAGCTAGTAGGCTGCAGCGATGCGAGAGGCACAGGAGTGTTGCACCATTGTAGGATGACATAGAGAGGTGTGCAATGGTGCGAGATGCATGGGGCGTTGCAGCAGCTCAGAGGTCAGAGAGGGAGCACTTGTCAGCTGCAGGTAGAGCTTCAACATCAAAGTATGGTTCTAGCCCAACAAAGAGCTCAGTGGGGAGTTTTTTTTATTCCGAGAGTTGCTAGAGCAACCACACTTGGTACAGGATCAGGTTCCAGAACATTCCAGAGGTACAGGATCATGTTCGAGTTGAATGCCTTTCTTGTTGAGAGGGAGTGTTGAAAATAGCAACAATAAATGCTAAAAATAGCGTTGTTATAAATAGCAGTTTGGGTACCAGTGCTAGATTTGGCAACATGGAATGAAAAATGAAAGTGCTAAAAATAGAATTGTTATTTTTAGCAGTTCAGGATGGATTCCTATTTTAGTCAGTCCCTGGACTAAAAATAGGAAGTGAAATTCAAATTTGAACTTAACAATTGTTTGAAAATAAATAAATTAATTCTCCATGAGTTAATTAGTTGTGAAAAATCAAACATGAAGTCTATGTGAGGACATGCAACAGTTTCTCTATTAATTGAGGAATTTATCCATATTAGTTCTAATTTGAGTTGTAATTAGTTGGCTCAGCTAACATAGTCAAGTCCAGTTAGATTGATTTAAATAGTTTGTTTAAATTAATGTGAGTTCATTTAGTTAATGCATGCTTGCATATAACTGTTGCACTTCAAATAACTGAAGATTCTCTCATGAATAACACATGCATGTCAGCTCAGACAGAGACCCAGTTGAGATCAAAGAAGGGATAGTGTACTATCAGTTGGATGAAAATTTTCCTATAAAGGAAGCTCATCCATGGATGAGGATTTATCTCCTTCAGGATTGCGCAGTTGGATTAGAGGTTAGTGAGTGTGTGAAGAGGCCAATTCACACAAGTGGCTACACTGGACCCCAATCAGAATTGCTCAAAGGAATAGGAGGCTTGGAGGGAAGACCAGAGGTTAGATAGAGGCCTTTGACTATCTATGAGCAGCAGAGGTATTGCAAAGAGAGCAGGATAGCTTTTGAACTAATTCTTTTTGTAATACTGGCTATATTTCCACTTGTATGATAATACAGAGTGGGGGTTTTAGGCTGAGGCTTTCCCCAAGTTATATCTTCTGTGTTATGTGTGATTGATTCCTTCTTATTAGTTATATGTGTTCTTATTGATGTTTCTCATGTTTGATTAAGCTTTCGCTAAATTGGTTGTAGAAGTAGATCGTGTGTTTTGCTTATGTATATTGCATTATCAGGTGATCTACAGTGGGAATTTCTACACACACTTCACTCATCGCTTGGCTTGTCTCTTTAAGATTGATTGCTTCCATTTAGGAGTCTTTCTGCAGTCGGGACACCATTTTCAAGTTGCTTTCGATTCATGTTTGTGAAGTTATTTTCATTAGTGTTGGATCGTCTTGGTACTTTGAAAATTGTGTCTACTCCATTGTCAAACATAGGTTACAATTGTTTTCTTTGGTGAAACTGAAAGTGAATTCTTGTTTTGATTTCATTGTTTCGAAAATAAAAGTTAAAGGACTTCTTCATTTAAGTATTTTTGAAACAATTTTCATTTGAAACCAAAAGTGAATGAATTTTCATTTTAGTTGTTTTGGATTGCATTTTTCCCTTTACTTGTGCATTATTTTTCATTTTTGAATCAAAGTGAAAGGAAAAGATCAAAAATATTAGTGCATATTTGTTGCACAACATTTTTTCATTGTCCCTATACTCCCCGTTCCATGATCCTGGAGGACCTCTACAGTGAACCCCACATGCTTTCCCATCATGAAGAAACTCCCATTGTGTCCCTCTTCATGAGCATAACAATTCCCTTTTGCATCATTTCCCAAAAATCTTTTGTTTATTTCAGTTTACAAGACCAGCGCTAAAGACCCATGTCCTCCTCGTTATGATACCTAGGGTTTACAACTATCCCTAGCACTGATCAAATCGACTAAGACCTTTCTTAGTCGCGCTGATCCTCTTTTGGAAAGTTTTTTAAATATGGAGTCCAAGCTTCCAACTCTAGAAGCTTTGTAACGGAAGTCTAGTAAATGGTTAGGCCGGATGGAGTTGAGGAGGTCAATTTGGGCTCCTTTCCCCTATTAGGATGGAACCAATCCAGGAGATAAGGCCTTCTCCCATGAGAAGAGGAACCATCTCCCATCCATCCAAGCTATAAAAACTTCTCTTTTTCGCAAGAAAAAGATAGTTTTTAGTTTGGAGTTAGAATAATTGGCAAGAAATTTATAGTCTGAAGTTTTCTAGTGTATGTTTGAGGGAGAATAGTGTGCTTGGGTGTGATTTGAGACTAGAGGGAAAGAGGCCTTAAAATCTCTATTGTTGGGGTTTTCCATGAAGTGCTAGCAGAAGTGTGGGAACCCGAATACATCAGAGGAGACCAACAATGTCAAGGCATCGGTTGTAATCTATTTTTGATTTATATAAATGCAATTATCGATTGATTTCCTACATGAAGTGTCATTTTACATCTTTAGGGCTTAATGTTCCTTGACCTATTACGTAGGTTGAATACAATATTGTATGCTATTAAGTTTGTTGTTTTTTGTTGTTTGCTTGTCTCAAGTGTACGAAGGAAGGCAAGAAGGTTAGTTGGAGCGAGGAAGCAGGATCATCACCAAGCAGAATAACGTTCTAAGAGTTAGGCCCTCTTAATTGATTCTAGCTTAAGGAAATCTTCCATAGATTGTCTGTTTGTGACTAGAGTCGCTCTCTCGGGCTAGAGGAATTTTTTGTGTCCACACTTAGAATTTACCTGCATCACAAATTGGCGACTATGTTGGGGATCCAATCCTTCTGTTTGATTGATGTAATTTCATGGTTTTGTGTGAACTTTTCTAGTATCACCATTTCCCTCTAGTGTTCCCTGCTTTGCCTGGTTTACTGCTTTGAGTCTGAAATTTACAGTAGCAAGTCTAGTTTTTACTTAAGGATTTTTTTTTTTTTCCTTTGAATCCTCGGCCAGCGCTATCTTTTCTAAAACAGTTGCACAATCAGATCGAGTTTCTCAAAAAAATTCACACTGACCCCCTTCTGGCACTTGTTGTTAGTTAGGCAGTCACGTCGATGCCTATAGATAGAGATTAGGGTTTGCCCCAAATCTCAACTAGTGTGTATTTCTCTCTCAATTTTTGCCTCTTAGCATGTTTTAGGCTATTTCTCCCTGACTGGAAAGCTTGATTTGGCTTGGTTTATGTGCTTGTTGGTTTGCCTTCTTTTACTTGATTTCTTGAGTCTTTGGATGGTTAGTCGCTCTAGGACATCTAGGTTGTCATCCATCCCACTGATTGTGAACTCAGTGAGTCAAGTTGTTGGTGAATTTACTCCTTGCATTTCATTTGTAGTCCTCTAACTACTTTGATCTCCGTCATTCAAATTTGAAAATTATTGTTTGATTCTTTAAACGTCTCTTTTCTGGCATAAATCATGTTGCTTGTCTTGTTTTTGGTAGAGTCATTGCATCATTAGTTTGGAATAATTTCTTTTTGTGTATTTTCATCTGTTTAAGGATCAATTGTCTCGAAAACGTTTTCATTGAATTTTTTTACAAAAAAATCATTTTTGTCATTTCATGAAAAGTACACAATTCTAGTTTGTTGCATCAATATGTTGCATTAGTTAACATCATTAAAGACTAGAGTTGCATTTGCATTTTAAAAGAAAAATAATTCTCTTTACCTTTGAAAGGACATCTTGAAGTGCACTTGTTAGGAAAATAGGAATTCAGAAGAGTTTTTCGTTATTTTGTTTTAAAAAGTAAAGTAGTGAAAAAATCATTTTGCTTTCAGATGCTTGGTTGTTTGCATTTGATTATGTTTTCTACCCTTTCTAGTGTAAACAATTCATCAAATTGAAAGAGTCTTGTCTCATTTAGCTGCATACATGATTTTTCGAGTCACATCATTAAGCCTCGAAAACCGAGACATAATTCAAGATAAACTTTAAACTGAACTCAATTAACCTAAGACGCATTTGAAATCTAACGATCACATCTAGAAGGTCTAGGCTAGAGATGTGTTCCAGCATCTTTAAACCTAGCAGATGTCATTCGCTTCAACACTAGACAACGCTAGTACAGACTTGTGCTTCCGATACTGTTGAGTATATAAAGAGAGACCCCACTAGGATGCAATCCTTTATCCATAGGAAGCCAAGTCTGCTGCCTTGTAAACGTGATACACCAAACACAACATTTGGGGAGATCACCTGCCCGTACTTCTCAGTTCGCCAGGAGGTATTTTGCAGTTCACGGTTACCTGGTAATCCTTTCTACCTAGATCATCCTGAGTAGTCATTTGATCTTTTTGACTCTTTAAGCTTAAATATCATCCAAACACTTTTCCTTTCAATCTCACTTCAAATTGGAAGTGATAAAGTCACCTTTTCTTCTTTCTTAACTCTTAAAACATGAAAGAGCACCAGTTTTTTTATGCGTCTTAAAAAATTGTTGCTCGCGATCTTATAACATCCCTGTTAGTATTTTCTATACCAAATCATGAGTATTCCTTTTAAAGTATATTGAAATCCTTTGAATTTATGTCTATTTTCTTGTTATTTGAGGCAAAGCCATCATCGTTGAACCGTTTGATTCACCTAGTACCTCTTCCTCTCCTCCATCTGAAAGATTGTCTGAGGAGCCATTTCCTAAATTACCGCAGTCACTTGAGGACCAAGGTGTTGAACTTGAAATTGTTCCAAGCATTCAACCTTTGTCATCTCATCCTCCACCTCCCTCTGATATTGGGTCACTTTCTAATATCGGCCCACAATTTCTGGATAATCCTATCTAGACTCCCGAGAGTCATCTGACCCCTGACAATCAGCTTGGATTGGTTGTTTATCCTCTAAATCCCTTGTTCGACCCTTTTGTGATATCAATGCAGCGTTCGTACAATCCGTACGATCATCTGGGTATTCCTTTGGAATTATCCCCTCAAACATCTTCAGTCGTTTGTTTTTGCTTGTTTCCACCCATGGAACCTGAAGACAAATTTCCAGTCTCCTCTCCAGGTCACTCGGAGGTTTCCAGACCACACATTGTCAAAGAGGAAGAATATCAGTTTCCTCCTGAAGGTTTCCCCTACACGGGAAGCATTCCCATCAGTGTTTATTGGAACTTACCTCCTAATTATGTGATTTTAGCACAGTTGGTCTCAGCCACACCTAGCTCCTCTTCACTTTATCATAATCCTATTTGGGCATCTGGTGATATGCCTACCACAGGTCTATTCATTCAAAATCTGACCCCCCAACATACACTGATTTCTGTTGTTAGTTCAGTCCCGGTGCAGCCCACCGTTATGAACCCTCATATCGCGTCAGTCCAAGTCACCCATCCAGTGCAACCCATGGTATTGATTCCTACTTCTGTCAGTCCTTCGGTCCCTCCAGTAAGTGCACAAGTTGTGCCACCACTCGGGGTGAAGAATTAAAATGTATCTATGGTGTTCAGCACAACTAATGTGAGTAGCTTGCATGCTCACACGGTTGGGGTGAACTAGCCTTCTCTGGTGTTATTCAAAACCCTGTTGGTCCTACTGGATCAAGGAATGTCTAGTACCAACAGGTCCAAAATCCTGTTGGTTCGTCTGGGTCAAGCAATTTCCAGTATCAGCAGCCTTATGAGGCTCAGGTTCAGTACCAAACTCCTTATCTTCCATATGGTTCCCAAGGAATGGTAAATCCACCATATGTCCTTCAGCTTGGACAATACGTTCAGCATGGCCCGACCACCACTCCTTGTGGCTATGGCCAAATACAATTTAGAAGTTTTCAAGGTTTCAATCTGGGAACTGTCCAAGTACCTTTGCAACAGCAAGGGCAACATCTGCAACAAAAAGGGAAACCTTTATTACAACAAGGGCCATCCATGCAGCAACAGGGTCCGATGATGCAGCAGCAAGGACCACTATAATAGATGCAGGGGCAACCCTCACAGTAGTTGCAACAAACCATGTAGTCGCAAATGCAATACGTTCAGCAAACCTCCCAACCTATGTCTTCACAAGGCCAACCTCTGCAGCTGCAGGGATAGCTTTTGCATCAACAAGGTCAGCCCTCGCAGTAGCAAGGCCAACCGAGGAAACAATAACCCTTATATACATATCAATAGGGTCAACCTTTGCAAGGACAAGGTCAGGGTCAAGTCTTGCAAAAGTAGGCCCCAAATCCTCATGTCCAAGGTAAATAGGTTCAAAATCCTCTTGTCCAAGGACAACAGGTCCAAAATCCTTATGTCCAGGGCCAACAACTTCAAAACCCATATGTCCATGGACAACAGGTGCAAAACCCATGTGTCCAAGGTCAACAAGGTCAACAGCCTTTAACTCATATGTTGCTCCTCAACAACCTATGGCTGGAAAATTTCAAGGCTTTCAAGGTAAAAATCCATCCTACGGGCAAGGTAACCTGTAGTGGGGGAAAAATCAAATTCCTTATGGAAAGAACCCTCCACTATGGGGACAAAGAACTTACCAGCAGGGATGGGTTCCTCTAGTTGGACCCACTTATCGACCTCCAATGCATTTCAATACTCATTTGTCATTCTTCGCTACGCTAGAGCTGCTAGATGTGTCTTGACTAACCAATGATCCAATTCTTCATTCACCCTACTGGCCTTTGGTCCCATCCAAGATCCCGAGCGATTTTCCAAAGTTCAATGGGAAAGCAAAATAAGATCCTCAAGCCCATGTGATGACATATCACCTTTGGTGCTCTTCAAATTCTTACGTTGAAGATTTTATTCATCTCTATCTTTTCCAACGAACTCTCACAAGCGTTGCAGCCAAGTGGTACATCAAGCTCCCTCAAAGTACTTATTATGACTTCAACTCTTTAGCCATGGCTTTCCTCACGCATTTCCAATTTCTAGTTTGCTATGAAACTGACACCTATATGCTTACATCCCTCAAGCAAAATACTGTGACCCACATCTCCGATCACATCCATGAATGGAGACGTAGGGGTCACCTAATGAAATTTGAGATTGCTAATCAGTTACTGACTGAATGGTTCACCAAATCATTTGTCCCTCCAATTGCTCACGATATTGCTATGGGTGGGTGCGTCACAGAAGAGCAATTCATTGCTCATGCATAGTCCTTAGATCTTGTTTACTCTCATTCTGACACTTTGTATGAGTTATCACCCGATGCTCCGAGGCCATCATCTGATCCAACGACATTGAAGTCATAGGCTACACCTCCTGTTGATGGAGTAATTAGTTTAGTATCCCAGGCCCCTGCAAAATCTTCTTCCAAACAGAATTCGGCCTCGAACATTGCTTCCAATAGTCCCTCTTAGAACCCACCTGGCCCTGGTAAAACCTTAGAGGTCCACATTGTTCAGTCTACTGCAACTGACAAATCCTCGAAAGGTAAAAAGAAAGGAAATTGAAAAGGTAAAGTCGATGCCCTAAAACAAGGTCCTCCTAAGTTGTCTGTTGGTTATGCCTCCCAATGGAAGCCTAAGTATCTGTGCCTTATTTGTGAGGAGCACCACTATATTAAGGATTGTCCCAGACGATCCAAAGTTATTCATTTGCTCAAAGGGACCCCAACTGTCCTAACAGAGCCATTTCCGTCCCAGTAGACCCAAATGGTAGACCAGCCTCAATTGTCTGCTTCCTCAAGTTTACAAGTGTTCATGATGAGTATGCCCATTAATGTGGCTACTAGATCAAAATATTATTAAACTCCTACCCCGACAGTAGGGAAATAAAAGGGAGTTTCCCCTTCTTCTTCTACCCCGTCAAGTTCTAGTCCTCTTCATATAGAGCAACCTAACCCTGATTCCGTTATTCAACCACCTTCTTGAGGTGTGTTGTGAAAGTCCTCGTACAATCCCAATGCTCGCGCCGCTTAACACTATAATATTGTTAATGATTGGGCACAGGTGCCATCGGCTATGTCTGCCCTCGAGGTACTTCAAAATTGTCTGTCTCAACGGAAATCGTTACTGTTGGCTATTGGGGGTATTGATCCTGTTGATTCCACTCTTATATGTTTTGATCTAGAAAACCACATTTTGCGTCTTCCTCATCAAATTTCCTTTCTCATTCAGGTCATCGTCAATGAGAAAACCATTCACAGAACCATCATTGATGAAGGTGCTTCCACCTGCATCATGTATGTTTCTTGTTGGAAGGCAATTGGTTCTCCTGATCTGAACCAATACCTTAACACTTTGGAAGCTTTTGATGGGCATGATTCATGACCATTCGGTGTCTTACCCAACCTTGCTATTACTTTGGAGGGCAAGATAGTGCACTTCGAGGTAGAGATCGTTGACACTAATCTCAATTATAATGTTCTACTTGGACGGAGTTGGACCCATGCCATGCATGTTGTAGCCTCCTCCTTGTTCTGTGTGATTTTTTTCCCCATCAAGGGAAAATAGTCACAATTGACCAACTATCCTTATTTGCCTCTTCCTCCTCAAATGGAAATGCTTCATATGTCAAGCACACAGGTGCTCCTTATGAGAGTGTGGGGGAAATACTCTTTAAATATCCTGCTCTGATGGGTATCTTTCCGCACCCATGATCCAGGTGGATGCTGGTGGACACCCACCTATCCCATTTGGACCCCCACAACTATCTCTTTCAATTTTTCAGTTTCCTTAATTATAGCACAGTTTACTATTTTTAGCAGTTTTTCGAATCCTAAACTTTCGGAGCCGTTTTGAGGCCCTAAACGACGTTTTTTGGGAAATCTACTGCCAATTATTTTTCTTTTAAAAAATCACCTTTCTTGTTGTAGTCCTCGAAGATTTCTTTCCAACGAGCTATCATGCGTGTCAAACGGAGATAATACGACCAATTCGCGACCCCGGGAAGTTGATGTACCAACTTACCCAAAAACGGGGCCCACAATTTGGCGTTTCATCTTCTAGGGTTAGGTTTTGG
>APFE031223493.1:43162-66344 GCA_000404065.3 Pinus taeda
AGCCCTAGCGGACTTGTGCCAGCTGACCAAGTGACAGCTGCGACAAGAGCTAGTACTTGTGCATATAGCACCGTCGCTTCCAAGTTTGTACGAACAACCGGGTTGATAAAATGAGAGACAGGAAGCCTCAGGAGTTGTAGCATTATTGCTACAATACTGGAGCTCACCATAGACCCCATGAAAATCACAATGATAATCAACCTGGAGGTGCCGAGGAGTGTGAAACAGCTACGCGCAACTCTAGGGCATACCAGATACTATAGAAAGTTCATCAAGAGCTATGGTCATATCATTGTGCCTATGGAGAAATTTTTGAAAAAGGATGCTACGTTCTGTTGGAATGATGAAAGTCAAAAGATCTTGGATGTGCTAAAAAAGAAAATGGTCACCGCACCAATCCTAGTCTTCCTGGATTGGAAGAAGGAATTTCATGTGCACGTGGACACATCATGTGTTGCACTGGGGGTCGTGCTGACACGGGCATATGAGGGAGAATTGGATCATCCTATAGGGTTCGCAAGTAGGAAGTTATCCAAAGCTGAGAAATATTATTCCACGAAAAACACGAAGGATTAGCTATGGTGTACACGCTCCAAAGGTTCAGGCACTATTTTTTTGGCGGACACTTTAAGATGTATATGAATCATTCCATGTTGAAGTACCTAGTCAACAATCTTGTGTTGGGGGAGAAAATATGTAGGTGGTTTTTGTTGTTCTAGGAGTACGACTTTGAATTTATTGTGAAACCAGGATGACTGAATGTGGAACCTTATCATCTGTCATGCATTGAAACTGGAGAGAAACCTACTAATTTGGAGGAAGGACTTCCTGATGCATAGCTCTTTACAGTGCGCATTGTGGACAGTCACTTTGAAGATATTATCCACTTCCTAACATCGAGATTGTCTCTAGAAGGTTATACAAGTCAACAGAAGAAGGAACTAGTAGTGCACACATAATACTTTTCTATCAATGCAGGGCACTTGTACAAAATGGGGTTAGATGAAATATTGCAACATTATGTTCCTGACTTTGAACAATGTAGCATCCTTGATGAGGCTCACGGAGGAGCTGCGGGAGGACATTATGTAGGGAAAGAAAAAATACAGAATATACTACACGCTGGGTTGTGGTGGCTAACCATTCATAAGGATTGAAAAGCATATTTTAGGGAATGTGACACATCTCAAAGGACTGGCAGGACGTCGCAGAGGGATGAAGTACCTCTGATGCCACAGGTGACATTACAACAATTTGAAAAATGGGCAATTGACTTTGTGGGACCAATTCAGCCACCAGGAAAGAAGATTGGTGCACGGTACATCATCACCGTGACTGAGTATTTGACCAAATGGGCAGAGGCACAGCCTGTGAAGGACTGCACATGCACAACAGAAGCAAAATTTATTTTTGAGTATGTCCTAATGAGATTCAGGTGTCCAAAGATCTTGATGAGTGATCGCGGTATGCACTTTCTTAACGAAACAACCAGCACATTGACAAAATAATTTTAGGTGTATCATCAGAAAAGTATGCCTTATCATCTGTAGGCTAATGAGAAGGTGGAATCATTCAATAAGATACTAGAGAGCACACTAACGTAGGTCTGCAATGCTCAGAGAAATGGCTGGGATGTGTGTGTATCCACGATGCTATGGGCCTACAGAATGACTTGCAAGAAGTTCACTGGGCAAACACCATTCAAACTCGTGTATGACATAGAAGCTGTAATGGCAATGGAATACATTGTACCTATATGCACATAGAGGTACTCATAGAAATGGAGGATAGCGAAGCCCTGGAAGAGAGGATCACGCAGCTAACAGAGCTTGAGGAGGACCAATTTCTAGCTAGATTTCATCAATAAGTTCAAAATGAGCGCGAAAAGGCGTGGCGCGATCGGCACATCAAACTGCACAAATTCAAGTTCAATGATTTGGTCTTGTTATATGATAGAAAATTTTATAAATTTCTATGGAAATTTAGGATGCACTGGCTGGGACCATATGTCATTAAGGAAATTACCAATGGTGGAGCAATTTAGATGGTCAAATTGAATGGAGAACCCTTCCTAGTGAAGCTGAATGGCATCTGATTGAAGTCATATACCGGCGATCCGGCTAGGTGACTATATGAGGGAGCCACAGTCTCAGCGCTCCAGGCAACTGAAAGGAAGCGCGGGACTATAAACTACACTGTCTGAGTCGGAGAGCTACACGATTAGGGAACTACATGGAATGAAGAAATGTCACATAGCCCACAGAAGCGCATAGGGAGTTATGCTACCAAAGGAGAAACATCACAGGAGAGCCGCAAAGTGACCATTAAAGTCATTGTTCATGATTTGAGGATGAGAAAATAGTCAAATGGAGTGGGGGTGCGGAATTTAAGTCAAAATTTATGGACTATATCTTTGAAACTCTATCACAAATCTAGCATCAATTGTGGGGGAACAGTCAGATTTGAATTTGAAAATTCCCATAAATTACAAAGGGTGGCCCAACAGAAAACACTTGGCATTTTGAGAATTGAGGTGTTGAGCTCACAGGCGCACATGAACCGTGAAAACTTTGAAGTTTTGATAGCAAGTTCAGTATTTAAGACGTTTCCAAAGGAGACACAAGAGTTGTTGCATAGCATCATGTTGATGCTCGCAGAAACTATGGGCATTTAAGCAGTGACAGCCGAGGGAGTTGTTCCAGACGTAGCTATGGCAGTAGAGGGAGTAGCACCAGAAGTTGTACCTATGGAAGTACCAGCAGAAGTACCTAGATCCCCTAGGACACCCATGCCAAGGCCTACACCGACCCAGGAGGGTCCAAAACCAAAGAAGGACAAGCAGAAAATGCATCTGCCAGTGCGTCAGAAGCAGCCACAGTCGGGAAAACCCACTGCACAAGAAAAGGCCAAAATGGTTGATCTAGAGCTGGAAGAAGAGGCTAAATAAATCCCCATGGATGATGAACATATTGTAGTGGAAATGGAGGATGTTCAATTTAAGGGGTCAAACCCCATCTCTAAGCTACCTGAATAGATTCCTCCACGCAGGAGCAAGACAAAGGTGCCCAAAGATATTGACATACACACCCCTCCTACCAGACCAAATTGTCTTTGAGGAACCGTGCTAGGGGCGTGTACCACTTTTGAAGTTGGAGGACTGGGACTTAACTGACACGAATCGCTTCCCCCATTTAGCGACAGACCAACTTATGCACCGCGTCTTCCACAAAAATATTGGAGTGACCGCTTTAGAGCCGAGGAAGTGGTTAAAAGGCGTGGAAAAGGCGGGCCTCCTAAAACGGTAATGGGTGTCGCATTACAACGGTACAACTATCACGATGGTAGTGATCAAGCAGCTGGTGTGCTTGGTGCATGATGGATGTATGTGGCTGGAGGAGATGATACCCATCACTAACATGCTAATCCATATGATCACGTAGCTACCATACACAGGAAAAAAATTGTCCATGGAATTTGGTGGAAAGGCCGGCGAGCATGTGCTTGCCGAGGCGATGAAGGAAAATCTCAAGTTCATAAAGGAACTGCGCAGCCATGCCATTTCAAGTATCTCTAACCCCGCAGTCAAAGTGGCGACACAAATCTTGGCAAGGAAGGTCATGCAGATGTTTCGCGTAGATGAAGTGTCAGCACTAATGATAACTTTGGTGGCCTAATCTGCAGAGGGCGTTTAATTTAACTAGGCATGCTACCTCTGCAGTGAGTTCCTCACAAACTGCTATGAGGCACAAGATCACAGTAAGACTTTCCAGTATTCATGGCTATTGCTATCCATAGTGGTGGTTGCGTGGGAGCTACTTGAAGCTAGCCATTTTCCTCCCCTTGCGTCGGACCTACCGGACACAGTGAAGTTCGCTTCGCTATGGGCGATGAAGGATCCTCAGCGGATAAAGGACAACAATTTCTTCTGGATCTTGATGGAAATGAGCATCATTATGCCCATCAACCGTAAGCCGTGACTGACACCTACAAATTTTGAGAAGTTGCAGGAGTACATGGAATTCAAGGCTGATTTCCACCATGTCCCAATACAGGCATGGAAGGACCCTGAGTAGAAGTGGCATGACCTACCATACATGGCCACAAATGATGCAATTGCAGCAGTCCTCGACCACTATCTGGTAGATTAGCATAATGCCATGGAGTTGACAGTGGGATCTAGCAAGTCCACTGCGTAGCGGAAGAAGGAAGAGGCCAAGATAAAGATGGAACAACTGGACGTGAAGAGGAGAAAGGAGACCGATGATAAGGCCAAGGCAGAGCACATTTCTGTGCAGAAGTTGGGTGGACAGGAAGACAAAGGGGAGCATGGCTTTGACCAGAGTTAGAAGTTGCCTTCCCTGGAGACAGAGGAAGAAGATGAACAGACAGAGCAGGGAGGATCACACCTGGAGATGGCTCCATTCCACATCAAACGCACTAGAGACCCAGAGAAAGTAGGGCCGTGGAAGAAGTCTAAGGCTAGAAAGATGTCTCTAGAATTGATCACCCTAACAGAGGGGGACTTAAATGACATAGGTGATATGGTGCAGGATGCCACCACGAAACTGCTGCAATAGTTCGAGCAGCAACATTGGTAGGCATTAGGTGTTATACATATGGGTTTGTGTGAGCTACAAATCCATGCATCACAGATACAGACCAACACGGCGTCAACCAGTTTGGCACTTGGCACCTCAGAAGCCGCAGGGATGTTGTGAGAAAGGGATCCCTGAGCAATAGTGTTTTTGGATGGAGCACTAACAACAGATATTGAAGTTGATAGACCTGCTGTCAGTTCCCTCAAGAGAGTTGGACTCAACCTAGTCATGCTTCCTAATGAGGTGCTTCACCTTTTGCAGGATGACATGATCACAGAACTTCAGGCCCATGAACAGTGCTTATTGCAGGTGATTAGTGAACACAAGGTCAACAACGACCAGCTAAATGTGCAGAGAGTATCCACCCTTGACCTTGTAAAATACGTTACAGATAATAACTAGTGCATTGCCACAGTCAAGGCTGAGGCATGCAAGACTATCCTGGAGGTGGGCATTCCTAAGGCTGAGTTGGTAGATGTGAGGGTTCGGAAGCTTGATGTTGAAGTGCGCGACACACGAACTGAATTGGAAAAGGTTCAACTCGAGTTGAACCTCAAAATTGCAAAGTTGCAATTGAAGGCTCAGCCTTCGACTCCACCATAGATCAGAGAGCAGTATGAGACACGCTGTAGCAGCAGTAGAGAGTGTAGTGAAGGACTATACCATGCTCTTCAAGCAGTCACTCAAGGTAGTCACTTACCTGCAAGAAGGTACTACTATACAATGTCTGGAAACAAAAATCTGGGAGCTACAACAGCATTATGACGAAGTCAAAGTGACAGCGCACACTATCACCATCACACAGAGGTTAGCTAAGCTGCAGGAGGCCAAGGTGTTGAAAGAGCAGGTAGATGCAGCTCAGCACAAGGAAGCCGTGTGTAAGGCTCACTTGAAGCCTTAGTTGGATGAGGCCTACTTGATCACAACCAATATTGAAGGGAAGCTGGCTAGTTTGCAAGAGACTCATTAGAAGATTCAATCAGACAACACAGGGCTAGTGATAGAGCAGTTGGTTGAGGAGATGAAGCAGGCGACAACACAATGCACTGTTGAGGTAGCAGTTGTCCAAGTCGAGCTGGGAGGTCTTCGTGACAAGATCTCCACGTTAGAAGAGTGACTTGAGGGCGAGTCACCATGTTTGTGTTGGGGGCCTATTTGGAACGAGTTCCCCTAAGATCCATTTTTAGGCTAAAAGCCTAAATTTTCGAGCCGAAATCCCAAATTTTGTATAAAGAATGTAAAGTCTCTGCATTTTTTTGGTCACGGGGCACAAAGCTGTAAAGATTCACTAAGGGTTTTTCTCCCTTCTTTTGTAAAAGTCATGCTGGTTGTAGGGGATCTACCCATGGTCTGCGGACCATGGGATTGTATAAAAAGAATCCTTAGAAGAGTCTTTTAGTAGTTCAAAGTAATTTGGAGTCATTGAGGAATCTATGACAAGCTAAGAGTGAGAGTCTTAGCGTAGGAAGAGGCTTTATGGCTAAGTGTGCAAAGGCATAGGGTAGAAGTATGCAACTGAGTGCGTGGAACCCTGCAGCTGTGTGTGCAGGGCAGATAGAGTCTATATTGAAAATTTGAATCATCAATAAAGAGAAGTATTCTGAAATTACTGTGTATTTTTCCTCTACGATTATGTTATGTTAAGTTCTAGGTTTATGTTATAATGCTAATTTGATGCGTGAATGTATATGTTTATATTTGTTATATGAACACAAATAATGATATATGTTTACGCGAAGATAATCTTAATTACATGGTAAAGTTGGCGAACACTTAAGATAATTCAGGAAATTATACACTAACACAGTAAAAAATGTGTGTAAGTACCTGAGCCACTTGGTAGGGTTGCACGAAGGACGATCGTATACCTTCGTGAGGATTCTAAGAGACAGAGAGAAAGTACGTCGATAAGTCGTAAAGGCTTATCGATCTATGCGAAGGAAGGGTTTCCAGTATAAAACCGACATCACGACCATCTTAGGGTGCAACAACTTGGTTCCTGCATCCCCCCATATTGCTTCAGGTGAGACTTTGGTCCGCGCTTCGCGGACTGATGCCAAAAGGTCTAGTAGTGTAGGGATTTGCTTGGCTGAATAACGTTGAACCTGGGTTAGGGCCCATCAAGCCAACATATGTCTTCAAGGAAAAATATTATCCTATTGGGAACTATGAAGATATGTACATAAAATTGAGAATTTTACGACAGGAGAGGGACCAAGATGTGCCAGATTTCATAATATTTTTCATACCCTTTGAATGAAGTTGGGTATCAATGATTCTGAGTGGCACCTAGTTCTCAAGTACTGTGACTGTCTGCACAAATACATCTAGAAAAAAATATATTTCCTCAACATATCCTTGCTTGATGTCGCATACTAATATGTTGTTAAGATCAAGCAGAAATTTAAACAGAAGAAGTGAGATTTTGGATTTGCAAATCTAAAGAAAGGAAAAAGCACCTCCAAACTAGAGAACAAAGGACAGATCCAAGGTGGAGTGACCCTTGATAATCCATCGAAGCCATAAGTAAAGAATAACACCATGAAGAAAAATAAGGAAATAAGAAAATGGTGTGACTTTTATAAGAGAACCCCCCTCCCCCACCCTCCGTGTGAAAACAAAAATGAGTGTCGCACCAAGTAGTCATTGGTGCCTAAGCTAAAAGATTTAGAGTGAGATTCATTTTCAGACTCTAAACTAGAACCTAACAATTGGAATGAAAAGGGGAAGCCGATTATTGATAGAGCCCAATGCCACCATTTCCACCACCACAGTATAAAAGATTGAGGCTGAAGATCTAGAGGAATGGGAGTGCTTCTTCCACTCATAAATGTGGGTAAATGGTTATCTGTTACAATTCATTGTCAACAACGGGAGCCAAAAGAACCTCATCTTAGTAGAGGTAATTAAGTGGTTAGGGCTACTAAACACACCACACTCACAGCCATACACCATTAGGTGGCTTCACTAAGGATGAGAGTCTTCCTGTTAGCCAACAATGCCACCTTCCCTACAACATCAAGCCCTTTATGGATGAGGTACTATGTGATGTTTCTCCTCTTGAATTTTGTGATGTTTTATTAGTCCAACCATACTTGTGGAAGCATCATGCTATGTATGAGTCCAAACCTCGCACTCTTATTATTTCTTTGGGTAGAAAAATATACAGGATACCAAAGGTAGCCCCACTTAGCACCATTTCTTTGATCTCTTCTAACAAATGAAGTAAGATCATCTCCTATACAGGATTTTTTTTTTCTTTCTAATTTTCTCTTAGAGTAAGGGGAAGATCATGGCCAAATCTTCTAAAATGGGAATTTTTTTTCTTTCTGATTCCCTCTCAAAGTAACTAGAAGATCATGGCCACATCTATGTCCCCCAAAAAGGGTTCCTTGTGTATAAAAAGCAAGTGGATAAGGTCATGGAAGAGTACAAGGACATCTTATCCTCACCCATAGGATTACCTTTGCACTATTAGGTCAATAATTAATCGATCTAACTTTTGGAGCACCGCTATCCAATGAGCCAATATATCACCACTCTCTTTTGGAAAATGAGGAAATCAAGTGACAGATCTAAGAGCTCCTACAACAAGGGCACATCCAACCAAGTTAATCACCTTATGGGATCTCAATTGTACTCATATAAAATAAGGATGGGACCTAGAGACTTTTCATAATAAAGTCATTGTCAGGAATAGGCAACCAATCACACAAATTCATGACCTTCTGGACTAGCTGAGGGGGGCCAAATACTTCAACAAGATTTTTTTTAAATCATGTCATCACAAAGTTCCAATAGAAACCAAATATGAATGGAAGAATACATTCAAATCAAAGGAGGGCCTTTTTGAGTGGTTTTTCATTCCGTTCATATTGATGAATTCCCCTGTGAATTTTATGAGGTTGATGGATAACTACTTGCGCCCTTTCATGAACTCATTCATAGTTGAATATATGGATGACATCCTCATCTTCAAAAATAGTTGGGCATAGCACTTGCAACATATTCAACATGTTCTTTAAACCTTGTGACAAAAGAAACTATGTGCTAACTTGGAGAAATTCACCTTTGGCATGAACCAAGTATAATATGTAGGCTACATCATTGATGATCAAGGTATGCAAGCGGATCTAGATAATATCCTAGTCATTAAGGATTGGGTCGTCCCAACAACTTTGAAAGAGCTTCACATATTTTTTGGGCTTGCAAATTTGTATCGAAGGTTCCTGTTACTATTCCCCATATCACTTGGTTGTTGAGTACATTTACCAAGGGCTGAACGGAAGAAAAGTTTTTATAGTTCGAGTCCCAACAGAAGGAATTCATTGAATTGAAACATTGCCTTTTCTCTATGTCGTACTCACATTCCCAGACCTGCAAAAACCATTTGAAATTGAGACAAATGCCTCTGACGATGTTATTGATGTAATTCTCACCTAGCAAGGGCATCCAGTGGTCTACCATAGTGACACACTCTCCAATATAATTCAGAAATACCCCACCTATGATAAGGAGATGTATTTCATCATGCAGGCTTACCAACAATGGAAACATTACATTATGGGGAAGGAGATGAATCACCCACAAAAATCATCGACCTTTCTAGTTTATATAGCATAAGGGAAGTTGCAGAATGATTTCCATTATAAATTCTCCACATATCTGCAAAAGTTTTATTTGGACCAATAATGTTGTAGATTACCTCAGTTGGCCCCCAGTTGTGGCACTGACCATTGTTATCAACACATGAAGGTGTGATACTTTTAGATGGCCGCAACTATACAAAAAATGATCCAGAATTCGCTATCAGATATAAGATGTTGATGAATGGAAAGAAAGTACCATAATTCCACCTTCGGATGCATTGTTATGCTACCCAGGACATCTTTGTGTTCCTTCAAGCATGTGTGCCAAGGTGATTTTGGAGGAATAATACAATGGGGTTGCATGTCAATTTGGTTTGGAAAAAATAGTGGTAGTACTACAAAAGTATTTTTATTGGCCGAAACTCCAAAAATACATTAAAAAATATATTAGATCTTGCACTGCCATCACCAAGGCAACCATTAAGAATCAAGGCTTGTACACTCATTTGCATACTCCTGGCCATCCTTAGGAATCCATCTCCATGGATTATGTGTTTTGCCTTCCTTCTACCAAGCAAAGCAATGATTGCATGTATGTGGTCATTGATAAATTTTCTAAGATGGCTATATTGGATGCTTATAAGAAGAGTATCACCATAGAAGACATTATCAATCTCTTCTTCAAACAAGTATGGGTATTTTTTTGGATCCCCTAAACCATTGTAAGAGATTGGGACAATAGGTTCCTGGGTGAATTCTAGTTAGGCCTTTTGTCGTTGTTGGATATCGAGCTTACCAAGTTGACCACATTCCATCCTCAGACTGACGACCAGACAGAGGTCGTTAACAAGATGATAGTGCACATACTACACATGTATAACTCCAAGCATCAATGGTCATGGGATGAGAGTCTTACCTATGTGCATCATAGATATAGTGGAGCTCTCCATAGATATACTAGCCATAACCCCTTTCAAGTGGGTGTGGGATTTTAACCATTGTACCTGATTGATGTTGCCATGCCTCTTGCAACTACACATGAAGAATATGCACATGTATAGTCTGAGGCTAATAAATCCACCAATTTTATTGAACACATCCAACACATATACCAGAAGGTTAATTATATCCTAGATAAATCTAATGCCAAGTATAAACAACGTCATGATTAACATCTACTGCCACATAAGTTTAAAGTAGGCAAAAAGCTATGGTTGAACCTACAAAAGGAATGCCTTTCCGAAGCCCATAAAAATATTTGACCACTTCGATACAAGACTTACACCACCACCAAGGCCATGGGTGATAATTATTTCCTCTAAGTATCCATCCATTCCTTGTCATGCACCCCGTATTCGATGTGGACTGCCTTTGACCATACTTTCCACCATTGTTGGACACATTAGACATTCTTGAGCAACTAACACTAAAAAAACTCAATCCAGATTGCATCGAGTTGGCCAAAATTGATCGGATCATGGACACGTAGATTGAATACACTCACCAATAGATAATCCAACTATATCAAGTTGTCAAAGTTGGCTAGCTTCTACACCAAGGAAACTAGCTCACCAATGACCAAAGTTTGCAAAACTTTCCCCATCTCATGGATGCACTTAATGAAATAAGGAACGTTACTTCCTAAGGGGTGAGGACTAATCTAGGTGGATAGTGGTGTCCACCTTCCTATTCAACTTGGACCCCCAACATTGTTTCCTTTCAGTTTCCTAATTTCCAACACACCTTTCTATTTTTGGTAGTTTTTTCGTGTCATGAACTTCCAGAGTCATTTTGAGGACATAAACGACATTATTTTGGAAAATGGGTGGACTCATAACTTATGACAAGGGTCCATTGTCAAATTTTTTTCCTTGAATATATCTTTCTAATGAGGTATCCTACATACAAAACAATGATCGTATGCCAAAGTTAGAACACTAAGAAGTTGACATTCTAAATAACCCCAACGGGGCCCACAAAATTTTGGCACTTCATCTTCTAGGGTAAGGTTTTTGGATTTTTAGGGTTTTCCATTATTTCTTGATGATAAAAAGGCCTACAAGCCTCTATAACACAATTCAGAAGGCATGTAAGCATCACATGTCTTCTCAGAGATAAGGTACCATTGCCTGAGCTAGCTTGTTTCTCTTATGTATGTAAACAATTTCTATCACTTTATGTTTATTAATTGAAGTTTTGTTTCATTGTATCTCTGTGTTCTTGTTTAAATCTATGTTTCATTTTGTTCCTGCTTCAATTTGGATGAAAGTGGCTGCTAGAAACCATCATTTCTCATGGGTATCATGAAAAATAACTTACAAAACAATAATCTAAATAAAGAGGGAGTGAGAAGTATGTAACATCTTCTACTAATACAAAATCACAATATCATGTAAATGTGTTTTTCAATACAACTTTTCTTATTTTACTCCTTGGTGTCCATCCCCACCTGCTGGCGATCAAGTTTTAAGTTTCGTTGAAAATAGCAACAAGAAATGATAAAAATAGAATCTAGAATATTCCAATTTTATTTTTTCCTTGAATTAAAATTGTGAATTAAAATCAAATTTAGTCTTAACAGCTACTTGGAAAAGATTAATTAATTCATTTTGAATTAATTAGTTGGATAAATTCAAGTTAGAAGTCTTTCTGAAGTCATGCAAGGTTGATTTATTCCTTAAATTAAGGAGATAAGGTTGAGTTATATTTGACCTTTAATTAGGTAACTAAGTGTACTGAGTTAAGTCCAGTTAAATTAGTTCCAAACTGTTTGAGGAACTAATTGTGAGTTAACAGACAATTGATACATACATGCATCCAACTAGCTCTAGTCCAGATAACTGAAGATTCTCTCATCAGAAACTCATGCATGTCTATTCTGAGAAAGACCCAGTTGAGTTAAATGTCAAGGACATTATACTATCAGTTGCATGTGTTTTCCTATAAAGGAAACCAATGCATGCAGTCAAGGTAAGGTTCCTTGAGGATTGCACAGTTTTGGAGGATCAGTGTTCCACTTGGTTGAGAGTTTTCCACTTGGTAACAGGAGGATCACCCAGGAGAAACTGCACAAGGAAATAGGAGGCTTGGAGGGCAGAGGAGAAGGCTTGTGAGAAGCCAAGATGTCTTGTGAGCATCTATGAGGATTGTACTGAGAGCTACCTAGCTGTGAGAGCTAAGCCTTTGTATAATTCCTATGTATTTCCACTTTGCATGATAATACAGATAATGCGGTTTTTAGCTAGGTCTTTCTCCAAAGTATTTTCATGTGTATTGTGCCATTGACTCTTCTTCTTCTGGTTATATTGTTTAGCTCGATATTTAAGCTTCCGCAAATTGATAGTAGAAGTATGTTATAGTATTCTACTTTGATTTATATTGCATTATTTGGTTAACCTACATGCAGATTTTCTACATGATCTCAGAGCGAGATTTGTAGAGTGAAAAATGTACAAGTTCTACATTCGAAGAAATGCATGATAAAGAGGTGGTTGTCTAAGAATATTATCAAAAAACTGTCATACCCTATTTTGCAACAATGCATGCACCAATCACTTGAAATTTAAATTATAGCAACAATCGTGTTGCCTCTTCCTTCCTGATCAGGGGCTCATGTCCCAAGTGTCGTAAAATGCTCAAAAATGAAAGTGCTTAGAACTGATTCAAACTTGAACAACTGGAATGAGCTCGTCCTCCTAATTCCGGTGATGCAAACGGTTCAAAAAACGGTCTCTGTATGAGGAAGTTATGCCAAAAAGAAAAATTGCCCAATAACATTGAAATTTTGAATTTTTTTCCAAAAAAAATTAAAATAGAATATTCTCGAAATATTCTAGAGAATATTCCTTTTCAAACAACGAATGGCAGGCTGCCACTTGGTAGGCCCAGAGGCCACCACGTGGCCCAGGATGATGTCATCATATCTATATTTGGCGCATATGTAAAACTTTTGGCATTGGTAAATTTTGAACACGAGACCTCCCTCGCATCAATGGACAGTCT
The DNA here is from genome assembly GCA_000404065.3 of Pinus taeda. Lineage (NCBI taxonomy): Eukaryota > Viridiplantae > Streptophyta > Pinopsida > Pinales > Pinaceae > Pinus > Pinus taeda. Next base: position 56,352 of record APFE031223493.1, read on the forward strand.
TACCGTTAGGCCAGCACTGTGGGTTTTGATACGGAAGCGGCGAAAAGTTTTTTAAGTTTGAATTATAATGAGGTGGGGCCCAAAGGGGGCCAACCCCTAAGGGCAAACCCCCATACATATGACCACCGCTCGGAACCGCAGGCCTAACTCCTAACCGCGTGCCCAAATTCAAACGGTCACCGCTGATGTGTTCACATATGCAAGAAATCTGGAGGTTAACACTCAATTTTATTAACCATTCATTAAAATTCCTAGTGCAGAATCCAATGGAGAACCTAACCACCACCGAACTTCATTCACATGCCTTAAATCAAAGGGATAACTGGCGGGTAATGTGCGGTTAGACTAGTGGATTTTTGGTAGACTGCCAAATTTGGGCGGTCCCACCATAATTGGCGGAGTTAACTGGACTCAACTACAGTTAGCTGGAGTGATTCTAGGCCTAATTGGGGGAAAACTTCAATGAGCCATAACTTTGGCTAGGGAAGTCCTTTTTGGACGATTTTTTTATTTTTTTATTTTGACTATTCAGATGATTTGGAAGCCATTAGCATAGGTTAGAGAGAAATCAGAGGTCATTTGCAAGTGTTTTTGCTCCATGGAAGTTCTAGGAGCCACTAGGGCCCAGTATTGTGGGAGTTGTATAGGGTTGCAGGTACCCATTCGAGGAGAACCAGTAGTCATTCCTGACTGATTTGAGTGTTCTAAATCCAGTTTTACAGTTTATTTCGCCTGTTGAGGCTTTTATTCAGCTGTATATTCATTTTGAGATTTTAATCAAAACGAGGACATGTCCATTTGGGAGCCTTGGACCTAGCAGATGTAGCCTAGGCGGGGTGAACTGCTTTATCAACTTCTTTTGAATCTTTGGTGGAGTTATTTTGCAGAACAAATTCGTTTTAGTGTCTTAAACAGTAAAAGGAAACAATTCTACTATACTTAAATGGGTCATGAACAACTGAAAATTTCATTTGTTTTTAATTGCAAGACATGTACATCTTTTAAACATGTATGTTACTGAATTGAATACCTTGCAAAGCATTTACAAGTAGTTTAAATTTTAGATCACTTCCATTTACCTCCAATACAACAATCAATAGAGAAAGAATATGAATACAAGAGGGTTTTGTTTGTATCGATTATTGATCAAGTTGAATATGAGAATTTCAATGAGCCTCTGTCCTTCACACTATCAAGAATTAATACTTGGGTAATCAGACCATTCATAACACTTATCATAATGAACTTCGTGATTAAAATCTAAATTTAGGATCTACATGCTTAAGTATGATTAGTTAGTTCATTGAGGGTGAGTCCCTAGAGGTAATGGTAAGGTAGTTAGAGCCTTGATCTACAATCTAAAAAATGGGACGATGACCCACTCTTTACTTAGAGGATATTAAGGTGGAGGGCATAGAAAAATAAACTTTCCAAAAATAAAAATTATGAACTAAAACATAGAGATGAAAACCACTAAATATAAAAAAATGCACTACATTAACCTATTCCTTATCTTTTTTTTGTGGAATCCATATGAGGCATTTGTAACACTCTCTCCCACCCCCTTAACTATCTCAAGCTATGGGAGGTGCTACTTATTTTCTTTACTTGATCCCCAAGGTATGTTATGGATACGGGGTTACAAAACCTCCTTTTCTAAATCTTCAAATCTCAAAACAAACACCACCATCACATACAACTCATTAAGAGCTTTCTGGTGATATAAATTTTACCTCAATCTGACTCCCATATTGAGACTTATGCCCATCATAAATTTAGCAAATCATATTAGGTTAAGTCAACATAAAATTTCCATGTGGCACCCACATGGTCCCTACATGGCCCACATGGCACTGCCACATCAACGGAGGCACAAGGCCCACTAAGTCCTCACCCATGGTGTTTTGTTGCACATCACCATTATATTTAACCCATAACATATCCATCCTAGCAATGTTATGTTGCCACTCACACTCTTGGATGGTGATATCTCCAAATTCATCTACACTTGAGGGAAAATATGGTGCAAAGTGTAACAACCTGAAATTAAATATGCAACTAGTTACATCAATTTATGCAATTAATAATGAACACACAACTATTAAAATAATTAACATAGAATTTCAAAAAATATAAGAAGAGACAACTTACCTGTCACGGTGATATTCGTTACTTGTTATTTCAAAGTAGAACGCTATTTGAATCTTGTTAACTTCAACAATGTTTTGGGATGACTCTCCACCCAACCATAGGCCCAACTGCACATAATATTTCTACAACTAGCCACCCCCGAGCCCTCAATCAATGTACTAATGCCAAGGAATCCTTTGTCTCACAACACTTTTCTCCCAAGAGAATGGATGAAGGAATGGATGAACCTCATCCTCCTCATCATCCATTAAATAGACAAAACAATTCCAAAAATGGAAAGGGGATAATTTCGCAGGCACACATTCCATGTGTCAACATGCCAAATTTTATTTCTTTATTTTAAGTTTTATTTTATTCAATATTTCTCCTAATTTAACTCTCCCTTATTCTGATCTTATTTTACTTCTTGTTAAATTTACTTATTCTTACTATTTTTATAATTTACTTTATATATATATAGAGAGAGAGAGAGAGACAGAGAGCTCTAGTTTATTATTTACTATTTTATTTATTTGTTATTATTATTATATTCTCTTCATTATTTATTATTTATTTACTTATATTTTAATATTATATTATTTATTTATTTTTATTATTATTAGGGTAATTACATACTCCCCATCTTTAAGGAACTTTGTCCCGGAGTTAATTTGAATCATTTAACATTTTATTTTATTTAGAAATTTATTGCTTCGTGTTTTCCCTACACCCTCTATTGAACTAGTATAACTAGCAGGCATCGAAAGTTTCCACAATACCTATTGAAATATGGCAACAAGAATATTCCAATTTAATTTGTGCTTGAATTAAATTGTGAATTAAAATCGAATTTAATCTTAACAACTACTTGGAAATAATTAATTTATTTATTTTAAATTAATTAGTTGGAGAAATTCAAGTTAGAAGTCTTTCTGAAGCCATGCAAGAGTTATCCCTTAAATTAAGGAGATAAGATTGAGTTATATTTGAGTTGTAATTAGTTAACTCAGTTTACTGAGTTAAGTCCAGTTAAATTAGTTTCAAATTGTTTGACAAACTAATAGTGAGTTAACATTCAGTTGATGCATTAATGCACTCAACTAGTGCTACTCCAGTTAACTGAATATTCCCTCATCAGAAACTCACGCATGTCTATTCTGAGAAAGACCCAGTTGAGATTAATGTGCAAGGATAGTAAACTATCAGTTGCATGTGTTTTCTCATGGAGAAAACTCATGCATGCAGTTAGGGATTCATCATTGAGGATTGGACAGTTTTGAAGGTTGGTTCCACTTGGTAATAGGCTAATCATCCACAAGGAACAATGCAAGGACATAGGAGCTTGGAGGGCAGAGAGGAAGGCTAGAGAGAAGCCAAGATTGCCTGTGAGAATCTGTGAGGATTGTACTAAGAGCTGGCTAGCTGCGAGAGCTAAGTCTTTGTATAATTCTTATGTATTTCCAGCATGTATGATAATACAATAGTGTGGGGTTTTTATCTGAAGTTTCCCCCAAAGTATTTTCATGTGTATTGTGCCATTGATTCTTCTTCTTCTGGTTATATTATTCAGCTCGATTTTTAAGCTTCCACAAATTGATAGTAGAAGTAGGTTATAGTATTCTGCTTTCATTTATATTGCATTATCGGGTTAACTTATCACAGGTTTTCTACATGGTATGGGAGACGTGAACTGTATACTGACAAGAGACTTCGAAGTTTGAAGTTCAGGGTTGTAGGTGAAAATCAAATTCATATCATACTTCAAGGTTGGCCAATGGCGTTCTATGGCTTGAGACTCGAGTATGCCTTAGAAGGTAGCTCGAATTACATACATGGAAAGATAGAATGGAGGTTGTATTAGAAGACAATGGCCTGAATGAATTCATTGATCAAGAAATCACTAAGCCAGCTACAACTAATGCACAAGAGTTGGCTAAGTGGAAGAAGTGTGTGACGAAGGCAAGACGAATAATCCTTGAGGGAGTTCGAGGCCATATTGTCTCCAGTATCCATGGGAAGGATACTCCATTTTCAATGTGGAAGACATTGAAGCACCTCTACCAGAATAGTAGTGACCAGAGGAAATTGGCGTTCAAGGATAATCTTTGAAGAATCAAGATGGAGAAGGGTGATACTATTTCCACATATCTGAACAAACTCACCACCTACAGAGATGAGCTTGGCAGTGTGGGAATAACTACTATTGATGATGATATGGTGAGCCTCGCTCTCCTTGGCCTTCCAAAGCGCTGGAATAGCTACCAGGACTCTATGAATGGAAGGGAGAAACTGTCGGATTGGGAACAACTATGGTCAGATCTTATTTAGGAGGAGATCAGGAGGAGCACATGAGATGGTTCTTCATCCAAGAATGATGATGAAGAAAATTTGGGCTTAGAAAGTAAGGCAAGGAAAGGGAAGGGGAAGGCTTCCCATTTGAAATCAAATTCTTCTCATGGAGGGAAGAAGGGCGACATGTCTAAAGTAAGATGCTTTAATTGTCAGAAGACGGGACATTATGTGACTAATTTCCCATTGAAGAATTCCAATAATGGATCCTCAGAAGGATCAGAAGGTGAGGCATTAGACTCTCAATTCAAAATGGACTTTACCCTCATCACATGCATGGTGTCATCGATGATGGGTTGTGTCTGGTATCTTGAAGTGGAGCCTCATTCCAGATGACTGGTGATAAAAAATTATTCAGTGCCTTGGAGGAGAAAGACCTCAAGATGCACATAGAGATGGGTGACGACGAAAGGTATAATGTTTCAAGAGTGGGCACGGTTTCTTTTAAGAAAGAGCATGGGGCTCATCTCACCTTGACAGATGTGATGTATGTGCCTAGACTAAAGAAGAACTTGGTATTGGTCACGATGTTGGAGGACAAAGGCTACGATGTTGTCTTCAGTGAAGGAAAGGCATTCCTAAAACACATGGCCACAGGTCAGACCAAGAGGATAGGGATTCGGGTGAAGAATCTCTATAAACTAGAGGTAGATGATTGTGCACCATTGAGTACGAAAGCTGAATTGGTGCAAAGCCAAGACGTTGGCAAGTTGTGGCACAGGCGGTTGGGCCATTTGCATCATGGGGCTTTGAAGATAATGCAACAAATATCTACAAGACTTCCCAAAGGTAAACTTAAGCAAGTTGACACATGCAAAGGTTGTACCTTGGGAAAGTACACCAAGTCTTCCTTTCATGATCGAGATAGTCGAGGAGAGGCTATCTTAGAGTGAGTTCATACTGATTTGTGTGGATCATTATCGATGGAATCCACAGCAAAACAAAGGTATTATGTGATTTTCATTGATGACTATTCTCGTAAATGCTGGATTTATTTCATGCAGAAGAAGGACAAAAATTTCACAAAGTTTTGTGAGTTCAAAGCTTTGGTCAAGAAAGAGTCAGGGAAGAAGATCAAGGCCTTGAGAAGTGACAATGGTGGAGAATATGTCTCTCAATAGTTTAAGGACTTTTGTGCAGTGGAAGGAATTAAACGAGAGTTGACAGCACCTCATAACCCACAACAAAATGGGGTTGCTGAGAGGAAGAACAAAACTATTTTAGGGGTAGCACGGGAAATGATGCATGACCAAGTCCTACCACTTCACTTGTGGGCTGAGGCATGCAACACAGCAGTCTATTTGTAGAATAGAATCCCGTATTGCATACTTGGGATGAAGACACCAAAGGAAGCTTTCTCCAGTAAGAGACCATATGTGGGTCACTTCAGGATCTTTGGCTCATCGGTATATTGCCATGTGACAAAGGATGCACGGAAGAAGCTTGATTCAATAGCACAATTGGGGATATTTGTGGGGTACATTGATACACCTCACAGCTATTAGGTGTACTTTCCTACCAATCGGAGGACAGTGGTTCACAGAAATCTCAAGTTTGATGAGCAGAAGGCCATGTGAGTTTCCATTGAGAAGGATCTCCAACTACAGGCTATGGAGGAACTATTGGTTCCTAAGGATGAGGAGCCTTAGACTAATGCAGAGTAGCCACATGTAGAGGTTCCAGGAGTGGAGACATCCACTCAACCAGAGTCTTCCAAAGATGGACAAAAGTGCACAAGAGAAGCTGAAAAATTGTTGGAGGATGCGAGAGAGAATGTGGGAGAACCATCTTCTCAGCGCAGACAGAGGAGGTCACCTGAGAGGTACACTGGATACATGGCCCTTGTTGGGGAATGTGTTGAGACTAAGCCATCTTCCTTTGAGCAAGCAGTGTAGTAGTCGATTTGGGTTGATGCTATGGTGGAGGAGTATGACTCCATAGTTCGTAAGAGTGATTGGGACATGGTTCTGAGACTAGAGAACAAGTCAGTTGTGAGTTCCTGTTGGATTTACCAAGTAAAGTAAGCTGCTGATGGTAGTGTGGAGAAGCATAAGGCAAGATTTGTTGCCGGTGGCTTTTCACAGGTCGAGGTGATTGACTATGATGAGACTTTTGCTCCTGTCTTAAGGTATTCATCTATCAAATCTATGTTGGCACTATCAGCCTAAATGGGTTGGAAGATCCATCAAATGTATATGAAGACTACATTCCTTAATGGCCAGATTGAGGAAGAGATGTACATAGAGCAGTCGAAATGTTTTGAGACCTTCGATCATGAGTCGCATGTGTGCCCACTCAAGAGAGCATTGTACGGGCTAAAGTAAGCACCTCATGCTTGGTACACTAGGATAGACAACTACTTCACCAGGTTGGGCTTCACAAAGAGTGAAGAGGATGCGAACTTGTACCACATCATGGTGAAAGGTAAGTTGTTGATCATCGTACTTTATGTTGATGTTCTCATATTGGCTGGTGTTGATCAGTTGATCATGTCTTGCATGGAGGACCTTGCAAGAGAATTTGAGATGAAAGACATCGGTCTCATGCATTACTTCCTTGGCATGGAAGTGTCACAAAAGGATGGGGAGTTGTTTGTGTCTCAGGGCAGGTATGCCAACGAGATACTCAGGAGAATTCACATGGAGAAGGTTGCTACTTCAAGAGAAGTGGTAGAGGCTACTGTGTATAGGCAGCTTGTGGGTTTACTGATGTACTTAATGAACACAGTACCAAACTTGTGCTATGCGGTGAACCAACTGAGTCAAGCGATGGTCCAGCCTACCAAGATGTTTTGGACGGTGGTAAAGCATGTATTGAGATACCTTAGAGGCACATCTCAGTATGGATTATGGTACAAATGGACAGAGGAAGTGAAGCTGCAGGGCTTCACTGATGCAGATTGGGTAGGGAGTCCATCAGATCAGAAGAGCACATCAGAAGGGATTTTCAACCTTGGGTCAGTGGCAGTTTCTTGGTACAGCAGGAAATAGAGGTCGATTGCACTCAGCTCAGCAGAGGAAGAATACATGGCTGCATGTCAAGCAACATGTGAGGCCATATAGATGCGGAAAATCCCAGTTGGTTTGTTTGATCAAAGGATGGATCCAACTGTGATCTATTGTGATAATCAGAGTTGTATCAAACTCTCTAAGAATCTAGTATTTCATGATAGGTCCAAGCACATCGATGTCTGGTATCATCATCTCAGAGATTGTGTAGTGAAGAGGATCACGTTGTTGCAGTATATTTCGACAAAGGAGCAAGATGTTGACATTTCAACAAAGGCATTATCAAAGTGTAAATTTGAGTTCCATAGAGATAGGATCAAGGTGGCAGATAATCCCTTTCTTGTTGAGAGGGAGTGTTGAAATATGGAAACAAGAATATTCCAATTTAACTTGTCCTTGAATTAAATTGTGAATTAAAATAAAATTTAGTCTTAACAGCTACTTGGAAATAATTAATTAATTTATTTTAAGTTAATTAGTTGGAGAAATTTAAGTTAGAAGTCTTTCTGAAGTCATGCAAGAGTTATCCCTTAAATTAAGGAGATAAGATTGAGTTATATTTGAGTTGTAATTAGTTAACTCAGTTTATTGATTTAAGTCCAGTTAAATTAGTTCCAAACTATTTGAGGAACTAATAGTCAGTTAACAGTCAGTTGATGCATTAATGCACTCAACTAGTGTTACTCGAGTTAACTAAAGGTTCCCTTATCAGAAACTCATGCATTTCTATTATGAGAAAGACCCATTTGAGATTAATGTTCAAGGACAATGTATTATCAGTTGCATGTGTTTTCTCAGGGAGAAAACTCATGCATGTAATCAAGGGTTCATCCTTGAGGATTGTACAGTTTTGAAGGTTGTTTTTCCACTTGCTAATAGGCTAATCATCCACAAGGAACAATGCAAGGAAATAGGAGCTTGGAGGGCACAGAGGAAGGCTCAAGAGAAGCCAAGATTGCCTGTGAGCATCTGTGAGGATTGTACCGAGCACTAGTTAGCTGTGAGAGCTAAGGCTTTGTATAATTCTTATGTATTTCCACCATGTATGATAATACAATAGTGTGGGGTTTTTATCTGAAGTTTTCCCCAAATTATTTTCATGTGTATTGTGCCATTGATTCTTCTTCTTCTAGTTATATTGTTCAGCTCGATATTTAAGCTTCTGCAAATTGATAGTAGAATTAGTTTATAGCATTCTACTTTGATTTATTTTGCATTATCAGGTTAACCTATCACAGATTTTCTACAATGCCTAGGAAATACCAAGGAATATTTTTCCTTTTTCCCAACTTTTGGAACTAGGCATAAAACCTCATGGGTTTGTAACATAGCCCATAGTTAGCCCCAAGGCTCGCACTCAACTCAGACAACATCTGCCCAAGGCAAGCACACAACTTAATACTCCAGGCATCTCGAAAGGCTGGCCAACTCACTCCACACTCACTAAGGTGCACAACCCAAGGCATTGGAATCCTTACACCCTCACCAGAATTTACCATCCCAATCAATTATCGAGAACTTGGCCTACAATATCAAACACCTGGCCTACAATATCAAGCACTTGGCCTCCTCAAGATGGTCCCATAGCCCCCCAAGTGCTAGCTATCAAGAGATATACAAGACAAAGGAACCGCTAGCATATTTAGTGTTGATTGAGTATGTCCCTAGCCCATATGGTGTTTCATATTCTCCCTTGCGGGTATGGGCTCCCACAGGATCATCAAATAACTAGCCCTATCAACCCATTTGTGGATTTCCTATCAAGCACCACATCTCAACATGCAACCAATGCATTAGTTATAATATCATAGTATCATAGCAAATAATCCACATGCCAAGTCTTGCATGTCATCATGAGAACATGACACCATTGTTAATCACAACATTCTATGTAGAATTTTGTAGAATTTTTCCTACAACTCAGCCAGCTTTGATACCAGGTAGAACTTTTTCTACAAATCAGCTAGCTCCAATACCATGTAGAAATTCCCACTATAGATTAACTTGGTAATGCAATGTACTAAAGAAAAACACTTGATCTACTTCTACAAACAATTGAGCAGAAGCTTAATCAACCATGAACAACATCAATAAGAACACATATAACTGATAAGAAGGAATCAATTATACATAACATAGAAGAATTTACCCGGGGAAAGCACCTGCCTAAAACCCAATCTCTTTGTTATCATACAAGTGGAAATATAGTTTGGATTACACAAAGCCTTTGCTCGGAAGTTATCCAGCTCTCAGTACAATCCCTCTGCTGCTCATAGACAGTCAAAGGCTTCTCACATACCTTCTCCTCTTCCCTCCAAGCCTCCTATTTCCTTGTGCAGCTTTCCTTGGGGTCCAGTGATGCCACCTATCTGAATTGGCCTCTTCACACACTCACTAACCTATGATCTAACTGCACAAACCTAAAGGAGATAAATCCTCATCATGGATGAGCTTCCTTTATAGGAAAAATATTCATCCAACTGATAGTACATTGTCCCTTCTCTGA
>APFE031223499.1:0-19120 GCA_000404065.3 Pinus taeda
ATGCATGTTTAGAGAAGGATTTCTCTTAATTGTCTTGTTTGTCACTAGAAAGTCTTAGGCTTCTAGGGAGGTTGGTTTTGTCCGCAAGATTAACTCTTTCCGCATGACAGGTAGCATATAGGTCTTATCCCTATGTCAAGATTTCTTCCATAACATAACCACTTGCATATGTCTCCACTTCAAGGGGTTACTACTTGTTCAATAATGTCAAAACCAATGCTTGATTGGTCTTCTTCTTTAACTCCTCAAAAGCCCTCTGCTGACCCTTTCCCCATAGGAAACTTTGGCCACACAACATTATGGCATGGAGTGGTTATACTATTGTTGAAAATGAGGCTATGAACTTCCTCAAGTATTGTGCTACCTCAAAAAAACTACTAACCTCAAAAAAATTAGTAGGCACCACCCTCTTCATGATGGCATCCATCTTCACAAGCTCTATCTTCAACTCTCCTCTACCTATCACATATCCTATATACACCAAATACTATTATGTAAACTCACGCTTCTTGGGAATTTGCAATAGATGGTGCTTCTTTAATGTGTCTAGAACCTACATCAAATATCAAGTTTTGTCCTCCCATGTAGCACTGCATACCAATACATCATCAAAATAAAAAATAACAAATGAATCTATAAAAGGGCACAATATATTATTGATGAACCTCATGAACATAACTGGTGCATTACATGGACTAAACAACATAAGTAACTACTCATATAAACCATGTATGATTTGACGGAAGTATTATAGGTATCATTTTCTCTTACTCAAACTTCATGATACACTGAATTTAAGTCTAGCTTGGGGGCATATTTGTATTTCTACAATTGATCTAGCAAATCATCTATTGAGGGCAGGGGTACATATTCTTGAAAGCTATTTTGTTTAACACCCTATAATAAATTCACATGTGTCTTATCCCATCCTTCTTAGGCACACTTATAAGATGACCCACATGGTAAGGTACTTGGTTGGATAACACCCTTTTATAGTAGCTTTTGCAACTACTTATTCACTCATTTTCCTCTATAAGCAACTATATATAAAATCCAATGTTTGGTAACAGTGCTTGGAAATAGTTGGATCTCGTGCTCTACCTCCATCTTAGGTGATAGCCCTTTAGGCTCATGGTACGCACCCATATATGCATATAAAAACTCTTCCAATTGTTGCTTTTATTCCTTAGTACACCTTTACAGGGATGACTGATCTCTAATGGACTCTTATATAGATTGATTTTCGCTTATAAAATAACAAAACATAATTATTGTTAGAAATTTTCAACTTTTTAACATGGTTGGAACTTACCAACAATATCTTTGACTTCTCCTTGTGTGAATTGATGATGAAATAAGTTTTATCCTTGATGAGGTGGTACTAGTTAGCTCTTCGCATGAAGATCACATCCCACATGTACATAGAGGGACTCCCAAATACAACTTCACATACATCAAGTGGAACTACATCCAAATCTACATCATCAATAAAATTAACAAATAAGAAATTTGATTTTCCATTATTCATTCACCTTTATCTCTACCTCCTTATTGATGCATCTCAATGGATATGGAATTGGATGGTCATGAGTCTCCAATCCCATTTTTTTGACTAGATTCACTTATATGATATTCTTCTGTGATCCTAAGTTGAATAGAACAACAATTTTCATCTTCTTGACTCGTGTATTTATATGGAATAATTTGGTCATTTCCTTATCTTTGTGTCACTAAAGGCTACTTAGATTCACCTCCTTTTGATTTGATGTACAAATAACTCATCCATGTCTCATACGATTTCCACCTAATTACTCAAATATGTTGCCATGATATTTTTCTCCTTATTATATTTATTTCAGTTCTTTGAGTTGATATTTTGCTGCAACTTCTTACACTTTTACTCTCTATGACCATCAATGTTATAATGTTTATAGTGGTTTATCGTACCTTTTCAGTAGTGTGTTGTGGTTGCTATAGGTTTTTTCTTTTCCTTGTTTTCACTTCTTCTTACCCTTGTTGGAATCTTCCTTATGCTCCTTCTGCTTTGACCAGTTAATTTCCCTTTCTTCTAGTTAATGTTCTCAAGGTACTGTACTTGTACATGAGCCTCATCCACCATTCTGGGTTTAAATAACATTAGTTGCTTCCACATATGGTTATGTAGATCCCCAAGATACTAGAGGATTATGTCTATTTCATTGGGGAGATACCCAACATTATTTCCATCTTCTTAAATTTTGTGGTGGACTAGTGTACGCTCTTCCCTTGCCTCTACTTGAAGAAATGTCACCAAATCCACTTGTCCTATACATACTTGATAGGGAAGAACTGTGAGATGTTGAGATTTTTGAATCCATTTGAGGATCTCCCTCTAATCTCATGGTTTCCATGTGCTTTCACACTAGGTCAGGGCACGACCCTCTAAATTTTTATGAGTGAATGGAATTTTCTATTCTTCCTCTACATGGTGAACATGAAAATAAGCCATTTACTTTTGCAACCAATGATTTAACTTCAAAGCATTAGCCTTACCTTGATATGGCTTGATGCCTACCTTCACTTCCATCTTGAACATGAATATGAATGGTTCATGAAACTTGAACTAGGTTGTTCCTTTCTAGTTTCTTTCTTAAAATCCCTCTGTAATTCTTCTTGATCCCATGATTTCCCACATCATCTCACCTTTGAGTTGTAACCTCCATCTTCTTCAATCTCTAACTTGTTCACCGAATCCACCATAAGGAGATTCATGTTATGGGTGATATTTGTGACCTATTTTTCCATCTTTGAGAACATCTCCTCTACCACATCTTTAGGTTTACTAATAGATTTTTTTGCCATGGCTAGGGTTTTATGACTTTCTACTTAAACCGATTTGGATCCCCTACAAATTCCCACAAAATACCCTAAGTAACCTGCTCCATTACGAATATGATTTGTTATTTGTTGTGGATATTCCACTTGACAATTTGTCACAATGTATCTACTAAAAATATATTTGAAAAATTTAAATCTATGCCATGAGGGTTAATTTTGCCCTAGATTTATTGATTCGTTAACTATTGTGTTATGCTTATTCACGTAATAGATACAAATATGGAAAAGAGAGAACAATGAAATAAAATGCACAAACCACAATGAACATGAGTAATGATATGGGAAACCCTTATGGGAGAAAACACAATTGGAAGGTGAAGCTACTATTCTTCTCCTTTCTCTTAATGGAAATGGATCCAAGTATAAATGAGTAAGACTTGTGGCATGTGGTTTGCTATAGTACAAAAACCCTTTCATCTTCTCTCTCTCTATCCATTCTTCGCTAATCTGCTCATCTCTGGAACAAAATGCACTCTAATAGAATGAAACCCCTTTTCCTCCAAGTGGTAGTGGTTAAGTTTGACACTTTCAACATTTAGATAGAGTTACAATATTAACTCTTCTACATTATTCTTAATCATGATCATGTGGCTAGCCCATTTTATATGAATAATGGGGCCTAACATGGCATCCTCTCAAATCATGTGGTCAAAACAAGAAGGTCAAATTTTGGGTGGGGTTACTTTTGTATACACTGTATTTGAGGCATTTCTTGTGTTGTTACGAATATATCTAAGTATGGACTAACAATAGAGAGTGTCACACTTAAGAAACAAAGTTTTACCCCAAAAAAACATCATTTATTTCCTCAAAATTCTTCCCAAAAGTATGAGACCCCAATTCGCTAAACTGCAATCTACCAATAAAAATGGTCTTGTGAGCTAATTCCTCTAATTTTTCGAATATGAAAGCATCAAGATATGTGGAAAGCGATATAGTGATCTAGTATAGATTAGTGTTGTAGGCAATAAATGAGGCTTATTAAGAGACATTGTTGCAATTAGGTGAGGTGAAACAATAGGTGAAAACTATTGACACCAAGCTTTTAACATTAGCTAAAAAGGGCCATGCCCATGTGTTTCAGTTTGTTGAGATTGAGCACTCTCCACGACAAACTACTAGTGCCCCAATCAATACCACTTTAGAATAATTTCTAGCAAACACAAGTTCTCTATTGTTTGATCTTATTGTTACATGAATAATAATTCTATAGTGTTTCATAAATTTAATATACATTTCTTTTTACCTAAAACAAAATTATGATAGATAATTTATTACACAGAAAATAGATACCATACTTATTTTTTTTATCAATGCTTTAATTTCCCTTAATTTATATACAATGATTTGATTTTTTTTAGTTTAATATAATTTTTTTCTGAGGAAGAGCACAAAACCCAAAAAGGCATACATTAACCATTTTACATTGGAAAAATTTATAGGTTATTGTATTAGTCCATTAAACTTACATTAAACACTAACAAAAATAATTCTTTTTTCCTCTTCTTAAAATAAATTATTAATATATATGTATTTTTTATTTTTTTATATCTTTTGGTTTTCTTGATTTGTCACAATACAAACATATTTAATGAATTTGTAAGTTATTTGTATTTAGCTTTTATATTTTCTTTCCTTATACATTTAATATCAAAATTATTGAATTAAGAGGCTCATTTTACATCTCATTATAATGTAACTGCTTGGTCATCAAAATTGAAATGAAAATTTTCTTCCTATATACCAAAAATTAAAAAAAATTAAATAACTATATGAAACATTTAAATAATATAGATTTATAAAAAAATTACACATCAAAAAATTAAATCTCTGAATTCATGTTAAATCAGTATTTAAAATAGATCTAACACATACAAATCCATACTAACCCGTACAAATCTATACTAACCCACCAATGGTTTTTCCAAACTTTTCTACGAGGTAGGTACCAGCACCTTTCGTGGTCATTCCACTGATTTGAATATTGCTTAAGGCCCATTCGTTAGACAATAGGGTGTCGCGTGCATTTTGAACAGTGTATTTGAATTGGTTCGGCTAAAACGACTTATCATTTATTTGGGGTTTTCTTTACACATCACGCCCAGTGGATGATTTTTCGAATATGGGCGATGGGCCCACGTTCGAAATGTTGGACTTTAGAGAGATATCATTCAGTCCTTTGGAATATTTTCTCATTCAATTGGTGGGTACGGTTATTAAGTGCCTTTTGACCGTTACAAAGACCTAATCATTGGGGTTAGAATATAAACCTCAAATCTTGCCATTAATGTTTTTTTTAAGGATATCTTAAACTTCGAATATTAAAATTCCAATGGAGTTGCAAGGTATTAAAATTCCAATGGAGTTGCAAGGTAATCGTTGTTAGAGTTGGTTTTTTGTTGATGAAAATAAAATAGAATCAATAAAATAGAATCCAAAAGATTAAGATGATTTTATTATTATATATTATTAGACTTAATCTAATAAATTTATATTTATTCAACCTTTTATAGTTAAAAAATTTATAAATATTTTCAAACTTCAAAACCTTTAAATAAGACAAAATCTTGATGAAGTTGTGAAAGTGTTTTCAAACTTTGAAAGATCATAGCAATAGGGGCCGTGATATGCCAATAGAGTGCCTAAGAAATTTTGAGGAATAAAGTGTTTAATAAAGCATATAAGATGCTTTGAGGAATAAAGTGTTTAATAAAGCATATAAGATGCTTTTATATTTTAAAAAAATCAATGTTGTAAAAGGGTTTGATATTTCAAAACATTGCATGTTTTAAGAGGTTTGTTTTAAAAAGTTTGATATGGTGTTAGGATAATTAGGATTTTGAAAGGTTGAAAATAAGAAAGAGTTTAATGTGATTTATTGTGGTTGGGAATTTTGAAAAAGAAAGAGACTAAAGAGTTAAATAAATCTATATTTCAGATTTTATTGTAAGTGTGAATTTTTTAAAATTTAAAAAGGCTTGAAAATTATGATATTAAACCCTTTTGAATTATTAATTATTTCAATTATTAGGAATGACTATATTAAAAGCTATATAACTTACATAATTAAAGGTTAAAATATTTTTTTTGATGATTAAATTATAAAAGTAAATAATGAAATTTTATATATATATATATATATATATATATATTAATGAATTAGTTTTTTTTTATATTGAATATTTTATTAAATTTATCTTAATTTAATTTATTATATATAGAGAGGGATTAATTTTTTCAAGAATGCAATTTCTTTTGAAATCTTTCTTTTGGTAAAAGATATTTTATTTTAATGTACTTTATTTCTTTTAATCCATGATAGAGCTCGTGTAAAATGGATATATTATAATAGGTATCTATGTGTGTTAATTCCATATTAAAAAGTTTTTTTTTTCTTTATTTTTATTTTCAATCAATCAACCTATCTATGTATATATAAAACACATCTTTAACATACTCAATAACACCTCATTGAAATGTTTTTTAATCTTAAAAAATATTCTTCCTTTCAATTTCATATATATTATATGCACTATTTATTTAACATGCTCTTATATGGGAAGTAATCATATGAGTAATAGAAAACATTAATATATATATATATATATATATATATATATATATAACACTAATTTTTATACCTCCTTTATTATGAATGATATTAAAATAAAATGTACACTTCTTTTAAATTAATGAACATGTAAAGAAATACACATCTCATTTATTTCTTACTTTGAATTATTTTATATAAACAAAATATTTCAATGTCTTTGTTAAGTAAAATATTTCAATATTTTATGTATAAGAATATCTTAAATCAATCAACCTATTTATGTATATATAAAACACATCTTCAACATACTCAATAACACATCATTGAAATGTTTTTTAAATATTAAAAATATTTTTCCTTTCAATTCATATATATATTATATGCACTATTTTATTTAACATGCTCTTATATGGGAAGTATCATATGAGTAATAGAAAACATTATATATATACCACTATTTTATTTGACCTCCTTTAATAGGGGAATATTATACTAGGAAGAATTATATATTATATATTAATATATATATAATATATATATATTATTATTATATATTATTATATATTATATATAATCAAAAAAGTTAATTAAATTAATATTTTATTTTATGATTGATAATTAAAATTAAAATATTACACTTATTTAATTATGAAACATGTTAATAAATACACGATTCTCTTTTATTTTTTACTTTGAATTGTTTTTATAAAATTAAAATATTTTTCATATTTATGTATAAGCAGATGTTAAACAAGACCAAGATTTTTTTTTTTGTAAAATTTCTTTTAACTGTAGTCAATACCATCTTCTACAAAAGCAAGGATGGCACAAGGATGCCTAGTCTTGGATAAACCTTTAGGGGATAAAGGAAGAGATCATGGTGCAAAATACATATAATATTAAAAAAATTATTTCTTCAAAACTTAGGGAGAAATTGTGGGGCTATAAAGAGTTAGATAGAAAAAGGAAATATATTATAAGCAAGTAATCCATATAACTCTATAAAAACCAAACATCTATGCCTTGAAATAATGCTAAAAAAAAAAAAAAATTATCATGGGCTCCACAATGATACTAGGAGTTGGTCAACTCCCAAAACAGCGTGGGAGAAAAGAGTTTGTCACATTTTGTGACACTATGAGGGTAAAAGATGAAAAAAAAATTCATGTGACACTAAGAGGGTTAAAGATAAAAACCAAATTTTCCTATATTGTCTAGCTTATGGATATATTAGATCTAAAATTCAATATGTTTATCATACCAATTGCCTTAACCTTTGAACTCAGCAAACCTATGATGACCTTGAAAGAATTATCTTAATGCTTTTGAAAAAATTAAGAATAATGTTTTTCTTTCTTAAGGTACCAGTGCATATTTTTATTCATCATTACCTTACAAAGTTTGTATTGAAAATATTCTCATAAAATATTCTTTTTTGTAATTTGTTGTTGAATGCACCTTTTAAAATGTCAAGACTTTTAGACATCTCTCATATTAAGTCTTATTAAATCATAAAAAGTCTATTTTTATTTTATGTTATGAGAAGAAGTTCATTTTTAATTACTCTTAGAATACATAAAGTTTATATTTTAATTAAATTGAATATTAAAATATTATTTATATTGAATATTAAAAAAATGTTATTAATAATAAACAAATATACATTTTCTTTATATTTATGTTGAATTATAAAAAAATTGTTTAGGATTACCTTTTACCATAAGAAATAAAAAAATGCTTAGTGATTGTTATGATAGGTATGATTGTTATAGTGGTAGTGTAACTTAGTTCACTCACTTTGATTTATCATGGTTTATTTAAAGATGATAGAGATGATAGGCATGGTTTGCTTAGAGTTATAGTGCTAGTGTAATTTGGTTCCCTCAGTTAGATTTATCTTGATTCACCTAGAGTACCCTTGGTAGTGTGGCTAACCTAGACTTATAGTTGAGTGGTTCAGCTAGAGTATTTGGTACCCTCTCTCACCTAGAGTTATAGTGGTGGCGTGCTTCACCTAGAGTTCCCTTGGCAACATGGCTCACCTAGAGTTATAGTAGAGGTAATTGGAATCTACAATTAGAATTATAATGGTAATAGTTCCCTTAAATTCATATATTATTATGGAAGTAAAAGATCAACCTTATTATGAACCCCTCTAATAAAAATTAAAATATACATATTTAGAGAATATTTCATTTTTACTTTAATTTTTTTTAATATATATTTCAATCTAAAATTAACAATAAAATATTTCATGAATAACTCTTATTAAAATATTCTGTAATTTTATAATAACTCTAATACACCAAAAACATATTGATAACTCCAGAGTGCAACGACGGATAAGAAAAACTAAAACTATATATTGAATATAAAAAATTGGATGTGAAAAGTACAACTACATAAAGAATTACACATGAAAAGACACTTTGGCCATATAGTCTCGAGAATATTTTAATACAAAATCAATGAAAAAAACCATACAAATACAGTGCTGATTTGTGCTGTATAGATTAATACCATACTGATGTGAAATGGAGCCTGTCAACTGTATCTAGTCATATATCAAGAAATCATCCATATCTTCATCATTCAGAACTTATATGGTTTCTCCAACAAATCAAAACTATTTTCTTCAGAGAACTTTGAAACCGCTATACCATTAATATATATAGCATCGAGATCTCAACCATCTTCGGATCTCATTCAAGTGTGAATAAGTCTGCCAATCAGAAATATTCCTGAGGCAACAAGCTAGAAACCCTAAGAAAATCACAAATAAACGCTGCATCTTCTGTGGTCGAAGAAATTACCACCTTTATTCCTATCAACATTCAATTGACCACACTTGACCCTCATGTTGTAATGCCCGGACTTCCAGCTCCCGACCTTGAACCGAATTCGAGCATACAATTTCAGCTTCAATTCGAAGGTGCCGGCCGAATTCTCTAACCTGAGATCCCTGGCAACGTCCTCATTCAACATCACAGAGTGCGCTGTTAAAGTGGGCTGCAGAACCCTAACTTCCTTGTGGCCCTGATAGAAGGGACCAATATCCGAACCTGCAATTCTTTGATCGCCATAGTAAATGTAGCCCTCCATTTTATAGTAATATATGGCGATTCGGCCATTTGGGTTCCTTGTCGTGAGGTTCAGCTCCATCCTCGTATTCATAATTCTGCCCGTAAGATTCAGCTCTGGGTAGGAGGCATATTCTAGATAGTACCTTGGCTCGTGGGGGCGCAGCACCAGCCATGTTATAAATACAAGAAGCCCACCCACGATCAGCAGGCCCAGGATCGTGAAACACAAGCACGTTATCATGCGCTTTCGACGAGCGGCTCTTCTGTTCAATTGGTTGACGAGATCTTCATATAAAGGTTGCCGGTAGTCCATTTGTGGCAGTAGTTGAAATCTAACACTTTACCTGCAAAATCAGAAACAGGGAAGAGTATGCAATATGCAGAGACAATATGAGACTATATTGAGAAATGGATTGGAATCAATTATTTTTATACAACTATGGTTTCTACCTTTGCTTTGTAGATGGTAAGAGAATGTATTCCAAGAGTGCGAGAGGGCAAACGTTTAAGTTCTTTCCAATAATTGAAGAATCAGCCAGTCAATTTCAGAATTTTTTGTTCGCAACAAACTTGTAAAATGGTTTTTGTTTCTCAGATAGGATTTGTTCCATGAAAGGATAACTCCGGTTTTGCTTCCGTTATCGCATTTTCCAGCATGGAAGAGATTTGTTACTTAGGTTTCAGGTTTCTGGCCAAATTTACAAAGTGGTTAATGAATATCCTTTGGAATTATTTCTTTCGAATTATTTAGCAAAGAAGTTATTCTTTTGCTTTCACTGTATTTTTCTCGGGCACGACTTTATCAAAGAAAAAAAACACAAACCATAGCTGTGCAAACGATGTTCTACTGCCAGCATAAAAAAATGAAAATAAATGCAGCATATAGGAGGCAAATACGTTCAATGATGAACTTAGATTAGAGGTGAGGATAAGTAATGCTCATTGCATTTGATTATTCACTTGTTAACGATTGAATGTGAAATTAATTATTCAAAAGGCCTTCCAGTTATGAAGTTATGGGCCTCAAATTAAAGTTCATTAATCTAGAAGCTAGATTAAAATTACATATTTCATATCAAAAAAACATAATAAAAAAGAGAAAAGAAAAGAAGAGGAGCTTAAATGTCTCGTTTAAGAGCTCAACATCTCAAAATAACTATATAGGCATAATTGGTTATAATTGTAAATTATTTTAGTAATTAAATTTTAAGAGTTTAATTTGTGATTGAAGTATATTTTAGTTTGGGCGGTCTCAAAATAATATAAAGCCATGATGGATTATAATTGTAAATTATTTTATTTTAATTTTAGTTTAAGGGGAGTTTAATTTGTGATTCAAGTATACTTTAGTTTGGGGCAGTTTAATTGGTGATTGAAGTAATGCCACTCCTCATATAAACATCCAAGATTAAAGGTTCATATTCCTTGGTTGTGACAGGGGTCTTTGAGAGGAGGATAGGTCATAGAACCCCATGCCCTATAACCTCATAAATTTACTAATAATTACTTGTCAAGGGAGATGTTGGATTAGTCTAGGTTATATAACCAACCTTAATTTTACTTTTGTGCATTAGATTTGTCTAAATTATCTCATTAACTAAATATTACCTTAATTTTACTTATGTACATTAGATTTCCCTAAATTATCTTAGTGACTAAATATTATCTTAATTTTATCTTATGTACAAGATTTTAAAACAATAGGTCAAACAACAATTAAGGATTAAGATACAGATTGTGTTAAATTTCCATAAGGAAATCTATATTCACATTAATCAAATAATGTTACAAATAAATATGTGAAGTGTTGTCTCAAGATAGGGAAACTATCTTGGACACACAATCACTTTATTGAGAGAATATCTCAACCACACACCAATCTATGAAACAATTCCTAACTAATAGGAACAACACTCCTTTACATAGCAATACACAACTCAAACATGTAGGAATTACATCTTCCAACGCACCCCCTTAATGACTACTTGTCTCGATATGAATCTGCAAAGTTTAGTTGTGGTCAAACATAACAAGAGAATATGTAGATCTCCATATAAAGGAACAACCATCCACAAGAATGAATGGGTGCCCAACCTTTGCAACCGCTAGTTTAGTAGGATGTTCTTCATATACATGGTTATGTCGGCCATTATAACTACACACATGTACCCGTACGTGTAAATCGCCCTACGACATCATTATCATGTGTAAGGACCTGCAGTTCCGCTCGAGGTGCGACCGCGTTCAACAATGGACGAGCGGTTGGGAGAAGCGACAGACGAGCTTAGAATTAGCATGCAAAGGAGTCATGCGCACAAATGAAGGAGAGCGACATGTTTATAGGCGTGGTAGCATGGATGGGTTACACCCACGGCCGACCTATACTTAGAACAAAAGGCGACATGTGTTTAAGGGCATTTGCGATGGAGTATAGGGCATGGGCACGTCATCTTGGTAGCCAAGACCTCGCCCAACGTATGATATAAGTTAGCACAGCGTGGAGGTCATTTGGGACATCGCTCAAGCATTCAAGCGAGTGTCTTCAAGCAAGAAGTGCACAGATAAGACCGCAACAAGGAAATAGGCGCAGGTCGTATGTGCCCAAGTCTTGGGTGAGTCGTTTAAGTGTGCACGGTCCTGAACGAAGGCGTAGGGAAAGGAGCGCCTGACGGTTGAACGAAGGCGTGGGTGCCTGGTTGTGCAAGGTGTGCACGGGGTGAAGGCGTGGGTTCCTGGTTGTGCAAAAATGCACGGGTGAAGGCGTGGACGACCTGGTTGTGCGGTTGTGCGGTTGGGTTGTTGTGCACGGGTTCTTGGGCAACTCGGGTGAGCGCCCGCCTGTCGTGCAGAGGCAAACCCGGAAGTGTGAACGGTGGAACGAAGGAAAGCCGGTAGTGTGAAGGGGGTGTCTTGGTGACTTGGTGGAGTCACCTGCTCGTTGTGCATGAAGACAAGGTTCGGTTGTGAAGTGCGGAAGGCAGCTCGTGTGAGGGCGCGCCCGCTTGCCTGGGGCGAGGAAATCTTGGTTATCACACAGTGGTGTGACAATATTGTAAAATTGGTTAAGTATGAAACTTGGGATTCCCAAGTATACTTGTAAAGCATTATAAACTTTGTAAAATATTGTATAAAATATTATCGAGCAGACTCATTGTTCAAGGAGTTGCCCCTCCCTTTATACAGTGCGATTGTGTTCTTCATGTATAATTGTTGTTGATAATGAATGTGTATGGGTGTTCATTGGTATAAAGGAACATTAATAATTACTTGGTTGAGAAACACAAACTAAGTAGGATAACTCGTTAGGCGTAGTCCACGAACATAAGTATTGGTGAAAAGAAAGTGTTCAGTGGTGCCGCACCTCAGGTAGCACGGTTGAAAGACTACCGCCAGCTTGGGGGCATGATAGTTGGTATCAGAGCTAGTCTAAAGACTTGGAAAAGTCTTGCAGGAAGCAGGGTGAAGCAGGTGTATATACACTTGGAAGTTGGTGACAAGCACTTGCAGGTGAAGGAAGTTGATTTCACATACAAGTGGAACAAGGGCTGGTTCAGGTTGCAGGGAACTTGGAGAAGGCTGAAAGGCAAAGATGGTGGATGAACCTACGACAGGTGAATCTAGCCATAATGCAGGTGAAGTCTTCCAGTACAAAGTGTTGGAATAAATGGGTCGATGGAATTCTAACTAGGTTTCAATGAAGGGCGAGAACATGAAGATTCAAGAGAGCTGTTCGGAACTAAGGAGGGAACTTGAAGAACTCAAAATCCAATGCGGAAGTACGACAGATTTAGAACTCAAGGAATTTGATGAGGAGATCTGACGAAGTGGTCTTGGTCTTCAAGAGCTCTTGGATGGAAGAGCCCGGTTAAGGAAGAAAAGTGCCATGGTGGAAGCCGAAATCAAGAAAATTGAGGAGGAGATAAAGAAGAAGCTTCTTGGTAAGAAGATCATTGTAATTGAGCAGGAAGAAATTGACTACATTGACACGGTGGGAAATCACTACCGAGATAATCCAGAGGATGTTAAGAAGCTTAGTTCTATAAAGGTAGTCAATGGGCACTTGGTTGGTGCACTTGAGCAGAATGCGATGGAGGACAAGCTTGAAGGAGCTCAATCTAAGCCAAGATCAAGTTGCTTAGAGGAGCCAGGCAAGGAAGTGAAGTACCTTAGGAGGAATATCAAGTTGGAGCACAAGCAAATTGACACTTCTCAAGCCGAAATCTTGAAGAAGGTTGCTGATGTAAGACACAAGATAAGGCTGACAGAAGGAGGTGATTCCTTGAAGCTGAGTTTTGTGCAGGTGACCGTGAAGGGCAAGAGATTTGCAGCTTTGGTGGATATGAGAGCTACTCATAGCTTCTTAAGCAGGAAAGCAACAAAGTCTTTTGGGAAGAAAGCAAAGATGGAGAGGGAGTGGAGTGCTTTCAAAGCAGTCAACTCTACCATGAAAGTTGTTATTGGTGTGATGGAAAACACTCAAGTGAGAGTGGGATCGTGGTTTGGTAAGTTGGACTTGAGGATCGTGGACATGGATGATCATTTTATGGTGCTGGGGCAAGATTTCATGAAGCTTGCACAAGCCATACTAATGGTGGACCGGGACATTCTCTTGATCACAACTGAGGGAAGAACCATGATGGTTCCGATGAATAGGAGTTGCTTGGGGTATAGACCGAGGATGAGTTCTATGACTTTGTATCCCAAAGATCCGAATGTGAAGCAAGAGGATGTGGAGCAAAGAGGACTTGGGAGTATGACTCAAACAACGAAGGAAGGGAAGCTGATTGACTTCGTTGCAAGAGCGAGGAAGAATGAAGCAAGTGATGGGGAAATCTCACCAACCTTGAAGCACTTGACAGAGACATCTTCTACTGGTCATCTTCACAATGGAGTTGCGAATGAAGGGAGTCTGAGTACTACTTCAGAGGTAGTGGTTGATGAGGATTATGAAGGTAGAGAGTTGGCTGGTATAGTGGATTTTTGCAGGTATGCTATGGGCATATATGACTTTCACTTGACAAAAGCTAAGCTTGGGGAGCTTGGGTGTACATGTGAAGAGATTGAGGTTGTGCACAGATACTTGAGGACACAACATCAATCTGATACATGGGTGGATGAGAGTGAGGGAGGAAACTTCCTCACCCTCCTTTCTCTATAGACAACCTTGGAGATGGGTTGGTGTAGGGACCTTGTTTGGGAGGGGCTACACCAACTTTGTAAGGGGCCTTGGGAGAAGGCTTCTTTATGACAGATTGCAGACTTGGATGCAGATGGCCAGATGTTGGGATGAAGTCTACATGGGTTGGACATCATGGACAACTAGAGTCATGGACATCAGGTTGGAGATATGGAGCATGACAGTTATGCAGGGACATTATGCAGGAGCATGTGTAGAGGTGTCATTCATGGACATTCTATGGGGAATGCCGAAGCAAGGATGTAGTGCAGATGTTGTTATGACATGGAGATGTATGAGCCAGAGTGGAGAGGTTGTACACTCTTGTGCAACAAGGCCATGGGCTGAACATGTTGCAGATGGGATGGAGGTTCCATGGACCTGAGCATGGGAATTGGATAGATTCTTGATGAGTCTGAGATGTAGCAGAAGTTAGGGAAAGACTGATGGTGACATAAGGATGTGCATTCTTGTGGTTTGGGCATATGGTTGGATTAGCTACCTAACTAGTTTGAGTCATGAGGGGTACCAATGTGTAGAGGTGTGTCGGCATGAGTTGGATCCACATGAGTTGACATTTGTGCAGACATATGTCTGTATTAGGTGGCGTATCTTGACAAGCAGCCTACTGAGGGAAGAAACATGATGGAGATGGTAGTTCTACATATGTTGTAGAGATGTTTGCAGTATGTGGAGGAGTTGATACCATGGATAAGATTGTTCGAATATGGAAATGTTGATCTTGGTGGATGGCTACCAGGATGGTATGTTGTCGAGGATGACAATGACTATAGGTGGAGGAGGATGTAAGGACCTGCAGTTCCGCCCGAGGTGCGACCGCGTTGATGATGGACGAGCGGTTGGGAAAAGCGACGGACGAGCTCAGACTTAGCATATGAAGGAGTCATGCACACAAATGAAGGAGAGCGACATGTTTATAGGTGTGGTAGCATGGATGGGTTACACCCACGGCCAACCTATACTTAGAACAAAAGCCGACATGTGTTTAAGGGCGTTTGCGATGGAGTATAGGGCATGGGCATGTCGGATGGGTAGCCAAGACCTCGCCCAACGCACGATATAAGTTAGCAAAGCATGGAGGTCATTTGGGACATCGCTCAAGCATTCAAGCGAGTGTCTTCAAGTAAGAAGTGTGCAGATAAGACCGTAGCAAGGAAATAGGCATAGGTCGTATGTGCCCAAGTCTTGGGCAAGTCGTTTAAGTGTGCACGGTCTTGAACGAAGGCGTAGGACCAGGAGTGCCCGACGATTGAACGAAGGCGTGGGTGCCCGGTTGTGCAAGGCGTGCACGGGTGAAGGCGTGGGTGCCCAGTTGTGTGAAAACGCATGGGTGAAGGCGTGGACGACCCGGTTGTGCAGTTGTGCAGTTGGGTGGTTGTGCATGGGTTCTTAGGCAGCTTGGGTGAGCGCCCGCCCATCGTGTAGAGGCAAACGCAGAAGTGTGCACGGTGGAACGAAGGAAAGCCTGTTGTGTGAAGGGGGTGTCTTGGTGACTTGGTGGAGTCACCCACTTGTCGTGCACGAAGACAAGGTTCGGTTGTGAAGTGTGGAAGACAGCTCGTGTGAGGGCGCACCTGGTCGCCTTGGGCAAGGAAATCTTGGTTGTCACATGGTGTGTGACAAGATTGTAAAATTGGCTAAGTATGAAACTTGGGGTTTCTAACTATACTTGTAAAGCATTGTAAACTTTGTAAAAGACTGTATAAAATATCATTGGGCAGACTCATTGTTCAGGGAATTGCCCCTCCCTTTATACTGTGCAATTGTGTTCTTCATGTCTAATTGTTGTTGATAATGAATGTGTATGGGTGTTCATTGGTATAGAGGAACATTAATAATTATTTGGTTGAGAAACACAAACTATGTAGGATAAGTGGTTATTCGTAGTCCACAAGCATAAGTATTGGTGAAAAGAAATTGTTCAGTGGTGCCACACCTCACCTAGTGCGGTTGAAAGACTATCGCCGGCTTAGGGGCGTGACATCATGGGTTTTATCAAATTACCCATAACCACGCTGTGGGTTTTATTAGATTACCCTCATCCATGCCAACAAGAGCTCTTGGCCACCAAGACCCAACTAAACCACCAAGTCTCAAAACAACCATCAAGGCTCAACTCAACTATCAAGGGCCTCAAATGTGCCACTAAGGCACTCCAGCCACTATGGGCCACAAATCTGCCACTAAGGCACTCGATCCACTAAGACTCACAAGAGAGTTGGCTCAACGAGGCCAAGGGTTTTGTCAGCTGACCCTAAACCATGCCTATAGGAATCCCTGTCCACTTCACTCTTACACATAGTTTCTGGCTTACCACAAACCACCACTCCAAGATGGTTTCTCGCTCACCACAAACCTTCAATTGCAATGTGGCTTTAATACTACTACAAACTTTATGGGGATACACATGTCTCATTAGGCTTACATTTCACATTCCAAATCTTGAAGTTACAAGGTACATCCATTATAAAAGCCACTACAAAACATCCTAGACTTTTTTACAATTAATATGCGTTACTCATAATACATCATGTTAGTGAATCTATTCCACAAACTCACACTAACTCACATAAACTTACACCTTGTTGTCCATCATCCTTTAATCGTTATTGCTCCCCCTTTACCTCCTCCTTTAAAATTGTTCACATCTCGGACATCTTTGACTTTGTCAATTAAGTCTTGGAATTCCATACTTAACCTTTCATTTGTTAAAATAATCAATTCTAACAAAATAAATTTATATTGAGGTGGCTAATCTCTCTATATATATATCTTTTAATTCCAAAATAATCTCGGCATGAAAAATTTTCACTTACCCAAACATACACAAACAACCGTGCTTTACTTGACCCATCCTTAAAATTGGATAAATGAAGAATATGCCCCCTAAATGAGAAGTTCAATAACGCTTCCCTAAATGTAGGATCTTCCCCCAACAATGCTTTCTCCCGAGCTCGCATTCGATGGGGATTCATTGAGTTTGTGAATGATCCAGAATCGAACCCTGCCGAGGCATAAGTGTTGAACATCACACTCTAGATCCGTGGCACCACTCTACACCGGAGGCTACCTTCTCCTACGCACAGTCCAGAAAGACATTACCACTAGAGAGAAAGGGTTGACGAATTTCAGTACCCTACTATCGACACCAGGCTTGATCTCCTCTAAGATGACTATATCACAGCTCATCTCATGCTCACTGACGCTTATATGTCAGAACGCACCACCTATGGCTCTCCTCAATAAAGCCCAATGCACCTTCTCACGTCGATCCCTAAAAAAATATGAGAACAATGTGTATATGTTGATCCAAGGCTTCTGATGTAACAATTCAATGTAGGTCAATGTGATGCAATCTGATCCTGATCTGCACCTGCGAATATTGAATAATGACAAAGATGATCTCCTCCAAATCCTCACCTGTGACTCTTAATTAATGACGCAGTTGATTTCCTCAGCTTACAGCCAGTGAAAGCATACCACAGCTCCAATTCCTCCATTGACATGCAAAACCACTCCTCCACTATTCCTTGAATGCTTTTGGTTGCAGCCATGAAACCAATACTATGATCACACCTCAGACAGTGATGCCAAATAAACGTAGATCACCGCTGGAAGAACAATGTTTCATTAAACAACGCTCCTCTTCCAGGAGTATCACGCCTTCATCGGCCGAATTTCATAGCACGAATAGGCACCAACCTCTCCAACACTCCAAAGAGGCAACTTACCACAGGTTCTACTACGCACCATAGGCCGCCCTAGATAGATTGGCTCACCACACGCAAGCAACCTAACTCCCCACATAAACACGTCACATATCGACCAAAGAGCCACAGATCGGCCTGCAATAAAAAAATGAGAAGATCAGCGTGTAAAGAAAAAACAAATCTACAATTCACAGGCTCTTCACTTCTCCCTATACGTGATGACTCGATCCTATAGATTTACCACGTTCTTTCTAGCTCCATCTACATAAGGCCAACAAAATGATGGGCAAACAAGCAAGGGAAAAACAAACAAAAGACTAGTCAAACTCCTTATTTCCCTCATCCTAGGAGAGGCAAAGGCGCATATGAGAGGGATCAAAATTGAACACGTCAGAGCCCTTCAAAGGGTCTTGGCACCTTAGAGAAGTAGCGAGAAAATTTTACGAGTCAAAAAATTGGAATAATATTTTAATTTTTTTTAAGAAGGGCTATCAAATTGTCAACCTTTTTTTTAAATTTCATTTTTTCTCAAATTAGAATGTTGAATTTGTAAATTTCTTTTCATATTAAAACTTTTCAAAAACAAAAGTTTCTTTTTGAGTTGTTTTTTCTCATTTCAGAAACGGAGTTGTCTATAATGCGACTTTTTGGAGATTCCGGTGATGGAATCCGGCGGAAGAAATGAGGTTAAATCTTGATT
>APFE031223499.1:33033-66406 GCA_000404065.3 Pinus taeda
CACTAAAAACTGCTCATAAATGGTCAAAACTGGACCATACTGAAAACCCAGTGCAGAGGGTGCGATGCATATCACCTTCCCAGTGTACAGGGTGCGATGCATACTGAATGAATCCTCTGTAGGGTGCGATGGTTGGGAATGGAAAAATGGCAGGGGAAAATTGCGAGGTGGAAGATCATAGAATCTTCCAGAAGCTTCTCCTCTGACACTTGCCTCTTTGTTTTCAACCAGGGATGAGTAAGAGATCAACATTCTCCAAGCGGAATCAGGAACTATCAGAGAGAGGACACTAATCAAGACCCCAGAAGATGACTCACCCCCATACAATCATCTATATATGGATCCCTCATCACAGAGATCTAGAGGCTGGAACCTTGTATCTTGTAGAGAAGGGTTGTTGGTTTTCTGGTGTAACTTCATAGTGTTGGGTGATCTAAGATTTACTTGAGGTGAAGAAGGGCTTTCTTGCTGGATGATGATGCTGGATCAGAACATATGATTGCAATCCTCTTGCTACTTTTGATCTTAATAAAGCTATTCAAGTTTTCCTCCATATTCTTGTATGTTTCATTATATATGCATTTGTATGGTTAACACACATCTCGTCCTGTGTTATTTATGAATATAGATATTTGTTCTTCGATAGTAGTATGTTGTTGTGATTCCACAGGTGCTATTTGAAGCTGGGAAGACAAAGAAGAAGCGGCAAAGCTCTATCAGGAAGGAGAGGAACCAAACATGGAAATCAAGCGCAAGACTAAGGTTGGTCTCCTTTGTTCCACTCTTATCTATTTTCATAAAGGAAAACAAAAGTAGACTTTACTTGTTTGTTTCTAAGATAGCTACCAGTCTTAGTGGGAATGGTAGCATCTGAGTGGACACTATTCTTGGTAACAAAATGGCGACTCCACAGGGGAGCGACTAGATTATTTGTTAGCCTGTCTTTGTTTCTTTTATAAAATTAGAGATGGAGCCTGAAGCCAAGCCAGCTAGCCTTCGAACTGCATTTGTTATAAAAATGCAAAGTAGATCAATGTCGCTTCAGTCTATCTCTGGGTTTTGTTTATGAATTAAACAATCGATCTGCAAACACTCTAATTTCCCTAAGTGGTGGCTCTAGTAACCTCCTTAGATCAACCCCTGTGATTTACATATGCTGAACATCACTTACTCGGCCTAAATCCCTGAACTGAATTGCAATTGTGGGTAAAAACTCGTTTCAAGTCTCGCACTGGTACCATCGTACCCTGCCTTCAAGGCAGTTTGTATGCATCACACTTCTCGAGTGCAGTAGGTTTGCTGCATACTGAATTCACTATGTGACAGGTGCGATGGTCAGGGAAGGTTAACTTTACCTTCAGACTTTGGTTTTTCCCCACTATTTTCAATTCTATTCAGGAGTTTTGTTGTCTGTGGTCAGTGTGTCTCTGTGAAAACCCCCTTCTCTACATTATTCTACCTCCATAGTGCAAAGAACTGTAAGTGTTTTTATGTATTGTGCGTCACTTTCAGTTCTCTTTTGCAAAGAAGTAGCATAGTCGAACTGTCGCTTCTTGATCTGAAAGTGTCATAGCTGTCGTTTTCAGTCATAGAAGACAATCCCATTGTTCTTGATAATCAATTATATAGTTACTATTGCATATTATTTGAATTAATAGTTTTTAAAGTGTTGAAAAGCAATTTTCATTTCGAAATCGCAAAGTGTCTCTCTTACCTTCACTTCATTTTGAAAAGAAATTTGTTGAGTATTGTCGCTTTGAAAATAATTCAGATTTACACATAGCTTTCGTATAATCCTTCATACATTAAGAAGGCTGAAAACAAATACATCCATGTGCATTTGTATTTTGACTGCTTGGTTTGATTTAGGATAATGCATTTAGCGTGTGCTCTGTGCTCTTTGTTGAAAAATTCTTAACTTTCTTTCCTTAGTAGCTAGGATTTTCATTGCCAAAAGAAGATTAAACAGTTGTTTATCATCTTAGACTGCATTTTGGGAATTGTATACACATCACGCAGTAAACCTGAAAGGCAAATTTTTAAGCAAGATCAACTTAAAATAAATTTAATGAATCTAACAACGCTTTGGATCCTAACGCACAACATCTAGAGGTCTAGGCTGGAGACGTATTCTGGTGTCGTAAAACCTGGTAACTATTGTTTTCATTGTTGGTTGGGTGATTCCTCCACTCTGAGAAGGCAAGTTCCAGTACGGACTTGTGCTCCCACGTATTGTCGAGTATATATTGGGAGACCACAATAGGCTGCATCCTTTATCCTTAGGAAGCCGTGTCTACCGCCCTATTGATTGCAATGCACTGAACATATCATTTAGGAAGATTGACTGCCGTACCGTAAAAAGTATTTTCTAGTTTTTCAATTGGTTTTATAATCTCTTTTTCCTAGATTTCCAGAGAATTCTATTTTGCTCCTTTTCAGACTCCTTAAAAGAAAAGGTCCTCTGAGCACTTGTCACTTTAGGCTCACTAAAAATTGAAGGCGACTAGAGTCATCTTTTGTTTTTTCTCGACTCTTTAAAATTGGAAAAACAAGTTGTGTCAAAGCATCTAAAATTTATTTTAATCGGAATAACATCACAAATTCCCTCGTTGGTCATTAGGTTGAGAAAAATGGAGTCTGCCAACCA
The DNA here is from genome assembly GCA_000404065.3 of Pinus taeda. Lineage (NCBI taxonomy): Eukaryota > Viridiplantae > Streptophyta > Pinopsida > Pinales > Pinaceae > Pinus > Pinus taeda. The sequence goes on from APFE031223499.1 coordinate 35,681, forward strand.
AGGAGTTCCCCTTAGCGGATATCCTAGTCCCTTCTCCTCTTGGGGAGATGTTGGTGCACCCCATTTGGCCATATTGTCACTTCCAGGGTTGATGATTGGTTAGCTTATCTAGCTCTTCTCTACCTCTGTCGTTCAGAATACCGTAATCCCTGAACAGTCAAGTCAGCAACTAGATGATACTAGAGTTTTCCACCAACCTTCTGCTTCACCTGATTCTCCCTCTCCTCCTTCCTCTTCAGTTAATAAAGCTGGTAAAGCTGACAATCAAGTGACTGAGAAGAAGAAGAAGCAGAAAGAGAAAAAGGAAAAGAAGAAAAAGGAACCAAAATCGAAAGGGGGCAACCAAGTGTCATCTAGCGAAAATCCTCACATCGCACCGTCTAAACCTAAATCTCATTGTGTCATTTGCAATGGAGACCACTATCACCGAGATTGTCCCTGCATCCCACGGATCTTAAGGGACTAGTCTCCTTGTTTGCACAATCCGGTGTCGTCAACCTCTAATGATCATGTTGAATGCACACCATCAACCAGTGAAAGTGAAGCACCTAGAGAGAAAAGGAATCCCAGATTTCCTTGTAGATTGTGTGAAGGCAATCACGCCGTCCACCGTTGTCCCTTCCTTGACGAAGCTAAGAGAGTTTTGGATGACTGTCTCGCTTCACCGCTACGCCTCCCTCCTGGATATAAAAAACTCTTGCCAAGTCCACCACCGGTTGAAAATCTGGCTAGCTCGTCATTGTAGTTGGCCGAAGCGTCTATCATTGAAAATGAACCCTCTAAATCCATACCAGACGAAAATCAAAAGGTCTAGACAACAGTTGACCCGGTTTTTCCTTTAGAGTGTTCATCTTCAAATGATACCGTCATTGAAGAGAAAGAGAACAACACCGTTCAAATTATTTTTGTAAAAACAGACTTCGATGAACTTGGGGGCATTCCGCCCATTCCTTTATCTCAGGAAGGAAGTTCATCAAAGTCATACCTAGCCGTCTATTCGGTCCCATCACCAAGCAACCTAGTCGATTCCTTCAACTGGAATCTACTAGGCGAACCCTATATACCAGCTAGTGCACCATTTCGAATCGTTGTACAAGCTTACAAAATGGTCATGGCTGGTACCATCATCGATGAAGGGGCTTCTGTGAGTATCCTTCCCTCAACTGCTTGGAAAGCGCTTGGTTCGCCATCGCTTTTGCCTGAAATGAGAAATCTGATAGGCTTTGACAGAGGAACCAGTCGACCATTAGGGATCTTTCCAAATGTGCCCATTACTTTGAGAAGGAAAACCATTCACATGAACATGATGGTAGTTCAAGGACCCTTGGATTATAATCTACTCCTTGGACGCGACTATATTTATTGCATGGGAAGTCGTCGTCTCCTCACTCTTTAAAGTAATGTGTTTTTCTGCCGAAGAGAAATGGTCAAGCTCATAGACCAAATGTCATTCCCTGGTTCACACATCACAATAGTAAATTCCATCCCTAATGGTCTTTTCATGCAAGGAATGTCTCATCGATCTCCAGTCCATCCCCTGATGAGCGCGAGTGATTCAGGAGGATGTGACTGAAACCCAGGGGGCATGCACCCTGGTCTGTTTCGGTAGGAAAACCTTGGGTAATAGAGTAGGGTTTCGTGGAGGATATATGACTAGTCTGACACACCCGTCCTCACAGGAAAATGGGATTAGGCTGGAATAAGATACCTTCGTTAAAGTTATGTGAGTGGAGTAACTCTACACCACTCACCTTTGTCTATTTCGGTAGACATCGCCAAGGAAGCATTTTATCTGCTACGCGGGTAGAACTTTCATGGTAACCTAGGAATATTTCACTATACCTGGGGGCATGCAAACCTTTTTGCATGCAAGCAAAGAGCAACCATTTATTTTTTAAATTTGTAGGACCTCTAACCCTTTAAACCCGTAAGGCTGGTCATTCCCTAGCTTGCATAAAGAAAGGATCCGGGGCAAAGCTTCAAAAGGTGCAAGCCCTTTAAAAATGGCATCTTGAATGAGACATCCTTATTATACGACTAGCGAGCAGTGTTACCGCAAAGTTCAAGCTCATTTAAAAATAAACCTGCCACGAGCAATTTTAGTGCATAGTTCAAGCTCATTAAAAAATTAACATAAGTCATGAGCAAATGTTTCCCCCAGAGTTTAAGCTCATTAAAAAATGAACCAGTAAATAACCATTGTGAATGCCTTATCACCAGCTTTCGAGCCTTGGTCGTGTTCTCGCCATCACCTCCACTCTGTTTTTAGCCGATCATTCACCTCCATATGATTTTTTACCCTTTTGAGGAACATCTGCGAAGAGTGATTCTATTAGCCATCCTTGTGACACTGCCGTGATTGGAAAATTCCAAACCTTACTTGGAATCACCTGCTACCCAAAATCATCACTCGTTCCTCGAAAACAAATCTCCTTTAATCTCTTTTCAATTGACTCATAAAATATGAAAAGATTGTCGAGCGATTGGCCTCTCTGGCTTGTTAAAGTCATTGGAAGTGCCATCCCTCCTCTAGATTTTAATCCTTTTGGACCTGAGGGATTATTACACAAAAAGATCGAGCGCTTGTCTTGTTCAGCTCTTTAAAAATATCGAAAATTCATCCCTTTCGTATTATTTTATGCTTTTTCGGACTTAAGGGATTATATGACGAAAAAGAATCTTTAGAGTTTCCTTTCCGTCCCTTTCAGACTCTCTAAAATTGAAAAGGACCGAGTTGTCTTTGTTGTTAAACTCGTTAAAACCGAATAGCGACAAACTGGTCCAAATGGACGAGAACAAGTTTCACTGTCATTAGGCTCGCTAAAATATACTGACAGGTTCGCTCGAAGGGCGAATTATAGAACAAGAATATGTTATCCTCCTGAAGCTTGACAAAAATAAAGAGGTACTGGTCAGCAATGACTGGGGAAAATTGGGAAGAAAACTTGAAAAAGCTTTATTGGTAGCAAATCGCTCTTGAACATGACACTTTCCTTCCGCATCCAAGCCAGGTTAGGTTGTTTCGTTCACTGGTCATCACCATTGGTCCATCACAACATCCATCTTTTGGGTTAACGCTACCAATCCATCGTCAGTGTCATCGATATGTTCAAGAGAAGTCATTCAGACAATTCACCTGTGTCTCACCCACCGTAATAGATTCATGCTCCATCCTTTCATGACCACCACCCTGAACACTGTATCATCACATTGTTTTCACCTCCAAAATCATTTGCTTCGTTCCATGTCGTTGATGTGGGATTCATTAAGGCCCTCCTGCGACGGGTCACTTCTTGTCGACATCAGCTCATTATCCAAGAAGTTGACTTAGGAACAACCCTTTCAGTACTTTGAAGCTTGCATGCCTCAATGGCAATTTTCTCACTTTCGGCGACAGGTTTACATTAATGGCCTTCGACCGAGAGATTTCGCGTGGTGTTCGACGCCAAGTCCATTTTCACACCACACCAATTCTACTATAGTACCTTGAGGGTCATTATCATTATTAGTTATTCCTCTTGCACTTGTTAGGAGCTTACATCATTGGCTGGTAATCAGGCGATGTCTTTCCATGTTCAACTCCAGAACATTTTTCACATGGATTGACTTGTACTCCGAGTGAAGATTGAACGAGTTTTGAAAACCCCGAATCTAGTTTCATCCATCCAGGCTACGATATATTCAAGAATATAAAGACATAAAATGTACATCATTTCCGAACAGATGATCATCCAAATCAAAGGATGATGAGTCCGAATCATTAGTCTGGCACACAAACGATTGTCTATCCTATGTACATGAAAATGAATTTATAAAGCTGAGCATGGGAATGCCCGCCTCAGCTAGATCATGAAAAAATGTTGTCGAAATAATGTATTGTATTGTATCTTATTACAGGTCACCTCCCATCTCGAAAAAACTTCGGATCCTCATGGTAAAGCATTTCACCCGACATTAAAAGATTAACGACCTCATGCTCTGGGGGGCAACTGTTATAGAAATTTTTGGGCACTTCAACCCCAATCATAAATGTCCATAAACTGAGGGCTCCTAAGTCCCTAAAAGTGTTGCTTCACTGCCTAAAGGAACAAGGTAAGTTGATTACATCATCTCCCAGAAGTTCTCCACTAAAAATTGCTCATAAATGGTCAAAACTGGGCCATACTGAAAACCCAGTACAGAGGGTGCAATGCATATCACCTTCCTAGTGTACAGGGTGCAATGCATACTGAATGGCTCCTCTGTAGGGTGCAATCGTCAGGAATGGAAAAATGGCAGGGAAAAATTGTGAGGTGGAAGATTATGGAATCTTCTAGAAGCTTCCCCTCTGACACTTGCCTCTCTGTTTTCGACCAGGGATGAGTAAGAGATCATCATCTCCAAGTGGAATCAGGAACTATCAGAGAGAGGACACTAATAAAGACCCCAGAAGATGACTCACCCCCCTACAATCATCTATATATGGATCCCTCATCACAGAGATCCAGAGGCTAGAATCTTGTATCTTGTAGAGAAGTGCTGTTGGTTTTCTGGTGTAACTTCATAGTGTTGGGTGATCTAAGCTTTACTTGAGGTGGAGAAGGGATTTCTTGCTGGAGGATGATGCTGGGTCAGAACATATGGTTGTAATCGTCTTGCTACTTTTGATCTTAATAAAGTTATTCAATTTTTCCTCCATATTCTTGTATGTTTCATTATATATGCATTTGTATGGTTAACACACGTCTGGTCCTGTGTTATTTATGAATATAGATATGTGTTCTTCGATAGTATTATGTTGTTGTGATTCCACAAGTGCTCTTTGAAGCTGGGCAGATGAAGAAGAAGTGGTAAATCTCCATCAGGAAGGAGAGGAACCAAACAAGGAAATCAAGCGCAAGACTAAGGTTGGTCTCCCTTGTTCCACTCTTGTCTATTTTCATAAAGGAAAACGAAAGTAGACTTTACTTGTTTGTTTCTAAGATAGCTACCAGTCTTAGTGGGAATAGCATCATCCGAGTGGACACTATTCCCGGTAACATAGACCCTGTTCATTGGGAGATCTGCGAGATCGATTCTAGTGGCGAAAGAAGATGGCAAGCAGTGGAAAGATAGAGATTGAGAAATTTAATGGTTAGAGTTCTGGTTAAGCTAGAGGAAGTACGTCGAGACAATACTGCAGAGGTTTAATATGCAGGATAGTAAACCAGTGAAGGTTCCTATTCCTATAGGTGTAAAGCTATTCACTGAACAGTGTCCCAAGGCACAAGAAGAGGAAGAGGATATGTCCTGTGTTCCATATGCAAGCGCAGTTGGCAGCCTGATGTATGAAATGGTCTGTACTATACAAGACATTGCACATGCAGTGGGAGTATTCAGCAGGTTTATGTCAAAACCAGTGAAGGAGCATTAGACAACAATAAAGCGGGGTTTCAGGTATTTGCATGGCACTAGTGATTATGGTTTGTGCTACCAAGGAAGACCACGATTGGACAGAGTTTTGGATATCCATGGCTTTGTTGATGTAGACTGGGCTGGAGATTGGATCAAAGAAGATCTACAAGTGGGTATGTGTTTAACCTATTTGGAGGAGTAGTCAGTTGGATGCGTAAGAAACAATTTGTAGTGGCACTATCAACTACAGAGGCAGAATACATGGCAACCACTCATGCAAGCAAGGAAGCCATTTGGTTGCATATATTTGGTTCAAGTATGGAGTTAGTACAAGGAGCTATAAGGATAGACTGTGACAAACAAAGTGCAATTTTCTTGACAAAGAACCCTGCTTACCATTCAAAGACAAAACACATTGATGTTCAGTATCACTTTGTGAGGGATATGATAGAAGACAAGAAGGTATTGCTAGTAAAGGTGGAAAATTTGAAGAATACTACAGATGCATTAAGAAAATCTGTGAGCTCTGAGAAGTTCTCCTGGTGTAGGGAAACAATGGGTGTTTCAGGGCTGAAAAAATGACTAAGCTCTCCTGTGCCCCCCTGTGGAAAGAAAATAACAAGTGGGAGAATGCTGGGTTGTGTTATATTCTTTCCATGACTAACCTACGTAGTGAAGGGGGGGCAGAGGCCCCCTTTTGTTGCACTGATTGCACAGCGGCGGGGTGACAAGGGGGGGCAGGGGTGGGGGCGACAGCCCCCCTTGTCCATGGGGTTTGAGAGGGGCAGGTGGCCCCAGGAAAAGTTTGTTTTGACCCTATATTAGGTTGGGCGAACCTACCTATGTTTTCGGTCCATGGTTTTGGACACGATGGTTTTTAGTCCATGGTATTGGATGCTTTGGCATGTATAAATATGTATTGTTACATTGAAAGGAACATAATGAAAAATCAAACTGGTAGTCCTAGTTTTGGGATCCAGTGGGAAAATCTCTGTGCATATGTGTTTTATCTGTTATGCTCTCACATTGTTTATTTTCTGTGTTTTAGAATTTGTATTCAGGTAATTTTTGTACGGGGTTAAAATGTACAATGCCTCTGTTGTGGTATCCTATTCTTGTTCATAGAAGCTTTCTTTCATTTCTACCTCCTCCCACTGCCTCCTTTCTTCTTCTTCCTTCCTTCCTTCTAGCATTCCTAAGATTAGTGGTGGACTGAGTTTTAGGCCAATCCAATTGACTTTCAGCCTTTGCATAGATTTCTTGTACATGAGTGTCATGTTTAGTGCTTCTCTTAATATTTGTGGAGAGTAATACTCTCTTATTTTTAAGTTGTATGGAAATGTGTTCCATCTCGTTAACCAAGCATGTATGCTATCATCCCCTAATAGCCCAAACATGTCCTCAAAATGTGAAATTTCTTGCTCTAGGGCAGCAAGATATCTAGGTGCAAACTGATGATCAATTGCAATCAAATTATGGGTACTCATGAGGGCCATGGGATCTAATTGGTCAGCTTTGATCATAAGTGGTTTAGTTTGTTCTCTTGCCAATATCTTCTTCATCTTTGTAGCCCTTTACTCCTCATGGTTCATCCATGATGCCAAAGCCATCAATTGTAAATCTCCTAGCTTGGCATTAGGGTCCCATACATTCATGTATGCTAGGGCCATGTTGTGCAAATAAAACTCAACCATATTGGCCCTATCTTCTAGTGTGTTATGATCACAAATATCAATGAACTTCCTATAGTCCTAAAATGGCATAGTGCCTCTCTGTGATAGGGTATTGATCTGGAACTGAAACCACTATTTCTTGAGGTATAGGGCATAGGATTTAGATGGCATCCTACATTGGATTGCTTCCAAAAAGAGATTGGCCAGACATGCCAATTGATTTTCTCTTTCCTGCAGTTGTCCTCTCAACCATGCAATTTTTTGTCTCTAGTTGATTTTTCATTATGGCATCTCTGTCTATCAAGCCACTTAGCTCTCTACCCATCTCCTTGAGTTTCTGCTCCATGTGCTCAATGTCTTCCAGCCCCCTTTGATTTGGCGATATGCATCCATCGGTGAGTTCTTGCCCTCTTCTTCTCAAGCTCGAAGAACAGTGGGATATAAAATCTTTGAGGTATGACCTTGCCTCCAATAAACCTATAGTAGGAGTTCAGGTTAGGGTGGGGGCTGGGTTCTTTTGTCTCTAGGTCCTCTTCTTTAGTTTCTTGCTACTCCCCTACCGCCCTTTCCAATTTTTGTGCCTCCTGTAGGTTCAATAGAGTATCTTGTAGGACTGCTTCTACTCCCTATAGATTTTGTTGTGTATCCTGTATGATTTCCTTTCCCTTGGAGGATGTTGATCTAGTCATAGGCCTTCTCACATAGGTGATAGGAGACTTAGGGGTAGGCATTTCTCTTTTTGTTTAGGGGAGTCTTCAATCACAATAGGAATTTTGGTTGGTGTTTTGGGTTTCCCCTGTCTTATTCTTGTGCTTTTCCTTTTCCTGAAATATAAGGGGGTCTACCTTTTTCTTTTGCCTTGTTGCTCGATGGGGATGCTAAGAGCAGTCAGGGAAGCTACTGCCTCTCTCTCAGTGGGTTCTAGAGACACCCTAGGTGACTCCTCCTTGTTTTCTGTCCCCCTTTTTCCATTTGCTTCTTCACCTATGTTGTTCCTTTTTGCTTCCTCTTATATATCTTCAAAATCTTTATCAATTTCTTCCTTAACATCCTCCTCTTTTTCTTCATCATCCTCCTTCTCTTTCTCCTCTTCTTCTTCATCTTCCTCATTTTCTTCTATTTCATCTCCTTCTTCATCCATCTCATCCTCATCTCCTACTGTTTCTTCCTCTTCCTGCTCTACTACTTCTTCCTCTACTTCAGTCTCTTCCTCTTCCTCTTCACTGACAGTGGGACTAACATCATATGTAAGAGCTTTGATGTCTTCCTTTACCTACATATCTCTGAAAACTGACCATGTTATAGGAATTAAATTATGCCTGGTGAAGATTTCTAGTACCTGAGCGTGTTGTTGGATTTTCACAGTGTTTATGGGCTCCCTATTATTAAACCCTCATGTCATCTTGGTTGGTGAGGTTTTGAGGAGATGAGATGGTTGGCACAATTTTCAAATTCAAAACCAAAACCGAAATGATTGTGTGTGTAATTCCCTTACGTAACTGCTAAATTCACTCAAACTTAGAGGATTTCTGGTTCAATTACTTGTAAAGAGGGATGTAACTACAGAGCCTACCTCTTCATAGTGTTTGCAGTGGCCAACTCCCACGTTTTCCCATTGGAAACTCATCTCAGCCAATCCTATAGACAGTCTTTGTGTATCCTGTGGATGATCCTGTAGGAATTCCTGTGCAATCCTATAGGAATTCCTGTGCAGTAAAATGATAGAGTTTTTCTTTCGTTAGGTTGCCAAGATATGAGAGTGACCTGTGAGAGTGAGCTTTGAGGAAGCGAATGCATGAATGCATTGGGACAATGATTATTTCCTCTTATGGTAATTCAGGGTGAGGTGGTGTGCTAGAAACAAAGATACATTTCCATTTTTGGATTGTTGGTCCCAACTACCACCTCATCACTCCCCACTCCTCTTAATTAGCTCCCACCTTATGCATCCATATTTGTAACTGCTTTTTTCCTCATCCTTATCTTTTTTTGAGTTGGATGCTGCCATGTGTGAGAGAACATCATGTTTTGTCTCTATTGACTAAGCGAAGGTGGCCAAGTTAACTAGCCACCTTTTCGCTTATAAACCAACTTACTCGAAAATTTTACATTTTTTTGACTACATGAGGCATTGGAGAGAGTGAGTAGGATACTTACCTTTGGTTCCAATACCTTGTTGCAGTTGTTGAAGACTCAAGGTGCTTGATGTGTGTATGGTTGCATGCTATTCTTCTTCCCTTTCTTGTTGTTTTCTGATGACTCCTTTATTTGTGCAGGGACCTATGGTTGAAGATGGTGGTCCCACTGCTACTTTGGAGCTCCTTCTACACTTGGATCGTCATGCTGGAGGCTTGCTATTGTTATGATTTGTATTATGTGGGATAGGCTGCTACAATATTTCCTACAGGATGTCCTGTAGCTGCTTCTCCCTTAGAACTCTTAATCATACACTTTTCTGAGATGGTGACACGGATGGAGAGAAAGACTAGGAGTGTGAAGAACAAGGAATACTTAGGTGATGCTCTCTATTCCTCCATGTTTCCCTTCTTTTCGAAGACTGTAATAAATAAATAAATAAAATAAAATTTGAAACTGATTTTGTTCTTAATGGTGAATGCATGGGTGATGGAATGATGGTGAGTAAGGTATGGTGATGAAATGATGATGAAGGGGGTGCAATTTATTGGCATAGCAAGTCATTTATCTGCCTTAGGACTGCATCCTCTAGGATTTATGGGTCACTATAATTCCTACAGGATCATCCTGTATATTTTCATGGGATCTTGTAGGCCTACAGGGGATCTTGTAGAAAACACAGTCCCTTTTTAAACTGAAGTAAAGGAGTGGAACAATGGACAGAAATGGCAAAGGAATGAATGGTAATGAGTGGTGAAATAAAATGTGAGTGACAGGGGTCTCTTTGTGATACTCTGCTTTTTGGCCATCCTTCTTGCTGACTTGCGAATGGAAATTTCATGATTTTTTTTTTGAAAGCAACTAGGCTGCCTCTGAGAGGTTTTCACCCTATATGTTTGCCCTGGATGCCTCAAGAGAGGTTTTCACCTAGGTATCTTTCTTTATTTTATTATTTTTTACACCATTGGGCCGCCCCAAGAGATTTTCAACCTAATGGTGGGACTCAGGCGCCTCATGGAGGTTTTCACCTGAGTCCTTATTTTTCTTTTTTCTTTTCTCAATGATTTGATAAGGCAGGAGATGAAAATTGCTCCACAATCATCGTTGTTTTATTGATATCATCAATGAACTCTTGTTTTGATAAAGGTCTCTTGTAAATTTTCAATTGGTGTCCATTAACAAGTAAACGAATGCCCTCTTCATCTATGGTTCTAATTTGGACTGAACGATTATCATGGCATCTTTCCACAACATAAGGTCCTATCCATCTCATCCTTAACTTGCCCATGATGTCTTTATACCTAGAATCATATAACAATGCCGAATCGCCTTCCTGAAATTGATTCTCCTTGATTATTTTATCACGACAGATTTTCCTTTGAAGTTGAACTACCTTTGTATGTAGGAGGGCTTGCATTCTAAACTCATCCATCCATTCAATTGAGGCAATCTATCCTTTTGTGCATTGCTGAGATCTAGATCTAGTTGGGCTGCCATCCTTAATGCTTTATACTCATATTCAATGGATAGCAGGGCCTTTTTCCCATAGACCAGCTCATAGGGTGTGAATCCAGTGGTGGTCTTCCATGTGGTATTATAGGCCCGGGTGGCCTCAACTAGTCTATCTGCCCAGTCCTTCCTGTTGCTGCTTACCACTTTCGTCAACATGCCCTCCAACGCTCTGTTGGTCACCTCCACTTGCCCCTTAGCTTGTGGATGATAGGGAGTGGAGGTTCTATGCTTGATCTTGTGTTGGATGAGCAGGTCCTCAATCATGTTGGAGGTAAATTGGTTGCCTTAGACTGTGACCAACTCTCTAGGGTACCCAAATTTGTAGAATACATTCTCGCTTAGGAACTCAGCCACCTTCTCCTCTGTTGCTACCTTAATTGCCTTGGTTTCATCCCACTTAGTCAAATAGTTAGTGCACACAATGATGTACTATTTTTGCTTGGAAGGAGGCTCAATAGGCCCAATGAAGTCCATGCCCCACTAATTAAATTGCTCGAAAGTCACTTGAGGTTGTAGAGGCATTTCATCTCTTGGAGTAGGCCTTCCCATCCTTTGCACTGATCACATTGATTAGTATATATTTTCACATCCTGATGAAGAGTGGGCCAATAATAGCCTGCTTGCAATACTTTGAATGTTGTCCTCTTTGCTGCAAAGTGACCTCCATAATGCCCATCATGACAAGTCAGAAGGATTTCAAAGAATTCCTGCTCCCTGACACCTTCTCAAGATTTGATCTAGGCCAAGTTTAAAGAGATTGCTCCCAATCCAAGTGAAGGGGGTGCTCTTCCTTACTATCTTGCTCGTTTCTTTGGAGGACAAGTTCGGTGGGAACTGTGCTGATACCAAATAGTTTTCTATATCAGCAAACCATGGAGAGAGAACTAAAATATGAAATAAATGCTCATCCAGTAACTGGTCATAAACCATTCCTTCTTCACCTACAAGAAAATTTACTCGGGACAAAATTTCTGTAACAACATTTTCCTTACCAGGCTTATCAACAATAGTTAGATCAAACTGCTGTAATAAAAGTAATCATCTTATAATCAGAGAATTCACATCTAGTTTATTCATTAAATATTTGATTGCAGCATGGTCAATATGCAAAAATGTTTGATAGCCTGTAATATAATGGCCAAACTTGTTCAATGAATGCACAACAACTAGGAGTTCCTTTTTGGTCACTGTGCAATTTAGTTCAGCCTTTGACAGATTCTTACTGATATAATAGATAGCATAAAGCAATTTTTCATCTATATGACCTAGGGCTGCTCCTATGGCTTTGTGTGAGGCATCAACATGAATATAGAAGGGGAGGGCCCAATTTGGGCCTTGGAGAATCGATGCAGTGGTTAACTTGTCCTTTAGGATGTCTAAGGCCTCCTGACATATTTTTGACCATATAAACTCAGAGTCCTTGGACAACACACCCAATAAAGGAGAGAAAAATGTGTTGAAGTCCTTTATGAACCTTCGGTAGTATCCAGCTATCACTAGGAAACTTCTGACATCTCTCTTCTTTTGAGGAGTTGGGATCCTTTGGATGATAGCTATTTTGTTTGGGTCCACATGTAGTCCTTGATGAGATATTGAATGACCTAGCACGGTCCCTGTAGTAATCACGAATTCACATTTTTCAGGACTAAGAGACAAGTTTGTTTTAATGCATTTGTGTAGTAATTTTCCTAGGTTAGAAAAAGCTTCTTGAAAATCTCAGCCATAAGGTGTAAAATCATCCATATAATTTCCACAACATCATGGAATAATTTAGCGAAAATACTTAGGATTTCTCCATGGAAAGTGGCAGGAGAATTTCATAGGCCAAAAGGAAGGACCCTATAAGAAAAAGTACCCAAACGACAAGTGAAGGTGGTCTCATCCTAGTCTTCCGAGCTGATCTGGATTTGGTTGTACCTGTTGAATCCATCTAGGAAAGAGAAAAATCTTTTCCATACCAGGTAATCTAGAAGTTGGTCAATGAAGGGTAGAGGGAAATGGTCCTTATTTGTGGGTTTGTTCAACTCCCTGTAATCGACACAAATTCTCCACTTATCATTTGTCTTTGGAACTTACACCAAAGGAGAGACCCACTCACAATTGAAGATAGGGTAAATGAATCCTGCATCTAGCAGTTTTTGCAGTTCTTCTTTGACTATATCTTTAAGAGATGGATTCATCCTCCTTTTGGGTTGTTAGACTGGCTTGCAACCTTATTTGTTGTATATGTGGTGAGTACACACTGAGGGGTGTACTCCCTTCATTTGTTTGTAACTCCAGGCGAAGGTTTCTAGATTTACCTTTAGCATGTTGCATAACTTCCCTTATTGGAGAGAAGAAAGAGATGGATCGATTTTCAACCTTCTCTCTGGGCCAAATTCTATGGTTTTGACATGGAGTGGGTTGGAATCAGCCAAGCATAAGTCAATTGGATTATTGCTATGTGTTTCCTTTACTACATCTTCTAAGGGAAATGAACTGGGAGTTGGACTTTAGAGTAGGTGTTCAATCAAACCATCCTCATCCTCCTGTCCTCCTCCCATGGTTGTTTCTAAAGTATAAAGTTGGGTGAAATAAACTTTATCTTCTTCCTCCTCCACCAACCATAAGGGTAAATCATGCTTTAGAGAAGCTTGAGCAAGAGGGTATAGGACTAGCTGCTTAGAGATATGCACATTCTTCATGGTAATATTCCCATCTCTGCAGTTAATGTAAGCATCGGCAGTGGTCAACCAATGTCTCCCACAGATGAGAGAGTAACCAGTCAACTTAGCCTTAGGCTGGAGAACTAGGAAATATGCAAGGTACTCTCAAGAGTCAATGGAGACCATCACATCCTCCACAATCCCCTCAAGGGTTACTATGGAGTGGTCTGCAAGTTGCAGAACTGTTGTGGTCTTCCTCAATGAACCTTGGAGGTTGAGCTTGAGCATGGTTTCCTTGGTCATCACATTAATGGCAGCACCAAGATCGATCAAGTGTGTGGAACAATGGTGCCATTGATGTACACGTCTACTACAGGGCTTCCAGGGTCCAAATATTTTCGACAGATTACCTGCCCCAGCATTAAGTTAGACAATTGTCCAATGACGTAGGGGCATCCCTTCTTTGCCTCCCTGGATGCTTGAAGCACTTCTCCTTAATCAAATTATTGTAAATAGGAACATCTTTTATCGCTTGGAGAAGTGGAATCTTTAGACATAAATTTTTCAATTCTCCCAGAAGTTCAGTCTCTTCTAGGTAGGATGTAGTGGTTGGGTTAATCTCTTAAGAAAGGGTGGATTCACTTTAAGATTGTTTTCTTCTCTTTCTTCCTCAACCTCCCTAGGTGGAAGTGGAGGTTGGTTATCTGGGAGAACTCTCCCAGATCTCAGGTTAATCTTTTTTATTTCCACAACATAAGCTGGATATGATATCTCTCCACTGTATACTTGCTGAATCTGCCCATTGTTCAAGTTTGGATGTGGCTGGGAAGGCATTTGGGGTTGCCTGGGTGGAGCAGAGTGTAGCAGCTATGGCTAGGTAGGTGGTGGAGTCAATAGAGCTGGGGAATTATTGTATTAGGGACTCCACCCCTGGGGCGGTGCATTCCATAGAGGTTGTGGCAGAGCATAAGGTTGAAATGACTAGCGGGATGGCTCAGAGTGATACTGAGATGCAAAGGACAAAGGAGGGTGTGTAGACCAGGAAGGATGAGTAGGGGGTTCCCAAGAAGGCATTGTTGTGGTTTGGTTGGGGTTGTAATATGCATGGGATGACCCTTGCATGCCTTGATGGTATGGTCTAGGCCCATGAGGTCTCCTTTGGTTTATGTAGCAGAGTTTCTTAGTGACCCCTTCAACTCCTTGATATACAACTTTGCGTCTAGGAAAAGAAGGGCACTTGTCTATGAAGTGGTTTTCTTCATAGACTAAGCAAATTTCAATAGAATGGACATTCATTTCTAGGATGCCTCTTGGTGCATCTAGGACAAAAAATGGCCAAGTCTCTCTCTACTTCCTCCTGCTTTCTCTTAATTTTCATGGTGTCCATTTGCAAGGAAAGGGTTTGCAACATCTCACTTTTGAAAAATTCCAGCATGTTTCCAATTTCACCCTTAATGGATGAGTCAGAAGAGGATGTACTCACCATAGGTTGAGTACCCCTACCCTTTTTCTTAGCTGCCCTAGAATAGTTTCTAAAGATAGTCTTGATATCTTCATAGGGTAATTGGTAGATATCTCTTCATGCTAACAAATGTATGGTATATAGAAGAGCTTCCCTTACTCCACTAAGCAGGACCAACTTTAGTGACTCAGGGTCAAGTGTGGACCTAGCCCTTTTGTAACTAAGCTAGAATATTTCTCCGTAATCCTCTAGGGATTCATCATTGCCTATTGTCATCCTCAAAATTTCCTCTTTAGTATCCTTTGACCAACGATAGTCCCGATATTTGTTGTTAAAGGCTTGTTGCATCAATTTGTGATGCTATCCCTAGGTAAACCCATGAACGAGCGCATTGATGCATTGTTGAGGGTAGATGGAAATAGTTTTAGCTTCTACTCATCATCTCTATAGTCATAGGTTCGGCATATAACACCAAACTAAAATAGGAAAGTGTTGGGGTCCTCTGTGGTCAGGCCATGGAAATGAGGTAAGGAAGAGCGGCTTATATTTTTCATCTTAGTGTCCCCATTAGTTTCCCTGATGGGGAATGCACCCTCAACCCTCTCTCTATTCCCTTTGTCATTTATGTTTTCAACCATTGGTTTAGTAGGAATATGTTCTTCTTCTTCTCCCCTTGTAGGTTCTTCAAATATGTCAGGTTGCTCACCGAAGGGTTCCTCCATTTGACAGCCACCAAAGAAGATGGAAGGTTCGATTTTGATGCAATGGGGATATTTGGCCTTTCCCTACGTTGTCTCTATTCCTACGAGGCATGAAAGGAAATGTTTTTGGTTTGCTTTTGTATTTTTTCAAACTTGGAAACTACTTTATAGAATTAAAATTGTTGATTGAATGAAAACTACTTACTGAATGAAAAAGCTATTTGTTAAATTGAAATCTTGCTTGCAAAATGGAAAGGAAAGAAGAAAATACAAAATGGAAGAATGGAAACAAATAGACAACTTTTATAAAAATAAACTAATGGTAAAATACCGAAGACAATAAATAGAAGAAAAGAAAGCAATAATCACATTTTACTCAGACACCTCTTAGGAAACGACACCAAAAAGTGATGAGTGCTAGTATTTCAACAAGGATGTTGCAACTCCTGGCCTACCAACTTTACCATATCAACCTGAGGCTCATACAAACTTGGAGGTGACAGTGTTGTATTGTTATGAAACCAGCTCACAAAAAGATAGAAAAGAGAGATCAACGCCTTAGAATTCAGCCTCTTCGAGGGGGCAACCTCCTTTACATTACGCAAATGAACAATTCTTGGAATGACAAAATGAAAAAACTCCTTCTATATATAGGAGTCTAAGGGTCATAACATAATCAGAGCTGACATAACAATAATAATAGGCACAATATAACAAATAGTGGGCTTCTAGGCCACAATAGTAACAATTGGGCATACATGGGTACATCAATATAATAGTGGGCTTGTAATATAATAAGGGGGTACACTAGTAGTATAGGGGCCTAACATGCCCCTCTCCTTCAAAAAGTGTTGTCCTCAACGCTTGAGTAGTTCTTGATGTTTCTGTATAAAATTCTTGTCCTCCCATGTGAAATATTCGGTGGGTAAGTTCTCCCACTTGATGAGATACTCTGAAATTGATCGATTTCATAGCTGTCGGGTTCTTGCTTCTGTGACTGCTCTAGGTTCCAATATGATTTTTCCTTCCTCTTCAATTTCTGGCAATATTGTTTGAATTGGGATCTTTTGCAACTTTTGAATAAGTGGCCATACTTTTTTGTCCTTCTTCCATTCATCCCTTGCTTCGTTTATCCAATATGGTTGGATAATAGAAATAGCACAAAACAAAGCTTCCACATCCTCATCCTTTCTTGAGAGTGCATCTGAAACAAAATTTTTCTTTCATTTTCTATAGATGATGTCAAAGTCATAACCCAACATATTTGTGACACATTTTTTCTGTTCTTCTAAAGATAATAGTTGTTCTAAAAAGTATTTAAGACTATCATGATCCATTTTTACCTTGAAGAGTCTTCCCATTCGGTAAGGTTGCCATTTTTTAAGTGCATGTAGTATTGCCAACATTTCCTTGTCATAAATAGCTTGCTTGAGATGTTGTAGTAAAAATACCCAATCACCTACATCAAAATATTTTTCACTATGATGTTGATCTACCTATTGTTTCATTTGATTTTTCATCAAAGTGGTGTTATCCTTTAAAATTTGGAGAACTTGTTGTTGATGCTCAATGTGATCTTTCACTACTTGAACCTTTTTCTTCATGATATGTCCTTCTATCTCTAGAGTTTGAGGAGTGGTAATTTCTTCCAATCCTTTACAAGATATGGTCAGATTCATTTCTTGATGCTTGATCTGATCTTTCACTTCTTGAATATTTTTATTCTTAATATGTCCTTCTATCTTGATAGTTTGAGGAGTCGTAATTTCGACCAATGAATTACAAGATATGGTTGGATTCATTTCTTCTTTATTAATGTGATCTTTCACTTCTTGCACCTTTTTCTTCTTGATATGTCCTTCTATCTTGAGAGTTTGAGGAGTGGTAATTCTTGCCAATGCTTTACAAGATATGGTCTGATTCATTACTTCTTTCTCTGGGATGGGGTCCTGCCGTATATCCTCTTCTTTTGATGTTTCTTGATCCTTTTCTTCCTCGTCTTCATAATCTATGTAAAATAATTTCTTCTTCTCAGCACACTTATGACCTTTAGTGCATTTCCTATCACAATTGTAACAAAGCCCTTTTTCTCTTTTTTCTTCTAATTGTTGTGGTGTAACCCTTGTAGGTTGTGGAAGGCTAGGAGAAACAACACTTCCATCTTTATAGTCGTGAGGGGTATGCTTCCTGGTTTCCATAATTTTGCTCTCCACTATGTCACAAAGCCCTTTTACTCTTTCCAATTGTTGTGGTGATGCTCTAAAGAAGGTGTTGCTCTTTGTATCCTCATAATGTGCTATCATTTCCTCCGTGAAAATTGACCACGTAACAAGTTGTTTACGAGAACAAAGCCCTTCATACCATAAAAATTGTTCCGGTTCTAAATATGAAGATGCAATACATACCTTTTGTAACAGTGGTACACAGTGTAGATCAAAATATTGCTCCATCTGAAGTATCCAGTAATAACAGTGGTACACCGTGTAGATCAAAATATTGCTCCATATGAAGTATCCAATTTACTGGATCCTTGCCATCGAACTTCCTCATATTGCTTTTTCTTGATTTTAGGAGCTTGATCTTGAAACGAATGTAACTCTGTACTTTCGGATCTTTAAGTTTTGAAATTGTGACCTGTAGTAGCCCTCTACATCCTCTTTCCAATGCCACCAATTTGATCCAAATTTTATTCTCGAAGGAAGAGTTATGCCAAATCTCCCACAATGACCTGATTATAGACTAGTTTAGTAGAGCGAACTTGTATGGCGTGCCATGTGTCACTGTTTTGACCTTTGGCTCTAAACAAATTATATAAGAAACTACTGTTCGTCCTGTCTCCGTAGCTTCTTACAAAATTTCAATCCGATGATCAGAGAGAAAGTTATGGCGATTTTCCCCAGGTCACCTGTTTGGAATGTAATTCAGGAGTCTGCAAAAAGACCAACTTCCTCAAATCATATCTCCGCAAACATAGTGTGAAAAGCTCTGAAATTCGGACCTGAGGTTCAACGTGAATTCTTCTCAAATGGGTTTCTTTTTAGCTTTTGAAATGTCGCAAAAGAAAAGTTATAGCGAAAATGCCACGATGACCTATTTGGAGCAGCGAAACCCTAGAATCGAAAGCTCTGATACCAAATGTTATGAAACCAGCTCACAAAAAGATAGAAAAGAGAGATCAACGCCTTATAATTCAGCCTCTTTGAAGGGGCAAACTCCTTTACATTATACAAATGAACAATTCTTGGATGATACAAATGAAAAGACCTCTTTTCTTATATATAGGAGTCTAAGGGGTCATAACATAATCAGAGCCGACATAACAATAATAATGTAAGGGCACAATAATAACAATAGTGGGCTTCTATGGGGCACAATAGTAACAATATGGGCACTACATGGGTACACCAATATAATAAGTGGGTTGTACTAATAACAATAAGGGGTTACACTAGTAGTATAGGGGCCTAACATGTATACACAAGTAAATGTGATGGTTCTGCCTATTATCATTGTTCAACTGGCTATAGACCACTTGGGTTTCAAGATTGACTTCTATGGAGTTAGAAGAAGCTTGATTCTTTGATGGAAGAAAGGTAAATATACACTAAGAGAGAGCTAATCTACTGCAATAATGGAGAAGGTCGAGATGGAATGTTAAATCACACCATTTACTAATTAATCTCTAAGAAACTATGCTTTGTAGAAATGCTAAATCAACATGAACCAAATGCTACTATCTAAGTTATAGAAGTAAGAAGGATCAAACATCAATGTGCAAGTAAAGAGACTAAACTCAATCTATTTTTTCCCTATTGTCTTTTTATGCAAAATCAACTATGCAAACTAATTGCTTCTGTTGATGTGGCAGGTGAATTAAGGATGTTTGGGGATGGCTGGAATGGTTATGAGATGGTTTGATGGTGTGAAAGACCCTTGGGAGGATTTTGGTGACTTCCTCGAGGTTTTCCATCAATTCAGCCTCAAAACAGGCCATTTCAGGAAAACTTACAAGATGTACTAGAAACCTACAAGATTCCCTGTAAACCTACAAGATACAGCCGAGAGAAAAATGTGAGGTGTTGGACATGATGGAAGTCCTAGGAAAGGTATGTGATGGGTGGAATGGAGTGGGAGAAGGTCTAGAATCACTCAGAAGTCAACATCAAAGATAGTAGATGGCTGGATTTGCTCAATGTGCTTGAAAAAATTTCTATGAAAAAAGAAGAAAACTAGTGAAGGTTATGGTGAACACAAGGGATGGCTAAGGTGGATGGAGTGGAAGGTGGCTGTTGGCTATGAAGTCTTAGTCTTCTCCTAAAGAACCTAGTCTGCATAAAAAATGTATGTCTTCCAAAAAGCTATGCAAACAAGAAACATTTTCATAAACTAGAAAAGAAAAATTAATGAACTAACTGCCTACATTATGCATGAGGAAAGTTGCTTAAAGGAATGAAAGCATGGATTAGATATACTATAGAAATGAATATGATAAATATGAAAATGGAATCCTACCTTGCAAAAATAGCCAAATACTAATTTAAAGGCAACACACTCCAAAGCTCATAAAAGAACTAGAAACCTGTCTTTTGGGGGGTGCTTAAGGGTCCCTTCCTCAAGTCATGATCCCAGAGGGAGGAAGTGAGGCTGAGACACCTACTGACAACCTTATGGTGATCCTTTTATCCCTGCTAGCCTACTACTGAGGTAAGGCACAAATGGAAGAAAACTAATAAACAACCAATCTAATCTACACTACTTGTAATGGAAATGCATCTAAAAATCAAATTAACAATGAAGCTATGAAACTACACTAAACATACATATACAAGTAAAAGGAGCCTTGGCTGCTAGGGTTGGGCCCTAACTCAAGAGCTTTAACCCTCTGAGTTGACTCAGTGCTGGCTCAAAACAAAATTCATTCTTATTACCGAAGCAACAAATTACATCAATAGAAATTTCACAAGTGAGGAGCTTGAAAATAGCTTAGAGTTTTACAATAAAAAATTGAATCCTGATGAGGCTCTAGGCCTCTCTACTTATACAACTGAAGTCCCTAATTAATTCCTTAAAATTAGGGAGGCTCGGCTCCCGAACTCGAGATAAACTAGCTCTTTGTCTCTCACTTTCTCGGCTGCCTTCTAATCCTCATGGCTTGGCTGCTTGCACTCTGAGATGGTGTGATGGATGGAGGAATATTCGAATGGGGGATAAGTAAATGAGGAGGATTTACCTCTACAATCCATCTCCCTTGTCCTATTCAAGTTTTAACCTTAGTATTTGCAAAAATTACTTGATTTTCTCCTTCAACCTTGCATTCAATGCATATTAGTCAACTAGGCATAATATCCAACTCTAACTCATCTCATACACAAAATATAATAAAAAACATGTAATAAGTTGTAAGAAAAGTTGGTTTGACTAAGCTAGGAGGTGAATTAAGGACCATATAATTACCCAATTATGAGGCTCATCACTAATTCTTTAGTAACTTCACTCATTTAGATAGAGAGGCTCACTTCCCCCTATTGTTAACTATTTAGATAGCCCTTAACCATAGTCCAAGATGTTGAAATTATGATTACATTGAGAGGGGGGTGGATGAGTGTAATGAATAGTTTAACATTATTAAACAATCCATCATAAATGAAAACATAGAAATACATTACAAAAGTCAATCATCATATGAATACATAAGGATAGAAGATATTCGTGGAAATCATTAAAGGAGAAAAACTTAAATCTTCTTATCTTATTCCTCAATATTTGATTACAATATTTCATTGGCACCAAACAAAATGAGACAGTGATCCCCTTTAATCAATTTTCAAGCACCAACCTACTTTAGGCTACAACCTGATTGAGGCACCAAGATCTAAAATCTGCAAGCACCTATTTGATGTAGGAAATAATTTGATGTAGGCTTTAGCCTGATGGAGGCACCCATCTTCTCAATCAATTTTCAAGCATCGACATATTGGAGGCACCATCCCCCAAATCTTAGTGGACCTCCCTTTCATAAAATTTCTACATTTGATCCACAAGCTTCAATTCAGTATTTAAATCAAAATTTCTTATCTCAATAATGCCCAATTCATAATCAACACTTTATTAGCTAAAATTCATTTCTCATACTTCAACATAACAACATACTTTATTGACATGCACTCAATATTATAAACAAGCAAGTCGAGATTTGTAGAATGCTTTAGATCAACATTACCTTTATAAAACATGCTCCATTAAATAGAATCATGGATAGATACATCCGAGTTCTTTCTTAGTTATAAATAAGTTCCAACACATATCATTCATCCTATTCACTCTTCATTTTTATTTTTCTATCAAGTAAACTCTTCAAACAAATAATCTTGGCCTAGCATAAAACAAATAAATTCAGCCCCTAAAATCCCCATAACATATAAAACAATCATAAATATAAACTCTTCTTATCGGCTATGTAATATCTCAACTGGTCACATCATTTTTCCTATTCCATAATCAACAATGCACACATTGGATTTCACACCCTTGATACTAATTCACACCATGAAACTCCTCACATTAGATATCATTGTGTTTCTTTGCTTGAACTCACATCCATAATTCTACACGGTGCTCATATATTTATTTTTTGATTCATAATTCAAATTGGGTTCATCCCAAACTAAACATGTGTTTTACCATCTTCTAGGATCGATGGAATTGATGTCAAGGTGAATGGAACCTATTTTCTCAATGCCAATGTCAATGTTCTCAAGGGCTATTGTTGAAGCTCATAGGACCACCTTCAAAATTGTGTTCTTAGCCATCGAGCTTGGTTTGAGCCACTTGGTCCTCAGGACCTTAATTTTTTTTCTCATGTGACTAAGGCATATGACCACACATTTAACCATCTGAGGGAATTTTGGATTTAACATCATCATTACATCATCGTGTTATGTGGCATCCTCTAGGTGGTTCGATGTGTCATTTTGTTAGTGTCCCACACCATCTGATCCACCATGTAATCATAGTAACTCTCATGCCACGTCATGATGGTCTCGGGTCCTGTTGAAGCCCCGAAAATCGGGTCGACAACAAGGGGGAAACCCACCCGGTCCGGACCTTGGTTGGCAGCTCCTTATCCGTTTGGTATAGCGGGTCCGACTGGGGATAACAGGACCAGTTTCCTGATCTGGGTGTGTGTGTGTGTAGAGTTGAATAATTCTGATCTAAGAGTACTTTAAAGCTGGTCTAATTCAGATTGTTTAAGCTAACTCTATGCTATTGTAATCTAGTGAGAAACAACACATCAAATCTATTCTAACCCGGGATGTATATCTTCCATTATGCGATCTAAAGAGATTTCGAACAATAACTGGTAATAAAGATCATTTAGCTATCATAAGAATAGAAATCATTAAAGATAAACCACTTTTCATAAGATGTTAGGCAAAACAGTTGTGAACAACATATCGCATAATAAGCTATTCATATGTCAGACACAAACAATATGACTCCACCATACAAAAGTGCCAAATGATAACCCATACATTCATGCAATAACATATAAACAACTGAAACTATAAATTACTTAAAGAACATAAGCAAGAATTGCCAAGAGATAAAAGTACCATTTATGACTAATTCTACCCATAAGCTTTAAGCAAAAACTATCTATCTCTACTTGTTCTAACATCTACCAAGAGTACAAAAGTGCAACATCAGTAGTAGATATCAAAATGCAAGTAAAAATAAATCTCGATCCATCCATTCATCAAAACCTCCTCTGAGGGTGCAGAAGTGCATGTTCTGAGGATAAGTTTTTGACAAATCTCTGGACCCTTCTCTAAATGCATGAGAAGGGTTAAAATACTACTTCCTAATTCTAATAATATTGTTTTTACCAAATTTTAGGATACGGTTCTCAAATGACCGTCCTTTTTCTAATCTAAATAAAAAAGAAACAACAAACTACTAAAAATAAGCTACTTCTGAATTTGGTCCTTAAAACTACAAATGTTCATCATGGATTTGAGAAGAGTCGGTTGGCCGACTTCTGTGCTGAGCTGGGCTGCGAAAAAAAAATCTATGAGAGCTAGCACTACTTTCTCGGCTGAGTTTATGATGCATTTCACAGTCATCCATTGACTGTGTGGCTTGACTAAGTATGCCTAGTAAAACTCCCAATTCAACCTGTTCAATGCTTGGATCGCTTTTCCCTTTTCCTGCGCCTTCTGCTTCGATTCTGCCTCCATTCGTGACTTGTTTGGTAGGTACCCCGGGGTGGTTTCTGTGATTAAGTTGGCTCTGTGTAAATTCTCATTTACACAGTCAATAAGAACGCTCGCCTGTGTCGCCGCTGTCTCCGCCGTCTATTCTGCCTGCTTGATTTGATCGTCCCATTTGTTAAAGAGCAATTCTTTATGGCTCTCGTTTATTCTGGCTGCATTTTCTCTCTTCCCTTCCTCTCCATCCTGCCAAGCTAAATACTCTATCACTCATTTTTCACTCTGGTCGTAGTCACTTCGCAAGTCCGTCACTTGATTGGTGAGTTTATCGCTCAGCTCGCAATAGTGACTCCACTGCGATATTTTACGTCCCAACTCTTCCTATTGCTGCAGAAGTTGTTCATTTAAACCAGTAGACTCTGAAACAAATTCGGCAAGCTTGGGCTCGTCCTTGTGTATTTCTTGTAAAGCTTGCAACTGCTTTCCTTTTTCGTCTAGGCTTTTTTGATAGCTTATCTGCATTTGCTGAAAGTCTTCTTGTAGTTTCTCGAGTTGTTTGGATGCTTCAATACTAGCGTTGGCTTGTTGTAGCTATTGTTTTAGTAGCTGTATTTGGTTTTCTTGTTCCCTCAACAATTGCTGAACTTTCGACGCCTTGTCGATAGTCGTAGAAGCGTATGCTCCTGCGATCTGAGACAATTTCATGAGATTTTCTGTCGGGTTGTTGTTAGGGTCTTTCCATAAGACGTCTAAATGTTCAACATCCTGTGACAGTGTATTCTCCAGCTTTCTCTTCTTTCTTTCTCTCCTCACCACTGCTTTATGTTGGGGACTATAGAACACATCTAGTGGGGGAATTTCCTCTACACTAAGTAGAAGCTCAGAAGGCGGAGCGATATGACTTTGCTCCGTTTCTGAGACACTATTGACCATGGTCGAAACTATTTCCTGTGTTACCTGTGCATTTCTCAAAGGTGTTCTTGGGACTTGTTCTTCAAGGATGATTAGCTCGTTGAAGTTTTCCCATTCCTTGTCAAGCTCTGTTGTGATGAGTGGCGATTTAATGACGTGAGGAGGGACATCTCTTGGTGGGGAGGCAATAACTTGATGTTGCGACATTGCACTTGATTGAGCTATACCTTTAGCTGTTTCTTCGCTTTTTCCTTGGTCGCTTGCAGACTTTTTAGAATGTTCAGGTGTTCCTTGGGCAGCGTCAGATTTGGATTTGGAAGTACTGGAGTTTCTGCTGAGGCTGACACTGGGAGTAGGCTCTCTGGCAAGCAGTCGCAACTTTTCTAAAGGAACACTGGCTAGCCTTCTTTCTCTTTATAACAAAAATATTTGGAGGTCAACTGGGGATAACCTCGACCGAGCTTCTCGCAAAACTTCCTGGAGTGAACTTTTACTTTGAAAAAGATCATCAAATAAATCTTTCTTTCCAACAAACACTTTTATTCTGACACTTATAGTGAAATCACGGGCAACATTATTTAGGTCAAAAGGCCGAGCGGGGAATTTAAATAACTGTAGAGACGTCAAATTCTCTATTTCGGCAAAAGCGTGTCCTACATCGAACAATGAGAAGGCCCCACAAGCTACAGGAAACTGAGGCCATATGGCCTTCTTCTTGTCTTTAAGCTCTTTGGTCAGGCCACATTCTGAGCAAGTCTGATAGGCAATTTCCTGAGCCAAAAGTTTGTTGAGGACATATAGAGGTAGGACATGTGGAGGCACGGTGCTCCCAAACACTCTAATATAAGTGAACCATTCTTCCCCGAACCATCTTGCGATGGGGATGATGTCTATTTGCGCTTTGGGTGAGCACCTCGTGGGTTCTTCACCATACATCATCCTATATAGGTAAGAATAAGCCGTGCAAATCTGATAGAAGTGAGGGGCAAACTGGGAATCCCATAACACTTTGTGATAAACATGAATAGGTGACGGGTCCTGGGTAGTCCATTTCCAACCCATAGTTGGGAATTTAGATACATAGAAAATAGAGTCCATAATATAAGCAAATAGATAAAAAGGAGGATAGACCCTTTGTGACAAGGATCTCTTAGACCGGTAATTCATAACAGCAGTGTATAGGTTATCAGAAAATATTTTGGCCCAATCCACGATATCGGCGTTCGTGGCGGCGTCTATCAGTGGTAGCCATTCAGACGAAAATTTATTTATGTCTGGCATCCCAAACAGACTGTAGAGCATGGCCGCAGCAAAACAATACGGAGATGTGAGGGAACCAGAGCTGTACATATCGTTTTTTTCCTTTTTTAGCGGCTCCTCTCTTCTGGTCCATTCTTTAGTCGTTTCTGCCAGATTTTGGTTCTCTGCCGCAAATTTCTTGACAAATTGCGCGTTGTAGGTCGTCTGAGGCTCAGGAAGATGATACATAAGCTTCTTGCATGGTGAATGATCCTATGAGCCCATGTCCTTGAACTTTGAATTGTCTGCCTTATAACTCTGCATTGTCAACTATCCATCAGATCATATCTGTATACGGAAAAATTTTGGGTCTAGCTGCTATTCGGTAAAGAAATGAACATGCCAACTCTTCTAAGGATGCCTCGGAAGAGTTTTTTGATCCCGTGGCGCTATCAACCTTCATTACTTTAGGTTTTTCTTCCTCCAGCAGTCTATACATGCATTCTAAGGTCGAAATTCCTGCGTCCCTGTTGCATGCAGTGTTTGTATACAAGGGTGCCATCTCCTTCATCTTTTCCTTCATCTCAGAGCCTTGGGCTTTATGTTTCTTTCCCATTTGCTCCTGCGTTCGGCTTTTGAATCTTCTTATCTCTTAGTTCCTGTAGATTACGAGCAAAGTGGAAATGACTAATTGAGAAAGGTGATGGGAGAGTTTTAAATGCAACAGATATACCAAATATTCCACCTTATGTGAAATAATTCTTTAGAAAAGCACGCGTCTTCATTTCATTTAATAGCTGACAACTAATCCATTTACTATCATTAAAACTGCATGATCTGGGGTTAGATATGGTAAGTGGCTTTTCATTGAATGGCGCTCCCGAAGGATTCGTGATTAAATGATTCATGATTTGCTTACGTTACATTGAAGATCATGCCATCGCAAGTCGCGCTAATCGCAAATCGCCAGATCGCAGATTGCGCCATCGTGGCGATCGCAACATCGCAGGTCATAACGTTGCGGGTCGCAGAAGTTTAATGTTTGTTAAGTATTTCCAGTTTATTTCTGCAATATGCGATCTTCCGATCGGTGTTATCGCAGATCGACAGATCTTGAGGTTTTTCCTTATGAACATTACTTTACTGCGATGCGACGTTAGGCTTAACATGGGGGCCTTGCACATACCAATATTATAAGGGGATGAAGGCATTTCCTATCTTTTTGTAATGCAATTTTTTAAAGACCTTTACCTTATCATAGAATTAGGTTAAAAATATTTGAAAGACCTCTCTAAGCTTACGATGGTAACTTTATTTTGAAGAAGGAAAACTTGATTTTTCTCAAAATTAAACTAGGGGGCCCCATTCATTTAGCATTTTGGACAAATACTTAAATGAAAAATGGGGGGTTGTTGCTGGCCACAACAATTGGCAATTCACTTGGGAGAACTAGTTATCTCTGACCTTCTTTTGGTGTTTTTCAAAATTCTAAAAGTAAAAAAAAAGATTTCTCAGAAAACTTAAACTTTATTATAGAAAGATAAAAATATTATACTTCAAACTATCAATGATATTTCGTTTCAACTCCTTTCTATTTACTTGTATCCTTAGCTTGTTCTTGCGTTTACACCAGCCGTTACTTGGTCTTAAATAAAAATTAAAATAAAGTCTTCCCTGTATAGCAGTCCTTTTTAAATATGCTTCTTTGTCGCAGGTAGAGCCTCTGCTTCCAGCAGGCGTCCATAGCCTCGACACGGTTACCTATTAACCAGTAATGATCCTTTATCCTGCTTAAGTGTGTTTACAACCATTCAGACAAAAACCCATTTTGACACTTTTTCTTTTTTAATTCTCTAAAGAACAATGTCTTGGTTTGGTGGCCAGATTATGACACAGTCACTCACTTGATTTATACTTTTGCTGAACAAGATGGCTCATGATGAGACCCCTTGTCTTCTGATTGCAACAATCTTGAGTCATTGCCCTATTTTGTTGGACAGTTTTGGCAAAGTCAGCAAGTTATAATATCTGTGATGATGATAAGTCGGCTCGTGATGAGACCTCTTATTCTTTGAGATATAGTGTTTTCATTGGATTGCTTCCCTGAATGCTGCAATTTCCTTTAGCAGGGAGGAAGTCAATTTTCTTTCCTTAAGAAAGTTCTGGACGACAATAATAGAGCTTCTTTGGAAATTGTTGTTTCTACAGGGACTGCTCATTTTGTCATTGATGCCTTTCATTGTAATGACGTAAAACAATTGCTTCACTAAGATTGCTTTCTTCAATTTTTTTTGGACTTGAAACTAATATCATATCTGGATTAAAGTTCTATTGATAATAAAGATCAAGTTTCAAAGAATTTTTTTTTGTCATTCATAGAAGCAGAAGTTCAAAATCTTGATAGAGAAAAAGGTGTCTTTTGTAAAAGTCAAATGCTGTTGACCAAAGCAGACTTTATTTATGGAGAAAAATACTTAACGAAGTGAGAAGTAGACATTCCCTAGGGTTGTGTAGAAAATAGAGATAATCTCTTCTCTTATTTTGACTATCAACTATTCAAAAGTAAACCTAACTACCTAACTAAAGTACTCCTACTCCTACTCTAACTATGTACAAAAATTTGACTAGGTGAAATGATATTTCCAATGGAGTCACCTTCTCATTTTTATCCCTACGCGTATGTAAATTTCCAACGTTAGTGTTAAGAATGGAACTTTTCTTGGACTGTTAACGTTGGATGCGGAATAAGAATGTATAACTCTAGTTGGAATTTTGTCTGAAATTTCTTTCTCGCAAAAACTTCTTTCCAACTGGATATCTATTGGATCATAAAAATAAGGATGAAGTCCCGTTATAGCTTGATGATCTCGTAATAGAGGAAGTTTTGTACTTCCTTGACACAGTTTAGCTTTCCAAAATGGTAGCTTGTCTTTTGGACGTTCTTTGATAAGGTGCTCGACATACCAGAATAATCTATCGAAAGTCTGAAAATTTAAAACACAATCCGATTTTGTACAAAATGAGTGCAAGTGGGAACAACAAAAAAATGGTTTTTTGTACAAATAAAGTTACAGCACAACTGGGATGAGCTTGTAAAATTTTGTTGTTCACAAGAACTGGCTAGGTCTTGTGAATCAGAAGATGAATTATGATTGTGAACGGGCATGGGGGTTTCTTCATGATATGAATCATAGATCGGGATATCGTCTTGGTCAGCAAAATCAGGCGAATGATCTTTGGCTTTGAAATGAGGATTGAATGATATGTTTTCCGATTTAGAATATCTCTCATTGTTACCAGTTTCCCTAGATTCTTCCTTTTGGTCATATAATTTCAGACAAGGTGATCCAAGTGATCCTTGTTTGGAAACAATCAAAGGATGTTCTATAGCTATCTCTTTATTTTGAAAATCTAACGATGACTTATTTGAATTATCCTCTGTGTTTTTTGAAATATCTTTAATGTTGAGAGGGGAAAATTTATCATCATTAAAAACATCAGGATAAAGAGAGAATTGTGATTTTGAAGCAACACATTTAAAACTATCATCATGAAACAATCTTCGTTCATCAGATTCAACATAGACATCGGGTTTTAGATCATACCTTTGTGTGCTGATGCTTTTTGAAAGAGAAATAGTTTGCTTTTCTAACCTTGGCATCTACATTTGTTGACTTGCAACGATATTATCTGACCTTGTATCAAAGTCATCTCCTGGTTCCATGGCAGGCTTCCCTCCAACGTCCTCGCTTTAGTCTTCTTGTATTAGAGTATGGATAACTCCTAGGCTTTGAGGGCTTTATTCATTATGAGCGATTTGTTTATTCAAATTGGAGTTCTCGTTCATATTAGAAAGAAATGAGACAAAACTCGAACTAATTTCTGCTTGATCAGATATAGGAGGTAGGGAATGTTCAGCATAATCTAAAGATTCTTCATCTATGAGTTCACTTTCAAGATCGTACTTTAGAAAATCAAGATGAAATCGCATGTTAAAATCCCTAATAGATTCATCTTTTTTCCGAAGATAATCAATTTCATCGTATACCTAGTCATAGTCATAATAATCAAATTCAAGAATGAAAATCTTGATGAATTGGTCCCAGCTGTGAATCGATGCAACTGGGAGGTTTCTACACCATTTTCTAGCTTCCAGTGAATGTAAGAGTAAAATTCTGCATAAAGAGCCTTCATCAATTCTTTGAATATCATAACTTGAAACTCTTTGAATAAATTGAAGAGCATGATTAAAAGCAGAAGAGTTATTCTTACCATGGAATTTTACCTGAGACAAGAGTCTTACCACTTCACGTGGAGTGTTGGAAGAGGTAGGAACATGGATGCAACTCCAAATGGGAAGTTTGTGAGCAGCCATCCAGATTCAAACGTTACGATTTGAAAATCATTCCAACAGACACTATGTTCAGGCCCTCCTTCTAGCGCCAAATATGTTGAAGCCTCGAAAATCGGGTCAACAAAAAGGGGGATACCCACCCGGTCCGGACCTTGGTAGACAGCTCCTTATCCGTTTGGTATAGCGGGTCCGACTGGGGATAACGAGACTAGTTTCCCGATCTGGGTGTGTGTGTGTGTGTAGAGTTGAATAATGCTGATCTAAGAGTACTTTAAAGCTAATCTAATTCAGATTCTTTAAGCTAACTCTATGCTATTGTAATCTAGTGAGAAACAACTCATCAAATCTATTCTAACCCGGGATGTATATCTTCCATTATGCGATCTAAAGAGATTTCGAACAATAACTGGTAATAAAGATCATTCAGCTATCATAAGAATAGAAATCATTAAAAATAAATCACTTTGCATAAGAATTTAGGCAAAACAGTTGTGAACAGCATATCGCAT
>APFE031223499.1:66416-83664 GCA_000404065.3 Pinus taeda
TTGTGGGAGGATGAAATCCCACATTCCTTGTAGTTCCACAATTTCTTCATCATCGGTCTGCCCTTCAGTGGTTCTCTCTTCTTCTTCCTCTTCTTCGGATTCGAAATTTGAGATAGCGTTGGGTGGTTTCACATCCATTGAAGGGCCTCTTTTAAAAGTTCTATAGGGCTTTTTTGAAGAAGTTTCTGCCACTTGTTTTTTTATGTCAATCATCTCATTGGACATGGTCTTTAATACCTTCTGCAATCCTTCTAAATCAAAAGGATCTTTCGTCTGTTTCTTCGTGGTGTCTTCCTTGAAGGAGACCTTTTTAGATTTGCGTTCTTCTATCGCAGATCTCTTCTCCAAGGCTATAATGCTTTTCTCTACTGCTATCGCTTCTGTCAAGTTTTCAACTAAAGTTGTTTTATTTGCCCTATCTACGAAGACTGCTAAGTTTGATGGTAAGGCTGTGACATACCATTCACACCGTACTTCTTCGCTAGGTTGGGAAGTAGTGGGGATTTTGTTGAGGATCTTATTGAATCGTAAATTGAAATCTCTGATGGGTTCTCTAGCTTCGGCTTTAAGATTGGATAAGTCACTGATTAACATTGTCGTTGATCTTTCATCACCAAAATTGGTGAGGAATTGATTTTGAAAGATGTCCCAACCTGTTATAGACCCAGAGGGTAATGAAAAGTACCATGACCCGGCTGTTCCTTGCATTGTATAGGGAAAAAGCTGGACAACAACATCTTCGTTGGTAACTCCGTTGAGATTGACAGAGAGCATGAAATTGTTAATGTGCTTTTCAGCTAGCATGCCTGCTTCTGGGTTGAATTTGGGTAGCCATTTCTCAGGATGGGCCGGTATTTGGCTCAAGGGGTGAGGCATTAAAACCACTCCAGGGTTGTTCAATGGAGATTGGGCCATTTTTGAGCTGCTAGTAATTGCAAGTGTAGGCGATGATCCTTGAGGATGGGAAGATGAAGATATTATGATCTTGGACGATTGGGGAAGAGGGGTTGTGGAAGGTGGATGAGTGGTTTGGAATGAAGATGTGGGCAGTTGACTTTGCGGTGAGGGGGTTGAGATGGATGATGTAGATGAAAGAGTCTCACTGTCATACTGTAGTGATGTTTTCCTTGTTCTTTTCCTGGTGGGAAGAGGGAAGTCAGTTGGTTGGATGTCAAATTTTTCACTCTTTAACCTAGTCAGCGGATGAGCAGGATTGTACTGCGAAGTCACGCTGCTTTAAGATTTATCAGACCCCAGTGTAAAAATAGAAAATCCCTGGAGTTTGTGAATAAGAGTTTGAACTTCATGGGGTTCAATAGTAGATTGGTCTGAAATATTAGGGTATGTAGCAGTAGTTAATATTCGACCGACTTCTGACTCTGAATTTAAACGTACTGGAGAAGTCGGGGGAGTTGATGAGGGTGATTTACTCTTAGAATGGTATTTAGATTTCGATTTAGGTGCCATTCATAGTTCAGGCCCTCCTTCTAGCGCCAAATATGTTGAAGCCCCGAAAATTGGGTCGACAACAAGGGAGATACCCACCCGGTCCGGACCATGGTTGGCAGTTCCTTATCCGTTTGCTATAGCGGGTCCGACTGGGGATAACGGGACCAGTTTCCCGATCTGGGTGTGTGTGTGTGTAGAGTTGAATAATGTTGATCTAAGAGTACTTTAAAGCTAATCTAATTCAGATTCTTTAAGCTAACTCTATGCTATTGTAATCTAGTGAGAAACAACACATCAAATCTATTCTAACCCAGGATGTATATTTTCCATTATACGATCTAAAGAGATTTCGAACAATAACTGGTAATAAAGATCATTCAGCTATCATAAGAATAGAAATCATTAAAGATAAACCACTTTGCATAAGAAGTTAGGAAAAACAGTTGTGAATAGCATATCGCATAATAAGCTATTCATATGTTAGACATAAACAATATGACTCCACCGTACAAAAGTGCCAAATGATAACCCATACATTCATGCAATAACATATAAACAACTAAAACTATAAATTACTTAAAGAACATAAGCAGGAATTGCCAAGAGATAAAAGTGCCATTTATGACTAATTCTACCCATAAGCTTTAAGCAAAAACGATCTATCTCTACTTGTTCTAACATCTACCAAGAGTACAAAAGTGCAACATCAGTAGCAGATATCAAAATGTAAGTAAAAATAAATCTCGATCCATCCATTCATCAAAACCTCCTCTGAGGGTGCAGAAGTGCATGTTCTGAGGATAAGTTTTTGACAAATCTCTAGACCCTTCTCTAAATGCATGAGAAGGGTTAAAATACTACTTCCTAATTCTAATAATAGTGTTTTTAAAAAATTTTAGGATACGGTTCTCAAATGACTGTCCTTTTTCTAATCTAAATAAAAAAGAAACAACAAACTACTAAAAATAAGCTACTTCTGAATTTGGCCCTTAAAACTGCAAATGTTCATCATGGATTTAAGAAGAGTCAGTTGGCCGACTTCTGCGCTGAGCTGGGCTGTGAAAACAGAATCTATGAGAGCTGGCACTACTTTCTCAGCTGAGTTTATGATGCATTTCACAGTCATCCATTGACTTTGTGGCTTGACTAAGTATGCCCAGTAACACTCCCAATTCAACTTGTTCAATGCCTGGATCGCTTTTACCTTTTCCTGCGCCTTCTGCTTCCATTCTGCCTCCATTCATGACTTGTTTGGTAGGTACCCCGAGGTGGTTTCTGTGATTAAGTTGGCTCTGTGTAAATTCTCATTTACACAGTCGATAAGAACGCTCACCTGTGTCGTCACTGTCTCCGCCGCCTATTCTTCCTGCCTGATTTGATCATCCCATTTGTTAAAGAGCAATTCTTTATGGCTCTCATTTATTCTGGGTGCATTTGCTCTCTTCCCTTCCTCTCCATCCTGCCAAGCTAAATACTCTGTCACTCGTCTATCAATCTGGTCGTAGTCACTTCGCAAATCCGTCACTTGATTGGTGAGTTTATCGCTCAGCTCGCAATAGTGACTCCATTGCGATATTTTACGTCCCTACTCTTCCTGTTGCTACAGAAGTTGTTCATTTAAGGCAGTAGACTCTGAAACAAATTCGGAAAGCTTGGGCTCATCCTTGTGTATTTATTGTAAAGCTTGCAACTGCTTTCCTTTTTCATCTAGGATTCTTTGATACCTTATCTGCATCTGCTGAAAGTCTTCTTGTAGTTTCTCGAGTTGTTTGGACGCTTCAATACTAGCGTTGGCTTGTTGTAGTTGTTGTTGTAGTAGCTATATTTGGTTTTCTTGTTCCCTCCACAGTTGCTGAACTTCCGACGCCTTGTCGATAGTCGCAGAAGCGTATGCTCCTGGGATCTGAGACAATTTCGTGAGATTTTCTGTCAGGTTGTTGTTAGGGTCTTTCCATAAGATGTCTAAATGTTCAGCGTCTTGTGACAACGTATTCTCCAGCTTTCTCTTCTTTCTTTGTCTCCTCACCACTGCTTTATGTTGGGGACTATAGAACACATCTAGTGGGGGAATTTCCTCTACACTAAGTAGAAGATCAGAAGGCGGAGCGATATGAATTTTCTCTGTTTCTGAGACACTATTGACCATGGTCGAAACCATTTCCTGTGTTACCTGTGCATTGCTCACAGGTGTTCTTGGGACTTGTCCTTCAAGGCTGATTAGCTCGTTGAAGTTTTCCCATTCCTTGTCGAGCTCTGTTGTGACGAGTGGCGATTTAATGACGGGAGGAGGGACATCTCTTGGTGGGGAGGTGATAACTTGCTATTGTGACATTGCACTTGACTGAGCTGTATCTTTAGCTGTTTCTTCGCTTTTTCATTGGTCGCTTGCAGACTTTTTAGAACATTTAGATGTTCCTTGGGCAGCGTCAGATTTGGATTTGGAAGTACTGGAGTTTTTGCTGAGGCTGACACTGGGAGTAGGCTCTCTGGCGAGCAGTCGCAGCTTTTCTAGAGGAACACTGGCTAGCCTTCTTTCTCTGTATAACAAAAATCTTTGGAGGTCATCTGGGGATAACCTCGACCGAGCTTGTCGTAAAACTTCCAGGAGTGAACTTTTACTTTGAAACAAATCATCAAATAAATCTTTCTTTCCAACGAACACTTTTATTTTGACACTTATAGTGAAATCATGGGCAACATTATTTAGGTCAAAAGGCCGAGCAGGGAATTTAAATAACTGTAGAGACGTCACATTCTCTATTTCGGCAAAAGCGTGTCCTACATCGAACAATGAGAAGGCCCCACAAGCTACAGGAAACTGAGGCCATATGGCCTTCTTCTTGTCTTTAAGCTCTTTGGTTAGGCCACCTTCTGAGCAAGTCTGATAGGCAATTTCCCGAGCCAAAATTTTGTCGGGGACATATAGAGGTAGGACATGTGGAGGCACGGTGCTCCCAAACACTCCAGTATAAGTGAACCATTCTTCCCCGAACCATCTTGCGATGGGGATGATGTCTATTTGCGCTTCGGGTGAGCACCTCAGGGGTTCTTCACCATACATCATCCTATATAGGGGTAAGATGAGCCCGTGGAAAATATGATAGAAGTGAGGGGCAAACTGGGAATCCCATAACACTTTGTGATAAACATGAATAGGTGACGGGTCCTGGGTAGTCCTTTTCCAACCCATAGTTGGGAATTTAGATACATAGCAAATAGAGTCCATAATATAAGCAGATAGATAAAAAGGAGGATAGACCCTTTGAGACAAGGATCTCTTAGACCGGTAATTCATAACAGCAGTGTATAGGTTATCAGAAAATATTTTGGCCCAATCCACGATATCGACGTTCGTGGCAGCGTCTATGAGTGGTAGCCATTCAGACGAAAATTTATTTATGTCTGGCATCCCAAACAACCTGTAGAGCATGGCCGCAGCAAAACAATACAGAGATGTGAGGGAACCAGTGCTGTACATACTATTTTTGTCCTTTTTTAGCGGCTCCTCTCTTCTGGTCCATTCTTTAGTGATTTCTGCCAGATTTTGGTTCTATGCTGCAAATTTCTTGACAAATTGCACGTTGTAGGTTGTCTGAGGCTCAGGAAGATGATACATAAGCTTTAAGTCTTGCGCGGCGAATGATCCTATGAGCCCATGTCCCTGAACTTTGAATTGTCTGCCTTGTAACTCTGCATTGTCAACTATCCATCTGATCATATCTGTATACGGAAAATTTTTGGGTCTAGCTACTATTCGGTGAAGAAATGAACATGCAAAATCTTCTAAGGATGCCTCGGAAGAGTTTTGTGATCCCACGACGCTATCAACCTTCATTACTTTAGGATTTTCTTCCTCCAGCAGCCTATACATGCCTTCCCAGGTCGCAATTCCTGCGTCCCTGTTGCATGCAGTGTATGTATACAAGGGCGCCATCTCCTTCGTCTTTTCCTTCGTCTCAAAGCCTTGGGCTTTATGTTTCTTTCCCATTTGCTCCTGCGTTCGGCTTTTGAATATTCTTATCTCTTAGTTTCTGCAGATTACGAGCGAAGTGGAAATGACTGATTGAGAAAGGTGATGGGAGAGTTTTAAATGCAACAGATATACCAAATATGCCACCTTACGTGAAATATTTCTTTAGAAAAGCACGCGTCTTCATTTCATTTAATAGCTGACAGCTAATCCATTTACTATCATTAAAAGTGCATGATATGGGGCCATATTATGGTAAGTGGCTTTTCTTTGAATGGCGTGCCCGAAGGATTCATGATTAAATGATTCATGATTTACTTACGTTACATTGAATATCATGCCATCGCAAGTCGTGCTAATCACAAATCGCCAGATCGCAGATTGCGCCATCACGGCGATCGCAACATCGCAGGTCGTAACATCGCGGGTCGCAGAAGTTTGATGTTTGTTAAGTATTGCCAATTTATTTTTGCGATATGCGATCTTGCGATCGGTGTTATCGCAGATCGGCAGATCTTGAGGTTTTTCCTTATGAACATTACTTTACTGGGATGCGATGTTAGGCTTAACATGGGGGCCTTGCGCATACCAATATAATAAGGGGATGAAGGCATTTCCTATCATTTTGTAATGCAATTTTTTAAAGACCTTTACCTTATCGTAGGCTTAGGTTAAAAATATTTGAAAGACCTCTCTAAGCTTACGATGGTAACTTTATTTTGAAGAAGGAAAACTTGATTTTTCTCAAAATTAAACTAGGGGTCCCCATTCATTTAGCATTTTGGACAAATACTTAAATGAAAAAGGGGGGGTTGTTGCTGGCCACAACAATTGGCGATTAACTTGGGATAACCAGTTATCTCTGACCTTCTTTTGGTGTTTTTCAAACTTCTAAAAGTAAAAAAAAAGATTTCTCAGAAAACTTAAACTTTATTATAGAAAGATAAAAATATTATACTTCAAACTATCAATGATATTTCGTTTCAACTCCTTTCTATTTACTTGTATCCTTAGCTTGTTCTTGCGTTTACACCAGCCGTTACTTGGTCTTAAATAAAAATTAAAATAAAGTCTTCCTTGTATAGCAGTGCTTTTTAAATATGCTTCTTTGTCGCAGGTAGAGCCTCTGCTGCCAGCAGGCGTCCATAGCCTTGACAGGGTTACCTATTAACTAGTAATGATCCTTTATCTTGCTTAAGTGTGTTTACAACCATTCAGAGAAAAACCCATTTTGACACTTTTTCTTTTTTAATTCTCTAAAGAACAATGTCTTGGTTTGGTGGCCAAATTATGACACAGTCACTCACTTGATTTATACTTTTGTTGAACAAGCTGGCTTGTGATGAGATCCCTTGTCTTTTGATTGCAACAATCTTGAGTCGTTGCCCTGTTTTGGTGGACAGTTTTGGCAAAGTCAGCAACTTATAATATTTGTGGTGATGATAAGTCGGCTCGTGATGAGACCTATTATTCTTTGAGATATAGTGTTTTCATTGGATTGCTTCCCTGAATGCTGCGATTTCCTTTAGCAGGGAGGAAGTCAATTTTCTTTCCTTAAGAAAGTTCTGGACGACAATAATAGAGCTTCTTTGGAAATTGCTGTTTCTACAGGGACTGCTCATTTTGTCATTGATGCCTTTCATTATACTGACGTAAAACAATTGCTTCGCTAAGATTCCTTTCTTCAATTTTTTTTGGAGTTGAAACTAATATCATATCTGGATTAAAGTTCTATTGATAATAAAGATCAAGTTTCAAAGAAAAAAAATTTGTTATTCATAGAAGCAGAAGTTCAAAATCTTGATAGAGAAAAAAGTGTCTTTTGTAAACGTCAAACGCTGTTGACCAAAGCAAACTTTATTTATCGAGAAAAATACTTAACGAAGTGAGAAGCAGACATTCCCTAGGGTTGTGTAGAAAATAGAGATAATCTCTTCTCTTATTTTGACTATCAACTATTCAAAAGTAAACCTAACTACCTAACTAAACTACTCCTACTCCTACTCTAACTATGTACAACAATTTGACTAGGTGAAATGATATTTCCAATTAAGCCACCTTCTCATTTTTATCCCTACACGTATGTAAATTTCTAACCTTAGTGTTAAGAACAGAACTTTTCTTGGACTGTTAACATTGGATGCGGAATAAGAATGTATAACTCCAGTTGGAATTTTCTCCGAAATTTCTTTCTCACAAAAACTTCTTTCCAACTGGATATCTATTGGATCATAAAAATAAGGATGAAGTCTCGTTATAGCTTGATGATCTCGTAATCGAGGAAGTTCTTTAATTCCTTAACACAGTTTAGCTTTCCAAAATGGTAGCTCGTCTTTTGGACATTCTTTGATAAGGTGCTCGACATACTAGAATAATCTATCGAAAGTTTGAAAATTTAAAACACAATCCGATTTTGTACAAAATGAGTGCAAGTGGGAACAACAAAAAAAATGGTTTTTTGTACAAATAAAGTTACAGCACAACTGGGATGAGCTTGTAAAATTTTGCTGTTCACAAGAACTGGCCAGGTCTTGTGAATCAGAAGATGAATTATGATTGTGAACAGGCATGGGGGTTTCTTCATGATATGAATCATAGATTCGGATATCATCTTGGTCAGCAAAATCAGGTGAATGATCTTTGGCTTTGAAATGAGGATTGAATGATATGTTTTCCGATTTAGAATATCTCTCATTGTTACCAGTTTCCCTAGATTCTTCCTTTTGGTCATATAATTACAGACAAGGTGATCCAAGCGATCCTTGTTTGGAAACAATCAAAGGATGTTCTATAGCTGTCTCTTTATTTTGAAAATCTAACGATGACTTATTTGAATTATCCTCTGTGTTTTTTGAAATATCTTTAATGTTGAGAGGGGAAAAGTTATCATCATTAAAAACATTAGGATAAAGAGAGAAGTGTGATTCTGAAGCAACGCATTTAAAACTATAATCATGAAACAATCTTCATTCATCAGATTCAACATAGACATCGGGTTTTAGATCATACCTTTGTGTGCTGATGCTTTGTGAAAGAGAAATAGTTTGCTGTTCTAACCTTGGCATCTACATTTGTTGACTTGCAACGATATTATCTGACCTTGTCTCAAAGTCATCTCCTGGTTCCAAGGTAGGCTTCCCTCCAACGTCCTCGCTTTTGTCTTCTTGTATTAGAGTATGTATAACTCCTAGGCTTTGAGGGCATTCTTCATTATGAGCGATTTGTTTATTCAAATTGGAGTTCTCGTTCATATTAGAAAGAAATGAGACAAAACTCGAACTAATTTCTGGTTGATCAGATATAGGAGGTAGGGAATGTTTAGCATAATCTAAAGATTCTTCATCTATGAGTTCACTTTCAAGATCGTTCTTTAGACAATCAAGATGAAATCGCATATTAAAATCCCTAATCGATTCATCTTTTTTCTGAAGATAATCAATTTCATTGTATACCTAGTCATAGTCATAATAATCAAATTCAAGAATGAAAATCTTGACGAATTGGTCCCAGCTGTGAATTGATGCAACTGGGAGGTTTCTGCACCATTTTCTAGCTTCCACCATGAATGTAAGAGTAAAAGTTCTGCATAAAACGCCTTCATCAATTCTTTGAGTATCATAACTTGAAACTCTTTGAATAAATTGAAGAGCATGATTAAAAGTAGAAGAGTTATTCTTAACCTTGAATTTTACCTGAGACAAGAGTCTTACCACTTCAGGTGGAGTGTTGGAAGAGGTAGGAACATGGTGCAACTCCAAATGGGAAGTTTGTGAGCAGCCATCCAGATTCAAACGTTACGATTTGAAAATCATTCCAACAGACACTATGTTTAGGCCCTCCTTCTAGCACCAAATATGTTGAAGCCCCGAAAATCGGGTTGACAACAAGGGGGATAACCACCCGGTCCGGACCTTGGTTGGCAGCTCCTTATCCGTTTGGTATAGCGGGTCCGACTGGGGATAACGGGACCAGTTTCCCGATCTGGGTTTGTGTGTGTTGAGTTGTTGAATAATGTTGATCTAAGAGTACTTTAAAGCTTAATCTAATTCAGATTCTTTAAGCTAACTCTATGCTATTGTAATTAGTGAGAAACAACACATCAAATCTATTCTAACCCAGGATGTATATTTTCCATTATACATCTAAAGAGATTTCGAACAATAACTGGTAATAAAGATCATCAGCTATATAAGATAGAAATCATTAAAGATTAAACCACTTTGCATAAGAAGTAGGCAAAACAGTTGTGAACAACATATCGCATAATAAGCTATTCATATGTCAGACATAAACAATATGACTCCACCGTACAAAAGTGCCAAATGATAACCCATACATTCATGCAATAACATATACACAACTGAAACTATAAATTACTTAAAGAACATAAGCAGGAATTTCCAAGAGATAAAAGTACCATTGATGACTAATTCTACCCATAAGCTTTAAGCAAAAATGATCTATCTCTACTTTTTCTAACATCTACCAAGAGTACAAAAGTGCAACATCAGTAGCAGATATCAAAATGCAAGTAAAACTAAATCTCGATCCATCCATTCATCAAAACCTCCTCTGAGTGTGCAGAAGTGCATGTTCTAAGGATAAGTTTTTGACAAATCTCTGGACCCTTCTCTAAATGCACGAGAAGCGTTAAAATACTACTTCCTAATTCTAATGATAGTGTTTTTACAAAATTTTAGGATACGGTTCTCAAATGACTGTTCTTTTTCTAATCTAAATAAAAAAGAAACAACAAACTACTAAAAATAAGCTACTTCTGAATTTGGTCCTTAAAACTGCAAATGTTCATCATGGATTTGAGAAGAGTCGGTTGGCCGACTTCTGCACTGAGCTGGGCTGCGAAAACAGAATCTATGAGAGCTGGCACTACTTTCTCGGCTGAGTTTATGATGCATTTCACAGTCATCCATTGACTGTGTGGCTTGACTAAGTATGCCCAGTAACACTCCCAATTTAACCTGTTCAATGCATGGATCACTTTTCCCTTTTCCTGCACCTTCTGCTTCCATTCTGCCTCCATTCCTAACTTGTTTGGTAGGTACCCCGGGGTAGTTTTTGTGATTAAGTTGGCTCTGTGTAAATTCTCATTTACACAGTCGATAAGAACGCTCGCCTGTGTCGCCGCTGTCTCCGCTGCCTGTTCTGCCTGCCTGATTTGATCGTCCCATTTGTTAAAGAGCAATTCTTTATGGCTCTCGTTTATTCTGGGCACATTTTCTCTCTTCCCTTCCTCTCCATCCTGCCAAGCTAAATACTCTGTCACTCGTTTTTCAATCTGGTTGTAGTCACTTCGCAAGTCCGTCACTTGACTGGTGAG
This sequence comes from Pinus taeda, assembly GCA_000404065.3. Lineage (NCBI taxonomy): Eukaryota > Viridiplantae > Streptophyta > Pinopsida > Pinales > Pinaceae > Pinus > Pinus taeda. The sequence continues at coordinate 77,174 of APFE031223499.1, forward strand.
TTTATCGCTCAGCTCGCAATAGTGACTCCACTGCGATATTTTACGTCCCAACTCTTCCTGTTGTTGCAGAAGTTGTTCATTTAAGCCAGTAGACTTTGAAACAAATTCGGCAAGCTTCGGCTCCTCCTTGTTTATTTCTTGTAAATCTTGCAACTGCTTTCCTTTTTCGTCTAGGCTTCTTTGATAGCTTATCTGCATCTGCTGAAAGTCTTCTTGTAGTTTCTCGAGTTGTTTGGACGCTTCAATACTAGTGTTGGCTTGTTGTAGCTGTTATTGTAGTAGCTGTATTTGGTTTTCTTGTTCCCTCAACAGTTGCTGAACTTCCAACGCCTTGTCGATAGTCGGGGAAGCGTATGCTTCTATGATCTGAGACAATTTCGTGAGATTTTCTATTGGGTTGTTGTTAGGGTCTTTCCATAAGACGTCTAAATGTTCAACATCCTGTGACAGCATATTCTCTAGCTTTCTCTTCTTTCTTTGTCTCCTCACCACTGCTTTATGTTGGGGACTATAGAACACATCTAGTGGGGGAATTTCCTCTACACTAAGTAGAAGCTCAGAAGGCGGAGCGATATGACTTTGCTCCATTTCTGAGACACTACCGACCATGGTCGAAACCATTTCCTGTGTTACCTGTGCATTGCTTACAGGTGTTCTTGGGACTTGTCCTTCAAGGCTGATTAGCTCGTTGAAGTTTTCCCATTCCTTGTCGAGCTCTGTTGTGACGAGTGGCGATTTAATGATGGGAGGAGGGACATCTCTTGGTGGGGAGGTGATAACTTGCTGTTGTGACATTGCACTTGACTGAGCTGTATCTTTAGCTGTTTCTTCGCTTTTTCGTTGGTCACTTGCAGAATTTTTAGAACGTTTAGGCATTCATTGGTCAGCGTCAGATTTGGATTTGGAAGTACTGGAGTTTCCGCTGAGGCTAACACTGGGAGTAGGCTCTCTGGCGAGCAGTCACAACTTTTCTAGAGGAACACTGGCTAGCCTTCTTTCTCTGTATAACAAAAATCTTTGGAGGTAATCTAGAGATAAGCTCGACCGAGCTTCTCGCAAAACTTCCTGGAGTGAACTTTTACTTTGAAACAAATCATCAAATAAATCTTTCTTTCCAACGAAAACTTTTATTCTGACACTTATAGTGAAATCATGGGCAACATTTTTTAGGTCAAAAGGCCGAGCGGGGAATTTAAATAACTGTAGAGACGTCACAATCTCTATTTTGGCAAAAGCATGTCCTACATCGAACAATGAGAAGGCCCCACAAGCTACAGGAAACTGAGGCCATATGGCCTTCTTCTTGTCTTTAAGCTCTTTGGTCAGGTCACCTTATGAGCAAGTCTGATAGGCAATTTCCCGAGCCAAAAGTTTGTCAGGGACATATAGAGGTAGGACATGTGGAGGCACGGTGCTCCCAAACACTCTAATATAAGTGAACCATTCTTCTCCGAACCATCTTGTGATGGGGATGATGTCTATTTGCGCTTCGGGTGAGCACCTCAGGGGTTCTTCACCATACATCATCCTATATAGGGGTAAGATGTGCTTGTGGCAAATATGATAGAAGTGAGGGGTAAACTGGGAATCCCATAACACTTTGTGATAAACATGAATAGGTGACGGGTCTTGGGTAGTGCATTTCCAACCCGTAGTTGGGAATTTAGATACATAGCAAATAGAGTCCATAGTATAAGTAGATAGATAAAAAGGAGGATAGACCCTTTGAGACAAGGATCTCTTAGACCAGTAATTCATAACAGCAGTGTATAGGTTATCAGAAAATATTTTGGCCCAATCCACAATATCGGCGTTCGTGGCAGCGTCTATAAGTGGTAGCCATTCAGAGGAAAATTTATTTATGTCTGGCATCCCAAACAGCCTACAGAGCATGGCCGCAGCAAAACAATACGAAGATGTGAGGAAACTAGTGCTGTACATACCATTTTTGTCCTTTTTTAGCGGCTCCTCTCTTCTGGTCCATTCTTTAGTGGTTTCTGCCAGATTTTGGTTCTCTGCTGCAAATTTCTTGACAAATTGCGCATTGTAGGTCGTTTGAGGCTCAGGAAGATGATACATAAGCTTTAAGTCTTGCGCGGCGAATGATCCTATGAGCCCATGTCCCTAAACTTTGAATTGTCTGCCTTGTAACTCTGCATTGTCAACTATCCATCTGATCATATCTGTATACGACAAAATTTTGGGTCTAGCTGTTATTCAGTGAAGAAATGAACATGCCAACTCTTCTAAGGATGCCTCGGAAGAGTTTTGTGATCCCGTGGCGCTATCAACCTTCATTACTTTAGGATTTTCTTCCTCCAGCAGCCTATACATGCCTTCCCAGGTCTAAATTCCTGCGTCCTTGTTGCATGCAGCGTCTGTATACAAGGGCGCCATCTCCTTCGTCTTTTCCTTCGTCTCGGATCCTTGGGCTTTATGTTTCTTTCCCATTTTCTCCTGCGTTCAGCTTTTGAATCTTCTTATCTCTTAGTTCCTGCAGATTATGAGAGAAGTGGAAATAACTGATTGAGAAAGGTGTTGGGAGAGTTTTAAATGCAACAGATATACCAAATATGGCACCTTACGTGAAATAATTCTTTAGAAAAGCACGCGTCTTCATTTCATTTAATAGCTGACAACTAATCCATTTACTATCATTAAAAGCGCATGATCTGGGGTTAGATTATGGTAAGTGGCTTTTCTTTGAATGGCGCGCCCGAAGGATTCATGATTAAATGATTCATGATTTGCTTATGTTACATTGAATATCGTGCCATCGCAAGTCGCGCTAATCGCAAATTGCCAGATCACAGATTACGCCATCGTGGCGATTGCAACATCGCAGGTCGTAACATCGTGGGTCGCAGAAGTTTGATGTTTGTTAAGTATTGCTAGTTTATTTCTACGATATGCGATCTTGCGATCAGTGTTATCGCAGATCGACAGATCTTGAGGTTTTTCGTTATGAACATTACTTTACTGCGATGCAACGTTAGGCTTAACATGGGGGCCTTGCCCATACCAATATTATAAGGGGATGAAGGCATTTCCTATCTTTTTGTAATGCAATATTTTAAAGACCTTTACCTTATTGTAGACTTAGGTTAAAAATATTCGAAAGACCTCTCTAAGCTTACGATGGTAACTTTATTTTGAAGAAGGAAAACTTGATTTTTCTCAAAATTAAACTAGGGGTCCCCATTCATTTAGCATTTTGGACAAATACTTAAATGAAAAAGGGGGGGTTGTTGCTGGCCACAATAGGTCCTTGGGTCATTCTAGCAATCAAATTTCATATACACCTAGTGTTATTAGGAAACCTAGTGTCTATGCAGAGCTACTAGTCGCACTAAGATGGGTAGCTATCTTAGAAACAAACAGATTAAAGTTACTTTCATTTTCCTTTACGAGAAGTAGATAGGAGAAGAGCAAAGAATACCAACCTCAATCTTTCGCTTGGTTCCTTGCTTGTTCCTTCTCCCCTTTGACGGATCTTTGCCGCTCCTCCCTTGATTTCTCTACTTCAAAGAGTACCTGTAAAGTCAAAGCAGCATAATACCTTGAAATTGCAGAGATCTACAATCATAAACAATATAGGACCAGATATATATTGACAACACAAATGCATATATTATCAAACATACAATAATGTGGAGGAAAACTTGAATAAATTTATTGATATAAAGATTAGGAGAGAGTATTACAACCCATTGATCTGACCTAGCGTCATCCTCCCAGCATGGAAGCCCTTCTTCACCTCATGAAAATCTTAGATCACCCAACACTATGATGTTCCACCAGGAAACCATCAACACTTAATTACAAGATACAAGATTCCATCCTCTGGATCTCTGGGATGAGGGATCCATATATAGATGATTGTAGGGGGGTGAGTTAGCTTCTAGGATTTTGATTAGTGTCCTCCCTATGATAGTTCTTGATTCCACTTGGAGGTTCATGATCTCTTACTCATCCTTGGGAAAATTCAGAGAGGTAAGTGTCACAAGAGAAGTTTCTGGAAGATTCCATCATCATCCACCTTGCAAACTGTCTCTACCATTTGTCTACTCTCGCCCATTGCACCCTACATAAGGGCTTTTCAGTATGCATCACACCTTTTGCATGTGGCAGGTGAGATGCATCACACCCTCTGCACTGAGCAGTCTGTATGGTCCAATTTTGACCAGTTCTCAGTAGTTTTCTGTGGAGAACTTCTGGGAGATGATGTAATCAGCCGACCTTGTTCCTTTAGGGTATGAAACAACACTTTTAGGGACTCAAAAGCCCTTGGTTTATGGTCATATATGATTGGGGTTGCAGTGCCCAAATATGTGTATAACACCTAGGGTTGTGCAGATGGGGATTAAGTTTCATCATTTATTATATAAATTTGATGCTTACTTAAGTGGCCATGATCAAATTGTCATCAACCACTTCAGCCTTGCCACTTGTAACTACCACCATGTCTCATTGTTGAAGGCTTTCTTATCGCAGTCACATGAAATTCGATTAACCATATTCATAAGCTTATCTAGTCCTTCTAGATGTCATTTCTTATTTCATCATGGTCGCAAGTCCTTAGGCCATTCTAGCAAACAAACTTCATAAACCACTGAGGATGCACAACTTACTTTCACATGAGCGATCACTATATTACATTCTTGTTAATTGTTTCCATCTTACATCATCATCGCCATGGGTCCCCAAGCATGTTCGTTTAACCAACCTCACTAGGAAAACACACCCTGCCACCTAGGACTATTGACAGCCTACTCATCATGGTCACTTGTCCACTGGAAAATCCATTTCACCAACTTCACAAACTAGCGAGGGCCAGAAGGGCGGGGATTAAGACTAATCCTCGATTAGCTTAGTGTAAACCTTAAGTAGTCTAATCACCAGGTGAATGAACATCATGTTGGAACCTGGAGGAGGGTGAACTATACTTAAACTTCCAACTTTAACCTAAACTATCTCTTCACTCCTTTGGTGTTAGACCAAGTTCCATATACCATTGGAAAGGTATCTAATAGTACTATCCAATTGAGCTTGTAGTTTCCTCATTGGAGCCAAGCAACTAAAATAGAAATTCCCTCAAAGATAACTTGACACTACCGACTGAAAATGAAAATATGCTTAACAATATTATTGGGCTTGACATCAATGAATAACCTTTGACATCAATGACAACACTTTTCTCAAAAATCTCCCCCTTTGGCATTGATGGAAACACCACCATACATTGATGGTCATTGATTGCAATGGATTTCACTCCCCTTATCAATCTTCATGCTCAGTCTCTTATGTTGTTATTCGAATGTACGTCATCTCCCCCATTTGACATCAATGGAGAAGAGGTTTCGATTCTCTCTCTCTCCATCCATTCTCCCCCTAAAGGTATATAACTGGTTATTGATGATTTTTCTTTGGACTACAAACAATTGAAATGCATGTAGTATTAATATGTCACTATTCTTGATTATTCACTATGCTCCCCTTAAGCTCATAAGAAACCAATGGTTGATCACTCTCTTCCAATATTCATCATTGTTTACTGATTCATCATTGTTCACTCACTCTCCCCCTTTTCTTATGAAAATCCAATGGCCAATTAATTTTCCCCTTGAAGGTATTTAGTCATAACCCTGGATAAAGGAGACTGTTGAAATGAATTGTTGCTCAACCTACTTAGTGTTTCCATTGAAACAAGGGACACCAATTGAAAACAAATAAACATAGATTTAGGAACCATGCATTGTAATACACTTTCTCTACTAAAACTTGGGATTTTATTGTTTATTTAAGTTGTCTACTATGATACCAATGAGTGGGAGTCAAATGATTATTCACATCCACATTTAAAACCACCTCAAAATTTTTACACATATTATTGGACTAATGGCTTTGATTCTAATTTTTTCTTGCGAAAATAACTTGTCCCAAATGCATGTTACTTCTCCCCCTGAGCTTTATCTAGTAATACTCTCTCTAAGTTCCTAACATACAACTTCCTCGATGTATTTGATGAGCCTAAATATCGCAACAAGACTGTTGCAACTCCTAACGCTATCAGATTTACTTTATCAACCTGGGGTTTCATATAAACTTGGAGGTGGCAGTGCTATATACACAATAGATGCATCATTCTACTCATGTCACTTCTCAACTGGGGCACTTGACTGTTATGAAACCAGCGCAAGAAAAGATAGAAAAGACAGATCAACGCCTTAGAATTCAGCCTCCTCGAGGGGGCAACCTCCTTTACAGTACATAAATGAATAATTCTTGGATGATACAAATGAAAAGACCTCCTTTCTATATATAGGAGTCTAAGGGGTCATTATATAATCAGAGCCTACATAACAATAATAATGTAAGGGCACAATAATAACAATAGTGGGCTTCTATGGGGCACAATAGTAACAATATGGGCACTACATGGGTACATCAATATAATAAGGGGGTTGTTACTAATAACAATAAGGGGTTAC
>APFE031223499.1:84181-108283 GCA_000404065.3 Pinus taeda
GGTGGGGTCCTGGCATATATCCTCTTCTTTTGATGTTTCTTGATCCTTTTTTTCCTCCTCTTCATATTCTATGTAAAATAATTTCTTCTCAGCACACTTACGACCTTTAGTGCATTTTCTATCACAATTGTAACAAAGCCCTCTTTCTCTTTTTTCTTCCAATTGTTGTGGTGTAACCTTCGTAGGTTGTGGAAGGCTAGGAGAAACAACACTTCCATATTTATAGTTGTGAGGGGTATGCTTCCTGGTTTCCATAATTTTGCTTTCCAGTATGTCACAAAGCACTTTTACTCTTTCTAATTGTTGTGGTGTTGCTCTAAGGAAGGTGTTGCTCTTTGTATCCTCATAATGTGCTATCATTTCCTCCATGAAAATTGACCATGTAACAAGTCTTTTACGAGAACAAAGCCCTTTATACCATAAAAATTGATCTGGTTCTAAATATGAAGATGCAATACATACCTTTTGTAATAGTGGTACACCATGTAGATCAAAATATTGCTCCATCTGACGTATCCAATTTACCAGATCCTTGCCGTCAAACTTCCTTATCTTGCCTTTTCTTGATTGTAGGAGCACTATCTCGAAATGACTGTAACTTTACACTTTCAGATCTTCAAGTTCTAAAATTGCGACCTGTAGTAGCCCTCTGCGTCCTCTTTCCAATGCCACCAGTCTGACCCCAACTGGATTCTCCAATGAAGAGTTATGCAAAATCTCCCACAGTGACCTGATTATAGACTAATTCAGTAGAGCGAAACTTGTACGACGTTCCACGAGTCACTGTTTCGACCTCTGGCTCTAAAAATTGTATAGAAGAAACTAAAGTCGGTCCTCTCTCTGTACCTTCTTACTAAATTTCAATCTGATCCCTAGAGAGAAACTTATGACGATTTTCCCCAGGTCACTAGTTTGGAATGTAATTCATGAGTCTGCAAAAAGACCAACTTCCTCAGATCATATCTCCGCAAATATAGCGCGAAAAGCTCTGAAATTCAGACCCAAGAGTCAGAGTGATTTCTTCTCAAATGGGTTTGTTTTGTGACTTTTGAAACATCACAGAACAAAAGTTATAGCAAAAATTCCACGATGACGTCTTTGGAGCAGCGAAACCCTAGAATCCAAAGCTCTGATACCAAATGTTATGAAAGTATCTCAAGAAAAGATAGAAAAGATAGATCAACGCCTTAGAATTCAGCCTCTTCGAGGGGGCAACCTCCTTTACATTACATAAATGAAAAATTCTTGGATATACAAAATGAAAGACCTCCTTTCTATATATAGGAGTCTAAGGGGTCATAACATAATCAGACCTGACATAACAATAATAATGTAAGGGTCACAATAATAATAATAGTGGGCTTCTATGGGGCACAATAGTAACAATATGGGCACTACATGGGTACATCAATATAATAAGTGGGTTGTACTAATAACAATAAGGGGTTACACTAGTAGTATAGGGGCCTAACATTGACGGTTAGGGTTCTAGACCATTCCTCTATTGAACTAAAGGGATTCTGGCTACTGACAGTGGAATGGAAAGTCATTTCTAGTGTGGAGAAGGTAAATGCTTGTAAAGCCAAGAAATGAAAGCTACCAACTTGTAAATGCTATGAAATGACACAAATCACATGAAGAAAGGAAACTAAGCTAATTTTGTACTCGATTACCTATATATCAGGGTTCCTTAAAAATGGAATCTTACTCTATCATTTAATATGTCAAACATGCATGTATTAACTATCTCATTCACACTTGCATAATAGATGAAATTTTAATTGATAAACTTATAAATAAAAGAGATAATGCTATTTGATCTTGTAGGAAGGAAAGGAGTGAAGGGACTGGTTTAGGTGGCACTTATGGTCATGAAGTCCAATCTGAGGGGTTATCCTACTCCTAAACTGGGCTAGCCTATCATTGCGGGTCAAAATAGGATCGAAACATGCTGCTACAAGTTTACTACAGGATGTCCTAAACTACTACAAGATGTTGGATGAGAAGTTTTGGAGGACAAGAATGGTGGGATGAAGTGTTGGAAAGTTACATGACAATTGTGGAAGGTGTAGAGGAGGTGAAAGCCACCCAAGGCCAAGCCCAATACTCCAAGAAGACTGAATTTTCCTAAGAAAAATTTCTCACAGTGGCTGGAAAATAGAGGTTCAAAATATGGGCTGGTATGCATCAACAGAAGGTGGAGAAGACCTAGGTGGGATTAGTTGGAGGAGTCCCTTCCTGCAGATCAAAAATCCCTGCAATAATTCCTATCTCTCTTTGCATTTACAAATTATTGTATATCAACATGGAAAATATGAGTTAAATTAAGAAAATCTAATCTAACTATTGTTAAGGACTAGATCTGCAAAATGGACTACCTTCTAAGCTACAACAATTTCCAAGGAATCATAAACAATTATCTAGCTAAGAATGAGACCTAATATACACAATGAACAAAAGACAAAATATGGTTTTGGGCTGTGAGAGTGGGGTCCCCTAATCATCATCCCATAAGGGAGATGAGATAGAGTAAATATTCACAAGCTTTCCCGGTATATTTTCCTTCACTAGAATGCAACACTAATCTACTCTTTAAGCTAATGAAAGCAAGGATAAGAAAAAACTTAAGCAACCTTCTAAGCTAAACAAAAACACAAATAACTTCAACATTTAATCAACATTCTAAGCTAAGAATACAGATACAAAAGAGAGGAACTTCTACTGGTAGGGTTGGGCCCTAACCCAAGAGCTTCAACCCTCTGAGTCAACTCAGTCCTAGATCAGAACATAATTTCTCATTATCATGAAAATGTCAAATACATCATAACAATACTAGTAAAATGTGCTTTATCTTAATGGCCTCTTGGCTGGAATAAAAATTTGAATCAGAATGGGTCCCTTATCATGATTCTTTATACAAAACTGGAGCTACGAATAACTCCCTATAAAATAGGGATACTTGGCTCCCTAACTCAAGAATAACTTTTTCTTGACTAGCACTAGCTTGGCTTCCAATGAACACAAATTTCCTTGACTTGCACTAGTTTGGTTGCCAATGAACTTAGCCATCTTGGCTACTAGTGACACCAAGATGATGAGATAGAGGGGGGGAATCTTTGACGAATTTGAGGAGTTAAGGAGGAAGACAACTTCCTAGAATCTCTCTTGCTTGCCTACTCTGAGTCTCTACACTCAAGTCAACTCAAAATTGCTCCAATTTCCTTCATTATCACACATTAGGCCATAAGACATAGTAACATACTTTTACTCTTCTCACCAAGAAATATATAATAAAATATGTAAATAAATGTGAGGAAAGATAATTTAATAAGCTGGAGAGTGGAATTGTGACCCATATACTTTACCTATTTATGAGCCTCATCATCACCCCCTACTGAAACTGTTGCTCATCCTTTGAGAAACCTAGTCATCTATATCCATCTCCTTCATAGTCTTGGTGGCCTCTTTGACATCCCAAGCTTCTTTGGATGGTGTTTGTTCCTAAGGATAGAACCCTGCATTTTTCTCTATCTCTTCCCACAACTTTCTTTCCTCTTCTTCCTTCCTACCTTCTAGAGAACCCAACAACAAAGGTGGACTGAGCTTAAGTCCAATCCAATTTATCTTGAGTATTTGCATGACCTATTTATATAGGGGTGTTCTCTCCAATACATTCCCTAATATCTCAGGAGAGTGATACTCCCTGATCTAGAGACTATGTGGCAGGTTATTCCATCCTTGTTGGCATGCTTGTTGACTCTCATTCTGCAAAATTCTGAGAGTGTCCTCAAAATGGAAGATGGATTGTTCTTGGATAGCCAGGTATCATGGTGCAAGTTGAGCATAATTGAAAATGATGTTGTGGTTACTAATTACAACCATTAAATTTGTTTTCTCTCCCCTGATGTAGAGGGGTTATTTTTCCTCTTTTTCTACTATTCTCTTCACCTCCTTAGCCCTAGCCTCCTAATAACTGATCCATGATGCAAGGGCCATCAGCGTAAAGTCTCCCAACTTTGCATTGGGGTCTCAAACATTGAGGTGTGTTAAGGAAAGGTTGTGCAGGTAGAATTTAGATAATTTTTCCTTGCCTTCAAGGGTACTTTTGTCACACAAATCAATTAATTTTTTGTAATCATGGAATGTCATCGTCCCATGTTGTGCTAATGTATTAATTTCAAACTGCATCCATTGGTCCTTGAGGTAAAGTTCATAGGATTTGTATGGAAGTTTGCATTGAATTTCCTCAATGGAGAGGCTTGTCAGGTGGCCAATTGGATCTGCTTTTGTTGAAATTTCCTCCTCAACCATTTGTTTTCTTCCTACATCTGTGCTCTTATGGTGTATTCTATATCTCTCAATTCACTCAAATCCTTACTCATGTTTAGGATTTTTTTTCCATAAGGCCCACATATTCTACTTTCTTCGATTTAGCAATCTACATCCATTGATGTGTCCTTCCTCTTTCTTTTTTCAAGTTCAAAGAAGAGAGGGATTGCAAATTTCTGTGGGATCACTCTACCCCCTTCAATGAACTTGTAGTCAGAGCTCAAGTTGGGTTGTGGGATAGGCTCCTATAGCTATATAGAATCTGCCTCAACTGTCTTTGAAGTAGCTGCCCCGTCCTATAATTCTGGTGTTGCTTCTTGGATTCCTTTCTACCCCTACTGCTCTTCCTGTCACACTTTCTGCCTTTCCTATAGCATTGATTGTGTTTCCTGTAGCACTATTTGGAGATCCTACAGTAGGCCTTTCCCTTTTTGTTGGAGTGTTATAGGTGCCTTTGGCTATTTAGATGAGGTTGACCTGGTGACAAGATTTTTTACATAGGTAATGGTAAACTTTGGGGTTTCTATTGGTGATGTGACTTTCTCAAACTTCATTCCCATGGATTCTATCTCAACCTGTTTAATTGGTGATTCTTCAATTGTAATAGGGGTTTTTGTGGGGAGGTTTGTGGCTTCCCCTGCTTAATCATATTTCTTCTTCTTGTTTTGAAATAGAGGGGAGTTTGTATCTACCTTTTCTTCATGGATTTGATGGGTGTCCTCAAACCAGCCAAGGCAGAAACTACCTCCTTTTTAGTGGGTTGAGGAGACAACTTTCTCTTATCTGGGGGTATCTCCTCCCTTTCAAGTGTAGTGGTCTTCTCAAGGCTGGTTTCTTTTTGATGCTCCTCCTCTTCTTCTTTATTTTCTTCTTCCTATTTTTTGTCTATCTCTACCTCTTCTTGTTCATCTACTCCTTCTTCTTCTCCTTCCTCTTCTTCTCCTTCTTCTTCTTCAACACTTGAGGTTGGTTTCTCACCAAGTGTATGGATTTGGCTCTCAAGGAAGGATTCTCTTTCCATAAGTTTGAATGTGAACCAAAGGATAGGGGATCTTGATCTACTCAAATCATCCTCTACTATTATCTTGAAGAGACCATGGTGTGCTAACTATTGTTTCTTTCCCTTTTTCACAAATATAAATTCATGGAGCAACCTAAACTGGTAGCAATAGACTACACTTAGTCTCTCTTCATAAGGAATGAATTTAAGGATGTGGTATGGTACCTCATCCTAGGGATGGGGAAGACTCTTCCTTCTGACTCCATTTTTTTCTTCAATTGGTCTCTCATCATTGGTGAAGAAATTTTTCTTAGCAAGGGTACTGCTCACCTTGTCTTCCTTTCTCCATTGGACCCCTAGAGGAAGTGTTGTCACTTTTCTCATCACCTTAGGATTGATGGTAATGGAAAATCCTCTCACCACAGTGGTATCACTTGTTATTTCTTGAGGGTTTAGTGCCATGGAAAATTCATAAGTTATATCATCATCATATCATTTGAGAAACTCAAAGAAGCCTAATGAGTAATGCCTCCTGAAAATGTCTACCACAGGGGGATGAAGGTGAATTCTTAATGTCTCTGTGGTATCTCTCCTATTGAATCCCCCTCCCATTTTCTTCTTTGGTTTCAACTCAACATAGGAGGTTTTCTAGGATAGATTCAGTATGAATTTTAGGGTAGCTGAGAGCTAAAATTTTAGTTGATGACTGCAATTACTACAACTCCTTATAGCCACAATTATTTTTTACTTTTATAGCCCCAATCTTGTTTTAATTCAGAGGCTGATTTTAATTACCAAGACATTTCAGAGTGCATTAGTGATGAAAACCATATATAAAAGACAGATATGCCATTTACTTCTCACTATAATGTCTAGGATTATGAAAATTAAGGATCAAGTTGACCCTAGGCACACCCTTGTAGACTTCCTATAGAATTTTAGTGTTTCTTGTAGCTTTCTGTAGCCTTTTATGCTTCCTGTAGCTGTTTCCTGTAGGATTTCTAGAGTAGGGTTCAATTTTTGTGATGGACTCCTAAGTTGGCTCCTATCTCCTTGATTTCAAAATGATTGAAAAATGCATGAAAGTTTGGGGTTTTATGTTGTTTACGGTCAAGGATTGGAGCATTGTGTTGGTTGGTAGTGGTACAGTTTTTATTGATTTGGACCATTGGCCCACCATTGGTGATCATTCTCCTTCTCGTCATAATCATCACCCACAACCATATTTACTGATTCAACCACCCTTTTAACTGATTCTCACTAATGTGACATCCGTACATGGAATTCTTACCAAAAGATCAATTTTTGATCATGAGCTAAGGGTGGCCAAGTTAACTCACCACCTCCAGCTTATAAAAAAGAACTTTCTTCGACATTTATACTTTTTTCATGATCTTGTACCTAGGGAAGATATGAGTAATTTAACATACCTATGCCTACTTTTTGTTTGTTGGTGCATGATGGAGTATTTGACTTATGTGCTACTGCTTAAGGAAGTGCCTCCTTTCTCTTTTTTGTGTATTTATTTTTTCTCCTGTATGGCTGATTGATTGTTCTATTCATGTGTGTAGGTGCTTTATATCTCTTTTTTGTTACTAGTGTTGTAGAGTCTTTCTAGGAAGAATGAGGTATCCATGGATGATGGTACTCCTCCTCACTTCGGTTGGGTAGACAAACTGAGTTTCAAGTTGGTTGCAGTACTGGCACATGTTGCTATAGGAGATCCTGTAGCAACACCTTTTTCTCCCTTTTAAGGATTTTTATTCAGAGGGATGTTGTGAAGTAGTGTAGGGTTGGAGGATGATGTCAAAGCCATGATGGATTAATGAAGGGCTGTGGCAATCGAGGACATGCCCTCTCTTTTGTTTTTTTGTTTTTTGAATTTTTCTTGTATTTTTTAGAATGAGACGAAGCCAGGCATGTATGTGGTGATTTGAATTAGGTATTGATGGATGATGGGTGAGAGGTTTGATGAAGTGTAGGGTCCCTAATCAACCTAGCACAAGCATTCATAATGATTTTTTTATTGGGTCCCCTTTCTTGTAGCATTTTAGGAGATCTTGAAGTGCTACATGATATTCCTAAAGCAGCTACAAGACATCCTGTTGCAAACCAAAAAATGCTAAAAAAAATGATTTTTGAGGCCCGAAAATGCATATGAGTGGTAGGGAAATGATTGAGTTGGATGAGATGGAATGGACGGAGGGAGAAATGTAATAAAACTTGATCATGTTGTCCTTGTAGCTCTACATTTTCCACTCTCTTCAAAAACCAGCAAAATGACAAAATTTATTAATGGATAGATTGGAGTTCCTTGTCAAGGTATTCTTTTTATTTTTTGAGGGACACATAAGCTACCTCAAGAGACATTTTCAACCTTCCTGCATGCCCTGGGTACCTCAACGGAGGTTTTCACCTAGGGATCTTTTATTTTATTTTATTCTCTTTTTTTCATTCTTGGGTTGCCTCAAGGAGGTTTTCAACCCAAGAGTTGGCCTTAGATGCCCCATGGAGGTTTTCATCCTGGCTTCTTATTATCATGAAAATGTAGATAAGTCTAGACAAAAAATCAGCAACTACATTTTATTTACCTAGCTTATCAATGATGGTTAAAGAAAACTGCTGTAATAAAAAAAACCATCTAATAATTCTAGCATTCACATCAGGCTTGTTCATTAAGTACTTGATGGTAGCATGGTCAGTCTTCAAAAAGGTTTGATAACAAACGACGTAGTGTTTGAATCTATTTAAGGAATGACCAATAACTAGTAGTTCCTTCTCAGTCACATTGTAGTTCAATTCAACCTTAGACAATTTTTTCTAATGAAGTAAATGGCATAAGGAAGCTTGTCATCTATCTGGACTAGGGATGCTACTACAACTCTTTTAGATACATCAGCATGGATGTGGAAAGGGAGAGCCCGATTTGGGCCTCTAAATATGGGTGTAGTAGTTATATTGTCCTTCAAGATTTCTAGGGCCTCTTGGCAACTATCTGACCAACAAAATTTAGAGTCTGTGGCCAATAGTCCAAACAATGGTGAGGCTACTTTGCTGAAGTCCTTGATAAGACTCATATAATATCTAGCTAAGCCCAAGAAACTCCTGACATTCCTCTTTCTTTGTGGAGTAGGGACCCTTTTTATGATGGCAATTTTATTTGGGTCCACTTGTATCCATTCCTGGGATATTGAATGACCCAGAAAGTCCCCTCATTCATCAATAGTTCACACTTGGGACTAATTGATAGGTTCATTCCAATGCACTTATTTAGTATTTTCCCCTAATTAGAGAGAACCTCCAAGAAGTCACACACATAGGGAGTGAAATCATCCATATTGATTTTTATAGAGTCATGGACTAGCTCAGCAAAGATGCTCAGAACTGCTCTTTGAAATGTGGCAAGGGCATTACATAATCCAAAAGGAAGGACCCTATAAGAAAAGGTTCCCCAGGGACAAGTGAGGATGGCTTTATCTTGGTCCTCTCGGATGATGTGGATTTGATTATAACCACTAAATCCATCCAGGAAAGAGAATAAATTCTTCCCTGCAAGACCATCCATGAATTGATCAATGAAAGGTAGAGGAAAATGCTATTTTTTAGTGGATTTGTTCAGCTCTCTGTAATCCACACATATCTTCCACTTTCCATTCTTCTTTGGTACCAAAAATAGAGGGGACAACCACTCACTATCTGAGATGGGGTAAATGAACCATGCATCCAACAACTTCTGCAATTCTTCTTTGACTATGTCTTTGAGGGTTGGGTTCATTCTCCTTTTATATTGACACACTCATTTGAAACCTTCCTTGATGTATATGTGGTGAGTAAATACTGAAGGATGCAATCCCTTCATTTATGTATAGCTCAAGGTAAAGGCATCTAAGTTTCCCCTCAACATGTTACACAACTTCTCTTCTTCATTGGATGAGAGAGATGGGTTGATCTTCAAAGTCTTAGATGGACCAAATTCTACCATTTTGACATGTGTAACACTTGGGTCCACTATGCATAAATGAGTCCAAGGGTTATCCTTAGATTCCTTCACCACCTCAACAAGAGGCATGGTGTTCAACGGATGGTTCTAGAGGATTTGATCAATGAGGTAATATTCATCAGGTTCCCCCCCCTATAGTATCACCTATGATACATATTGAATAGGATGTGGTATGATATACTTCATCTTCCTCATCCTATGCCAACCATAAGGGTAATTCATGCTCTAGGGATGGCTAAGCAAGAGGGTATAAAACCAACTATTTGGAAAAATTCCCATTCTTAATGGTCATGTTCTCAACTCTGCAAATTATGTAAACATTAGTAGTGGATAGCCATGGTCTTCCATGGATGAGAGGATAACCATTGGATTTGGTCTTGGGTTGGAGAACTAAGAAGTCAATAGGATACTCCCAGGAATCAATATAAACCATTACATCATCAACAGAGCCCTTAGGAGCTACTATGGATGTGTCTGCTAGTTGCAATATTATTGTGGTATTTCCTAAGGATCCTTGGAGATTTAGTTTTAGCATGGCCTCCTTATTAGTCAAATTGATTGTAGCCCCAAGATCAATCAAGGTGTGAGGGAAAATGATGTCATCAAGGGCACATATACCACATGATTTCCCAGGTCTAGATACTTCGGGGAAATCACTCTCCCCAACATTAGGTGAGACAATTGGCCAATGAAATTAATGGTAGGGGTGTCTTTCCTTCTCCTCCAAGGATGTTTGAAGCATTTCTTCTTGATTAGTTTATTTCAGATGGGGACATCCTTGATGATTTGGAGGAGTGGGATTTTAACACACAAGTTTTTAGTTCTCCCAGAAGTTCAATCTTTTCTAAGGTGTGCTGACTGAAATGGATCAATAATTCAAAAAAATGAGGTGCATCGGCTTTAGGAACACTTTGTTCCTTTTCCCCTTCAAGCTCCTTAGGTGGAGATGGAGGTTGGTTATCTGGGAGCACTCTTCCATACCTAAGGTTGATTTCTTGAATTTACATAACATAGGCAGGGTAAGATGTCTCTCCACTATAGACCTGTTGTGCCTGTTTGTTTTTCAGGTTTGGATTTGGTTGAGAAGGCATTTGAGGTTGCTTGGGTGGAGCAAGATGAATTAGTTGTGGTTGATATGGAGTTGGAGGCAGTAAAGAAGGAGGTTTGCTTAATTGAGGTCTCCAACCTTGTGATGGGGTATTCCACTGAGGATTTGGAGAAGCATATGGCTAAAATGGTTGATTGGCAGGTTGGGGAGGATACTGAGGTGCATAAGACCAATGAGAAGGTGTGGATCATGAAGGGCGAGAAGGAGAACACCAAAGGGGCAGGGGTGCATTCTGATTGGTATTGTAATAGGAATAGGATGCACCTTGCATGCCTTATTGGTATTGCCAAGGTCCTTGAGGCCTTCTTTGATTGATATAATAGAGTTTTTTAGCCCCACCTTCATCCCCTTGGTATACAACATTTAATCCAAGCGGAGAAGGGCACTTATCTGTGGAATGGTTTTCCTCACATACCGAGCAGACCTCTATAACATTTAGTGGACATTCATTTTTAGGGTGCCTCCTAGTGCATTTAGGGAAAAATATAGCTAAGGATCTCTTTGCTTCTTCTTGTTTCCTCTTGATCTACATAGTGTCCATTTGTAGAGAAAAGGTCCGTGGGATTTCTCTTTTAAAGTCCTCCAACATGTTTCCAATTTCCCTCTTGATAGATGTATTGGAGGAAGAGGAACTGGCCAAAGCTTGACTAGCCCTACCCTTCTCTCTAGAAGCCTTAGAATGCTTTTTGAGCATTGTCTTGATATCATTACAAGGTAGATGATAAATGTCCCCTCTAGGCAACATTTGTTGGGTTTCCATTATGTCCTCCCTAATTCCTCTAATAAGGACTAACTTGAGTGATTCAAGATCAAGGGTGCATCTGACCCTTTTGTAATTGAGTTGGAACCTTTCCTCATAATCATATAGGGATTCATCAGGTCCTAAGATCATTCTAAAGATTTACTCTTTGGTGTGTTTGGACCTATAATAGTCCATGTACTTGTTGTTAAAGTATTGCTGCATTTGAGCCTAGGTAGTGATTCTATCACCAGGTAGACCCATGAACCAACACAAGACTGCATCCTTAAGGGTGGATGGGAACCACTTCAACTTCTGGTCATCAGAGGTATAATCATAAGTTTTTCATATGACATCCAAATCAAGCAAGAATGTATTAGGGTCCTCTGAGGTTAAGCCATGGAACTGAGGAAGAGCAGAGGGACTTATATTTTTCATTCTAGTATCTCCATTAGTCTCTCTATGAGAAAATAACCCTCATTTCTATTTTCAGCTTCATTTATGTTTTTAGCCATGGTGTAAGTGTGTGGCCCTAGTCTCTTCTTCTTCTTCCCTAATAGTCTCTTCAAATATTTTAGGTTGTTCACCCAAGCATCCCTCTAACTCTCATGTAGTTGGAGAGGGAAGCTGACAACCATCGAGGAAGAGGGAAGGCTGATTGTTTGATGGTGTGGGGGTTTTTGGAAAGAAGTCCCCTAAAGTGTATCTACTCTTATGAGGCATGAAAGAAATACATTTTTCTTTTTATGAGTTTTTTCAAAACCAAATGCAAGACAGAAAGGAAAGAAAGAGTAACATATATCTATCAAAAGAAAAAGAATAAATTACATCTACCTAGACACTTCCATGGAAATGATGCCAAAAAGTGATGAGCCTTAGTATTGCAGCAAGACTACTACAACTCCTAGGGCTACCAGCTTTACTTTATCAACCCAGGGGTTTGTACACAATTGGAGGTGATAGTGATATCTACATAGCAGATGCATCATTCTACGGATGTCACTTCTCAACTGGGGCACTCGGCCATTAACATTCCAAACCATTCCTCTATTGAGCTAAAGGGATTCTGACGACTGGCAGTGGAATGAAAATCTATTTCTATTGCACAAAAGGTAAATTCTTGTAAAACGAGGAAATGAAAGTTTCCAACCTGTAAATGCTATGAAATGACACCAATCACTTGAACAAAGGAAACTATGGTAATTTTGTACTTGATCACCTAGCTATGAGGATTGCCTAAAAATGGAAGATTACTCTATCATTTCATAAGTCAAGCATGCATGCATTAACTATCTCATTTGCACTTCGAAAATACATGAAGTTCTAATTTCTAAACTTAGAAATAAAAGAGCTATTGCTATTTGATCTTGTAGGAAGAAAAGGTGTGAAGGGACTACTCTATGTGGCACTTATGGTCATGGAGTCCAATCTGAGGGGTTATCCTACTCCTAAATTGTGCTAGGCTATAATTGCAGGTCAAAATAGGCTTCTATAGGTTTGCTACAGGAAACTGCTACAGGATGTCCTGAACTTCTACACAAAGTAGGCTGAGAGGTTTTGGAGGACAAGAATGGTGGGATGAAGTGTTGGAAAGATGCATGACAGTTTTGGAAGGTGTGGGGAAGGTGAACATAACTCAATTCCAAGCACAACACTTTAAGAAGGTTGGAGTTTCCTAAGACAACTTAATCACAGTGGTTGGAAAAAAGAAGTTCAGAATATTGGCTGGTATGCATCAACAGAAGGTGGATAAGACTGAGGTGGAGTTTGTTGGAGGAGTCCCTTCTTGCATATCGACAATCCATGCAATAAAACCTGTCTCTCTTTGCATTTTCATATTATTGTATGTAAACATGAAAAAGATGAATGAATTTAGAAAGTATGATCTAAATATTGTTAACGACTAGAGCTGTGAAATGGACTACCTTCTAAGCTACAACAACCTTAAGAACAACTACAAATATTTGCAAGGAACCAAAACAATTATCTAGCTAAGAATGTGACCTAATCTAGGGAATGGAGAAAAGACAAACATTGTTTTTTGGTTGTGAGAGTGGAGTCCCCTAATCATGACCCCATGGCTGAGATGAGATAGAAGTCAGTGTCACAATCTTTCCTATTATATTTTCCTTCACTAGTCTACAACACTAATCCACTCTTTAAGCTAATGAAAGCATGGATAAACAACAACTTAATCAACCTTCTAAGATAAATATAAACGTAAATAACATCAATAGTTAATAAACATTCTAACCTAAGAATACATATACAAAAGAGATGAAATTATGTTGCTAGGGTTGGGCCCTAACCTAAGAGCTTCAACCCTCTAATTCAACTTAGTGCTGGATCGAAACATGATTTCTCATTATCATAAAAATGTCAAATAAATCACAACAAATACAGTCAAATGTGCTTCACCTTAATGGCCTCTTGGCTAAAATAAAACTTTGAATTCTAATGAGTCACTTAGCTTTCTTATTTATACAAAACTATAGTTGTCAACATCTCCCTAGAAAATAGGGATACTTAGCTCCCTAAATCGAGAATAAATTTTTCTTGACTTGCATGCGCTTGGCTCCTAATGAACTCAACTTTCCTTAATCGGCACTAGCTTGGCTGTCAATAAACTCACCCTCCTTGGCTGTTAGTGACACCGAGATGATGAGATAGAGGGGGAGAATATTTGACTGATTTGAGGAGTTAAGGAGGGAGACCACTTCCTAGAATCTTTCTTTCTTTCCTATTCTGAGTCCCTACACTCAAGTCAACTCAAACTTGCTCCAATTTTTTGCATTTATCAGACATTAGGCCATAGGACATAGTAACTTAATTTTACTCTTCTCACTAAGAAAATATAATAAAATCTGAAAATAAATGTGAGAAAAAACAATTTAATAAGCTGGAGAATGGCATTGTGACCCATATAGTTTACCTATTGATGAGCCTCATCAATATTATTTAGAATATTTGGAAACCTTGGATGTTGTTCCGACTCATGGCCCTCATTCAAACAAATTTTCTTATGATTGTCATATGATTTCCTATTCTCCTTTGATCTTACATTCTCTAGTTTGATATTCCTGCAGACCTCTCTAATGATCTCCAAGCTCACTTTGTTAAGGATATTCTTCATTATTATTTTGATTTCCCTAATTTTTAGGGCTTCTCACTATCTCATGCTACTATTCAATGTTTACATTCTCTTCCCTATGAATATGTTTGTGGCAACTATACTCCCCAAGTGAATGAGCTTGATATGAATTGGTCCTCCTTGAGATACTTTTCCCTTTTTACCTTCTACATGATTAGTTTCATCTGCATCTCAACTCCCCTTGTGAAAGTTATGGTCAAGTGTTCTTGCATGCTCAATTTCATTCGACATAGTTTGTGAGGATCGATCCCCCTATGCCTTGGCTTCCTTTAATCATGTCTTTTCTTGCATCTTATTTCAAATTTCATCTCAATCTTCCAGTTATTATTTATGTTTCCATTACCTATTTCAACGCACTCAATCTTGCAAAATTATAATTCTTCAAGCTTTATCTCACCTAAAACTTACATATAGTTGAAGAATCCTTCACCATCAAATTAGATCTAACTATTTAGATATATCTTTGGCTCTTCCTATTTGCTTCTCCATATCTTGGTGATATTTCTTGTATCAACAAAGAAAACTTCTTCCTTAGATTGTTTAGGAAAACATCTCATGTGAATTTTTTAGTCACAAGCTATATGCCCAAGATTGTGACATTTGTAGCATTTTGTGTTGAACTTGAAAAATGAAGAAAATGGTTCATAATGTCTATTATTGTAATTTTTTTTTATTTTATTTCCCATATATTTGTTCTAGAAAGTTTGATAATAGCCTTTAATTCTAAGATAATCATTCTTGGCATAGATCCTACAATCCCTTCCTTTATGTCCAAATATTTACATGAAAAATAATGACCAAAAAATGTATTTTGATACTTCATTAAGAGGAGTTGTCTTGATGAGGAATTTCTTCTAAATTTGTTCCACCTTTGAAAGGATTCATCTCTTTGTTGATCATTGTCTCCTATTACACTGTTGGTTTTATATCCCTTGAGAGGATTAGAATGACTTCCTAATATAGTAGCACTTTTTAACTTATCCTGCTTTCTTTCCTTGCTCTGGATGGCTTTATGAGTATCATGCTGATTTTTTACTTGTCTTTTAATACTACTTGTGCTTTTGATATGCAACTATTTATTTTGGTTCTTTTCTTGACTAATTTTTTCAATTCTATTCTCATTGGATCTTATGAATATATTAGCATAACTCTTAGATTTTTCTCCATTTGGTGTCTCATTCTCTTCCTTATAACAAAGACCTATGTTGATGAGGGGAGATCTTTCCCTCTTGAGATTTTTTTTCTAGAATTTCAATTCCTTTGCCTAACTTCAAATTTTTATTTTCTTCCTCTAATTGCTTCTTTGTAGAGACAACTTCCTCTTCTAGTTTTCCATATTATTGAAAATTTTCTTTAAGTTGATTTACCAAGGAATCCTTAATTCTTTTACATTCTTCTGGTTGATTTTTGAGAATTTCATGATCCCTATTTTCCAATAGTTCCTTCTCCTCTTTCCTTTCATACTTCATTAGCTAATTATTAGCTTTTTCTAGATCATATCTTAAAGAAATAATATCGGCTTCTAGAACTTCACAATGATCTTCTCTTTCTTTTAGCTTCCTTTGCCTCACTTAATCCATCCCTCTGACTTATTCTAGTTGGGATTTCAAAACAGAAACGTCATGATCCCTATTTTCAAGTAGCTCCTTTTGTTCTTTGTTCATAATTGTGAACCTCTTTGTTTCTTCTAGAGAAGCAATAAGCTCATCTTGGATAGAATTATGTGATAGCCACACATCCATATCTAGATACCTTTTTTTATCTTATGAAGGGTCCATTAATTCATATTCATTTTTTCTTGATTGAGAATTAATACTTTTGAAATGTTCTTCTTTAAATTTCTCTTCTATCTCATAACAAAGAGTGGCAAGTTCCAATTGATATTGTGATACTTTCTTTTAATCATTATCTTCTTCTACTGAGATGATAGATAGAAAACTATAATGGGATCATCTTTCATTCTCATGTCCCACTGTAACATGCCCCTCCCCACATTTACCTTGTTTTACAAGCCCTCCAGATAAATGTGAAGTAGAGTGCTACCATGACATGACCTTCCATCCTATTTCTATCTAAGGAAGTGGGGCCTATAAACTGAAACCGTTTTGACCTTCCTCAGGGTCTACAGGTCACTTAGAGGCTGAGCAACCGCCCTAGGTGACCAAACCCTGAGATGGAAACATTTCTCTCTACACCAAGCCCACAACCGTACCCTTGACACTACTTTCATGCAATTATGAGTCTATAATCACACTCACATTCTTATCTCCATTTGGTTATGTCCCAACAACTCCAGTTTTATGCCCGTGGTTCCAATATTTCAACCACTTTTAAAGATACTCTCCATACTTCTGCTCAAAATTTCCTTTAACTTTCTAGAAGCATAAATAATATGCTAACAATGTTAACCATTTACAAATTGAACAAGAACTTGACCTAACCATGCCTAGCTATGATAGGCATTCTGTGAGACATATGAAAAACATAGAAGCTACATGACATGAACTCATATCTAATCTCAAGATTCTGAACTTCATTTGAGAATCACCACGAAGGTAATCCCTCTCAAGTAGTTGCAACAAAACTTGTCAACCCATGCATTCATAAACCATTCATTAACTTAAAAAATCATAAGAAGAACCATAGCGAGAGCACATCATAAACCATGTTTATAACCAACATATAACCAAAATATCAGCCATGAAAAAACACCCATAAAAACATCATAATAACAAATGAAATTTCTCATGAATCACCATAGGAAAATAAGTCTCATTAACATATGCAAAATCCAACCAAGTCAGAGACTTCCATATACCACCCGACTATAGATTGAGTTGAACCAAATATTTCTTTCTACCAATCACCCCCATATCATATTCCAAGAATGAATGTGTGATATCATGGTATAAACCAAGACATAAAGAACCAGGGGAGTCCAAAATTTAAACCACTTTCACCCTAAAACAACTGTGATCTCACGAAAACCAGTGGAGAGATCACAAAACCAAAACAAGCTTGGATGCCTAATTTCTTAACCATAACTTGAGGACTTTTCCTATATCCACCCACCTATTGAGGGATTTCTAGAGAATAACATCTCCACCCACAACCCTTGGTGTTTTTACTAAGACCACCTCACTCAGTTCCAAAACCTTCCGACAACCCAAACCTCAATCAAGAAATGAACCCCATCACACCTTGGCTATCCAGGAGACAGAAAGGAAAGCCTGAAACCACTATCAAACTAGGAAAAGACCATGGCAATGAAAGAAAATGAACGAAATACACAAATTTATGTACTATGCATTCATTTCCAAGTAAGGGAACCATACATGCAACTTTTTACTTGCAAGATCTTCCTAATGAAGGTACTAATCCAACATTCTCCTTGCATTCCTTCACTTCCCTTTTCTTATGCTTTTCCTTCATTTGCTTGGTTATCCAAGTGATTGTTCTCTTTTCTTTCTAAACTTGCTCCAAATATGGGAAAAGTTTCCAATTGATTCTCAAGTTCCTTTTTATCATTGATGTATCCTTTTTCTTTATTTTACTTCCTTTTTCCTCTAATTTCCCTCTCATGCAAATTTTTGTGTCTTCACCTTCCTTTTCTCCTATTTCCCTTTAATGCCTATTTTATTTTTCCAATTCCTTTTCCAACTTTCTTTGCCATTAATAAACTAAAATTAATCCCCACTAGCCCACCATTCAACTTGGAATACGTGTCCCATGACCTTGGTTTTATTTTTTATTGACATGGAAACTTAACCCAAGGTTGTAACAAACCCCTTCCCATTGAGGGAACACTGTCCTCGGTGTTCTATGACACCTTTTACTATCACACCGTTGAAAACAAAGCATACTACCCATGGAGATTTACAACACAACTCATTATAATATTTACAATAACCACTGCTAAAATAATGAAAATCATACTATATACTCGATATTTATAACACAACTCATTACAATATTAACAATAACAATCCACATATGCTTATGGACATTTGCTTATACATGGAAACACACATACTATTTATGGAGCTTTATAAATCAAACTCGATACAATTTTCATAATAAAATACACATATATACGTATGCACATTTTCTTTAACTAGTAAGTAAAATGATATGATGCCTGCATCAACAAAAAGGGAATCCAAAGGCTCACACCTTGACCCTCAAAGTAATACCATGATTCACCTCCTTCCTAGGAATTCTAGAATCCACTACTAAAGTTAAACCTACATCAAATGTCCACCGCTACGATCCTTAAGCTATATGTTCCCTCAATAAAAAATTATCAACAAATTGTTCTAGGGAACACTCCCAATGTGCTTCTAATTCTATTTGGAAATGCTAATGATCAAAACAAAGGTATTCCATGACCTTACCTTCTCTTCTACATAGTCCCTTGAGCAATCCAATCACACCCTTCTGTGTAGTCACTCACCTTCCAAGTTCCTCGACGTTCCCTTCTTGGTCAATCCATCCCTTGGGAAGGTTTCCTCACATCATAAGGTCTAAAAACCAAGGCATATCCATGCCTCAAAACAATCATATGAGTCATATAATGTTCATGGAAATCAATGGAAACAATTGGGTACTAGTGCCCCATAATGACCTTGCTTTTGAATGATTTACTAGTGTATTGTTGCCTAATCTAATTCATTTTTGTTGTTTTTGCTAATTCTTGTAGTCAATTTTAACCACCTAAGTCGAGCATTTCCCTACATTCCTTTACCAAGCACATAATTTCGATTATACTAAAAAGATATTGAAATAAATTCAAATGATACCTCATTAGTGTTCCTTCAATAAGGTAGACTTGCAATTCTATTTAGTTCCTGTCACAACAAGTCAAAATAGCTCTTTGATTAAATCATCATGTATAAACATATCACATCTTATTAACTCAAAAATCAACCATCATAACTCAAAATCACAAATCACATGCAACCATCATAAATCAGAATCATAGGCCTCATGCATTATTGAAACCAAAATGGAATATTGATACTTATCTTTCAAATGGTTTTTTGCTTCTACCTTTGTTCTTTGTTCTTTCTATAGACACATTGAATCGGTTTCCAAACCCGATGATGTGGTGAAGTAAAATTATGAGTGCGGACACAAACACTTCCTCTAGCCCGATGATGGGTCTAGCCACAACTGATACATTCTATGGAATATTTCTTGAGGTTAGAACCAATTAAGAGGGCCTACTAGGGTTGTGGATGTGGTGGAGGTGAATGGTATGGATAACATGGAGTTGGGTATGGAGGATATTGAGGATATTGTGGATGACTCCCATAATTTCCTTGCCAATCTTGTTGCCAAGATTGGTTTTGGGGTTGAGATGGCCAATGTTCCCAAGGAAAGGGTGTGTTCCAATTACTTTGAGGTGGATATGCGTAACCTTGAAATTGTGAATTAGGCTCTTGCATCATACTAAGTTGACTAGGGTATTGTGGTCCTCTTTGAGCTACATAGCATCGCTGATTTGGTGATTGAATTGCTCCATTGTACTCTTGGTAAACTTCCTTCAACCTTGGTAATGATGGACAATATTTAACGTCATGTGATTCTGCATGGACAACACAAATATCACCATCTTCTTTTTCTTTATCTTGCATTCTTAACATTTTTACTTGTTTGTTTAAATTGCTAATAATTTTTGTTTTAAAGTTATCAAGCATATTTCCAAGTTTAGCTTGACTTATCGATCTTGATGTTGATTGACTTACTCTTGCCCTTCCTCTTGATATGTGTTTGCATGTTTCACAAATCTCTTCAAATGATAATTGGTATATATCACCTCTACTCATGAGATCAAGGAGACGAATCAACTCATTCCTAATTGTTCTAAGTAAGAGGTTTTTTAGTGTGTCAGATCCTACATGATGTAGTTTTTCCCTCTTAACATGATACATGAACATGTATGTTAGATATTCTAGAGTCTCATATTCTCTTTGATTTATTCTAAAGTTTTATTCTTTAAGATCATGATCTTTATATTTTTCTAGAAATATCTTTTTCATATCATTCCATGATCTTATTGAATTAGTCCCTAAATTCATGAACCATTTAAGAGCTCTATGCTTCAATGTTGCCAGAAACAATATCAGTTTTTGAGTTTTTAATAACCATAAGATCTACAAACAATTTCAAATTCAAAGAGAAAGGTTTCGGAATCCTATGACCTTACACCATGAAATTTTGGAAGAAAAGATGTTGGGATGTTCTTCATGTGCACACTACCATTAGTATCTTGAATGGGAAATCCGAGAGGATCTTCCTCATTGTCATCATCTCCAGCCATTTCTTCTCCATTATTTTCCATATAATTCTTCTACTTGAAAAAGTGAATGGTAATGTGGCTCTTACTACACCACGTGATCAAATGGGGGGGTAGGTTAGTGTTGGATATTGTTTTTGTTTTTATGATTGAATGAAAACACTAATGCAATGCACTTTTCTATTTTTTAAATGAAAAATGGATAATGCAATTATTTTTTTTCTTTTGCAAAAATTAAAAAGAAGTGAATCAACTAGGGAAGAAAACAATGCATACTTTGACACCTCCCTAGCAACGGCGCCAAAAAGTGATGAGCCTTGGTATTGCAACAAGAATGTTGCAACTCCCAAGGCTTCCGACTTTTCATTGTCAACCTAGGGTTCGTACAAACTTAAGAGGTATTGACACTATATGTGCAACATACAATGTGTCCTTCATTTGTTGTCATGATGTAATGGAGTGCATGTACTGAAATCAAACCCTAAACTAATTTCAGAAAATGAACTGAAATGGAAATCCTAACCTATTGCAAGAAAGAATGTACAAGGAAAGAAAGATATTCTAATTGCATAAAGATCATGAAATAAATGTAAAAGAAAACTAACTTAACCCTATTTATCACATGTGATGATTTAAACCAATTGAGCATGGAATATGAACTAGAGAGTGCTAACTATTGTGTGCATGAATAAATATAAAATAACTTTTTCCTTTTTATCTTTTTGCTTGAAAAAAGTAAATGCTAATCTTGCTTGGTTCTTTGGCAGGGGAGAAAAGTGTGGAGGAAAAGGACTACAATCGTTCAAATGGCCTGGAGGGCAAGTAGGGGCCTAGTCCTGGCTTGTAGCGATGTTTTTTCTCAATTCGGGCTCAAAACAGGGCACTATAGGTTTTCCTACAGGATGTTTACATGAAATGCTAGTTCCTACAAGATGTCTTTATGATCCCCTGTTTCATTACAAGAAGCAATTTGACAGCTTAGGAAGTGGTCTAGAAGGTGGAATGGAGCTTAGGAAAGGTGGATACTGGAAGAATAAGGCTTGGAGGTGGTGGATGCTACCCAAAACTCAAGCAAGGGCTTCGAGATGGGTATATTTTCTCAATGGAAATGACAATTTTTTCTTTGGCGACATGGGTGGATGAGGCTTGGATGAGGTGAACGAGATGAGGTCTCCTTGCAATGTACAATCTCATGCAACAACACAAATTATTGTTTGCATATATCCACAAATTCATATATACCTGGGAAACATGTATTAAATAACGAGAAATTACTTTTTCTAAAAATCATAAATTCGAGAACTAGTGAGCTAGTAAATCTATCAAATGAATAACCTAATCAAGTGAAAATGCAATGGGATGATTTTTGTTATTAAATATAATGTTATTTTTTATCTAATGCAAGTGGAAACAACTCGATTGAAGCTCGTTAGCATGCTCTAAAAAATAGCAGAAATTTACTGTTCTTTGCTAAAAAGGAGTTCCACAAATATAGATTTGGGAATAAGAAGACTAATCCAAGTAGATAAATGATTACTATGACCTTCCAAATCTTTCCAAATCTTTTCAAATGATGAAATGATGCTTGTGATCTTGCAAAATAAATTACGTCAACCATTTAACCCAATCTTACAACAAGAAATCATTAATACTAAATGCAGAAATAAAAGGAAATAAAAACAAGAGATGCATATGAATGAGAAGTGAAAAGAAGGAAAGAAAATGATATAAAAGGGATCTGAGGCTCCTTGGATGGCAAAGCCTAAGGAAGCTCAAAGACCTATGGAGGATAAAAATATTTATAAGTTGAACATGACACCAATCTTCATTATTTTAATCAATACAATTACATCCATGCAAGAAAATACAATAGCGCTTCAAAAATACAAGTTCTCTCCACAAGAAGACTAATAAAAATCTATCCCTAGAGGAAAATTTGACTTGGTACTTATACAAAATGATTCGGAATAATTCTCCATGAAAGGAGGAAGCTTTCCCACCAAAATGCCTTGATTAGTGGATCTAGTTCCAAGTATTAGGAATTTGCATTAAATGGGAGGGAACACATTCCTATATTTTCTCATTCATTGGAGTTCCATATTCTGCGCCATAATTCCATAATATCTTGTTTATTTATTATTTAATATTGATACTCATGTAGTAGGGAGAAAGTCCCTAAATCTTCTCCTCCTCGAAATCTTCATAATTTGCCTAGTATTCTCATAATATTCCACAAAAATAAATAATATTAGGCACAAATATGCAATTATTCATAAACCTTCCTAATGAATACATTAAAGTTAAAAATACATTATCTAACACAAAAATAGAGGTTTAATGTGTTGGAACATGGTCATAGTACTTAATTTATTTTTAATTTAAAGTTATGAGCCTTAATTTATGTCTAATTTAGAGGCCCATCACACAGTGTGATCTCCATTTTGTTTAACAGACTACAACATCAATTTTATTTGTCACACTATTACTTATAGAGGATTTTGGTCAACCATGGTTGACCATGATGCCCGTGGTGACTATATTTCACCATGGCACCCATGTCAACTATGGTTAAACATGATGCTCATGTTGACCATGTTGAGCATGGTTTATCATGTTGACGAAACAACATCATTTTCTATCTAATTGAGACATTGTTTGTTGTTTGTCACATTGTGATGTTGTTTGTTGTTCATCAAATTGCAAGTAATTAGATTATGGTTATTAATGTTTTTTCGCCAAGTATGGTTATTAATGTTATCAAGTGAATAATGTTATCATACACCTGCAAAAGTGAGCATTGAGGGTTATCTTAATTTGTTGAGTTCTTGTTGTTAAAAACACCTTACTAATTGGAGGTCAAGGGGTTAATTCTCCTCAGCGCTTTCAGGGCTAGGCTCTCTTAAAGATCCCTTCGGATAGGTTTGCCAAGATATTTCTATGGAGGTAGTGGCCATCAATTTCCGATGTGCGTGAGCCACACTAAAGAAAAATACAATTGAAAAAGTTATATTAAAAACCAAATATTGAAACACTTAAACGTTGACTATGTTGACTATGGCTAAAGATGATGACCATGGTGACCATAGTTCCCCATGGCATCCAAGTTGACAATGATGACCATGTTGATTAATGTTTAACATGATACTCATGTTGACCATGGTTTACCATAGTCAAGTATAATCAACTATAGTTAATCATAATCAACTATGGTTAAACATGATGCCCATATTAACCATGTAACATCATTTTTTATCGACATCATTAATGTAGGCAATGTCAATGTACATGTATCATGTACATAATATACAGTATATATGTACATAATATACAATATGATACATATATAATTTATAATGTAAATATATATAGTTATGAATGTCTTATTATAAAGTATTAATGTATTAGTATTGTTATTATGAATTACTATAGATATTAATATTGTTACCATTATTCATGATTTTGTAGTTATAATTATAA
>APFE031223499.1:109041-159579 GCA_000404065.3 Pinus taeda
AATTAAAAAAACATATAAAAAAATTCAATATACATTGCCCGATTAAGATGATACTTATTTATAGAAAATTCAAAATGCATGTCCCCATTTTATATTTCTAATTGCAAATAATATTAATATTAGGAAACACATGCAATGATTTGTTGTTGTCTTTAGCGTTTTTGTTGCTGGTTAATCTTGATGTTGATGGGTTTTTCGGTTGAATGATGTTTATGGTTTTCTGGGTTGAGTTTAGTTAGTGTGGTGGGAATGGTTTGTTGTTTTGTATGGTTTATTTTCTTTTTTTAATTGGAATTTAAAAGTCAAGTTGTGACATGTTTGTATGATGTGTTGCTATGTCTGTTGTTTTAGACGATCTATTGCCTTTTTGTGATGTCCTCAGTGATTGTAAATATTTAAATTACTAAAACAAGACAAACTGGATATTACTATTTAAATTTATAAATTTAAGTTTTTGATCAAGTTATTGAAGAAATTGTTTGGATGATAACAAATAATTTAACTCTCACATGTCAGGTAGTTAGGGTAGACAATTACCTATCCCTAAATACTTCCTTGGAGATTTATTCTCAAGGAAGAAATCAAGAGGGTATTGGTACCTAAGATGAGAAAGTAAGAGGAAGAAGAAAAGGATATCGTGCTGATATGTCAAACGATTCTCAAAGCTAAGTCTCATTAGGAACATATAGTTGTGACATACCAAGACTGTTGGTCTTATAGGAAGGCATCCTGCATGTGAGTAACAGCTCGGGGGGAGACTTTGGCCTGAAAGCAAGTCTGAAGGTTGGGAGGAAATCATGCAACATATAATTGCATTTGACAGAAGCAGTCGATAGAATTTATACAGAATTCAGATAAGTACTTATATATACTCTTAATATAATATTTATTTTTTGTTTAAAGAAACATATGAGCTATTCCAGTAAGGGTTGAAATATTTATCATTAGAAGAAATTAATAACATGATAGATATCTAATAGTGAAATTTGTAAAAAATGAATTTAACTCCTAGATTTATAACAACTAAACTTAGATACAAAAAGTCTAGAAAAGGAAACATGAAACCTTATGTAACTGACAAAAGACTTTATTAGAAAACCATCTTAGAAAAATTACAATTCTGTGAGGAAAAGAACAATATTATTCATAGTCCTTCTATTAAGGAAATACTTGTTGTAGGGTCTCATTATTCTAAAACCGACATACATAGACATAACTATGAACAATTAAATAAATTCCAAGGCCAAATCATGTTTATTGTAACTCTGCTAGTATAGATACTTAAGAGTTTATGGAACTATCAAGAACTCGAAGAACAAATCTTATGATTAAAATTACTAGAAAATCAGGAAAACTGAACTCGGTATACAAATCAATATGGAATATGCATGATAAAACCTTCAAAAATTCTCTATCGTAAGAATTTAACCAAGTTACTTATATAAATTATTTCTTGGAGAAATGTAAATTAAACCCCAACTGTTGAACAAATGAATGTAATATTAAAAATATGGACTGAGCAGTGAAAAGGGGAATCCCCTGTGGCACCAAAGCAAGCACGCTAGCCCAAGTCTATCCCTTGAGAATTTATACAAGAAGAAGATTCGTGCAAGGAGAATCAACTCCATAAATAACATTGACCTTATTACATTACAAAACACATAAAATCTATAGCATAACAGAGTTTATTTTCAAACAGAGTTCTAGAAATTGAAACTAAACCCTTCATTCACTGTTTAATAGATTAAATTAAAAAATAATTGCAAATAAGATTGAAAATATACTTGGGTTGTGAAAGAGATACATCTTAACCATCGAAGAGGGAGTAGAAGGGGACTACTAGAGACATGCAACTAGGGTTTTTGAGAGTTGCAGAGCTTGATCCTAATGGAGGGCCATAGAGGAGGGAGCTCCACTCCCTCCTATAGGGACGCCATTGCCAGCAGAGGCAAGCCACCACTGGGTAATGTCAAAGGATATGTGGAAGAAGAAAAAGAAATAATGAAAAGGAGACAAATGGGGCTAGGCCCAAGGAAAATAACAGCACTAAAGATAAGGAGGAAGAAGACAAAAGCCTGGGAACAAGGGATAAAAAACCTAAGGGATTGTGCAGACCCAAAACGAAGATCACTCCTAGAGTAGTGTTAAATGATCCTGCACTGCAGGTGCACAGGGAACACATGGGGACTTACGCTATAATCTAAAAATTCATGGGATTATGTCCCACTAAAAAGGCTTTACAGATATGTATCAAGTACCACTAGAACCCAAAGGAAGCATCGATCTCCATCTTGGGTCAAAGGGATTTTTCACCATGGTGTTCATATACATTGAAGACAAAGATAGAGTATTTGAAGGAGGATCATGCTTTTATGCAACAACTGGCCTCTATATGCGGCCTTGGATGATGAACTTTGTTCCAGAGTGGGAGACTTTCACTTTGGTACCTATCTGGGTAAGGCTCTATTCTCTACGTCTTGATTACTGGCAAACTAAATCGTTGGCTACCATAGACAACAAAGTAGGTCGTTTTGTCAAAGCTTTAGAAGCCACAAGAAGGGGCAAATACACTTCCTATGCAAGGATTTGTGTAGCAATGGACCTATCAGGAGCCCTTTCGGATGAAGTCATCCAAGAAGTGCTTGATGAGGAATGGGTGCAAACTATGGGCTATGAGCACATCCTATTCAGATGTCGTAAATGCCATGAACATGGACACTTGTTTAGAGACTACCCTCTTAGTAAAGCAGACAACAAAAGAAAACCTAATACAATGAAGGACACATAAAGCTTTCAGAAAGTGGCAAGTAGACGAAAAGGAGGTAAAAAAGGACCAAAGAAACAATGTAATGAGGGGCAAAAGGTCAGTTAAAATAGGTTTCAAGCACTATAAGAGAATGACGAAATGACAAATGAAGACCAATCTATGGAGGAAGGCCCTAATGAAAAGGAGAAGGAAGAAAACTACAACCCAACACAAGAGATTGGTAATAAGAAAGAGACTATGATGAGTGAAATAGAACTAGAGATGGATCAGGAAATGACCCAGAGTGAAATAGATCTAGAGGACCATGAACTTTAAGAAATTCTAGATAAGGAGCACCTAGATCTGGAAGGGTTCTTAATGTAGGGAACCATGGGAGGAATAGATTCACTACCTCAAGAAGATTGCAATAGAATACAAAAGTTGTTTTTATGGAAAACTCGGGAAAGGGGGTAAGATAAAGGAAAAACCATTAACAACCAGGAGTACGGAGGTGTGAAAACAATGAAATCAACTCCAGGATTAGCTACTAGAAATGCAGGAAAGAAGAGGGGTAGGAGAAAGCATAATGAGCTCTTGATGGAGTGTGGAAAGTTAATGATAGACTCAGGTAAGATGAAAGACCTAACTAGTTACTCCTTACAAGTATTTAATTATCAAGTTCACATCTTGGAATATCAGAGGTCTAGGTAGTAAAAGAAAACAAAGAATGCTTAGTTATAGAATGAAACAAGAAATGTCGGATATGATCTTCATCCAAGAAACGAAATGTTCCATTCAGAAAATAAAACTAATCCATAGCAAATGGCTCAATAGATTTGAGTTTCTAGAGGTTAAAGCTGAAAATACAATGGGGGGCATTCTCACTCTTTGGAACCCCCAAAAAGAAAGCATAATAGATGCAGAGGCATCTAGAAATTACTTATCAGTGGTCATTCAACCAGTGGGGGTTCCAGAAACCTTCCTGGTCACAAATGTTTACAGTCCTCAAAGAATAGATGACAAACTCAAATTGCTAGAATCCCTAAAAGATCTTAGGAATAGACAAGATGGAATTCCTTGGATCATGGGAGGTGATTTTAATATGATCAAATCTCTTTCAAAGAAAAAGGAGGTACCAGAGTGCTAAACAAAGACTCCTTAGCATTCGAGTTATTCACATACAATATGAAAATGGTTGACTCAAAATCCAGCAATGGCCTTTTTACTTGGAACAACAAAAGAGGAGGTGAGGCATAGGTAGCCTCTAAATTAGATAGGTTTATGATATCAGAGGAGCTTATGCTTATAGATAAAGAAATAACAACAAGAATTCTTCCCTTTGGAGGTTTAGATCACTGGCTGATCCAATTGGAAGTCAAAGGTATGGATTCTCCCAGGAATAGGCCCTTCAGATTTGAGAATATCTGGCTCTCCCACCCAGATTTCATCAGTAACATTGAAAAATGGTTGTCTGAAGACTTGCAATTCCAGGGATCAAAAATGTACCTCCTTCATAAAAGACTTAAGCACATTAAGCTCAGGCTCAAAGAATGGAACATGAATAACTTTGCTAACATTTTTGTGGACAAAAAATCATTGGAAATCAAAATTCACGAACTCAACTAGGCACTGATCAAAGATGGCTTTGAAAAAGTAAAAAATGATTAGGTTGATAAACACCATCAAGAATGGGAAAATTTATGCAAACAAGAGGAAATATTTTGGAGACAAAAGTCTAGATTTCAATGGCTCAAGGAACGAAAGTGGAATACAAGACTTTTCCATAGAGCCACTATGTCTAATAGAGCATACACTAGAATCTCTATGATAAAGGATGAGGATGGGGAGCTTCAGAACACTCATAAGAATATTGAAGCTGTACTTGTTCAGCATTTCCAAAACATCACTTGGGAAAACAATCTAGACAAGGAACAATCCATCTGGGAAATTACAAGGCATAGCCCCAAGCTGGTGTCTAGAGAGGACAATTTCAACCTCAATAGACTAGTTACTGAAGAGGAGATCAACGAATTTCTCAAAAACATGCAGAGTTGTAAAGCACCATGCCCCGATGGTTTCAATGTGGATTTTTTTAAAGCTTGATGGAATATTGTCAAACATGATATTTTGAATATGGTGGAGGATTCTAGGGGTAGAAAAACTATCCTGAAAGCCCTCAACACCTCCTTCATTTCCCTGATCCCCAAAGAAGACTTAGCTCAAATTGCAGATAAGTACAGACCCATAGTTTTATGTAATGTGGCATACAAGATAATATCCAAGGTAGTGGCTAATAGACTCCAACCTCTCCTTCCTTCTTTAGTGTTAGAGGAACAATCATGTTATGTGGAGGGTAGACAAATTTTAAATAACATTATTCAAGCCCAGGAGGTAGTTCACACGCTAACCAGTAAAAGGCAGGCAAGGATGATCATGCAATTGGATATTGCCAAAGCATATAACAAGGTGAATTGGATTTACATCAAGAAGTTTCTCTCTGCTTTTGGGTTCGATCACAACTGGGTCAGATGGGTCATGGCTCTGGTGACTTCTTCTAGCTTTTCAATTTTGGTGAATGGCTCTCCCTCAGAGATCTTCATTCCTTCTAGAGGCCTCGGGCAGGGAGACAAACTCTCTCCCTTTCTCTTCATCCTCATGATGGAAGGGATTGGAAGGTCCATTAAGCACGCCAAGGCAACGGGAAAAATCAAGGGTCTTCAATTAACTGAGAATGGTCAAGCTTTGACTCACCAACAATTTGTGGATGATACCATGTTGCAAGGAATTCCCACAGTTAAAGAAGCTTCAACCTACAATCAAATCCTGAAGGAATTTGCCATGGCTACAAGTATGGAAGTCAACCTCTCTAAGTCAAAAATCTTCTTCTTAAACACTAACATTGCTATTCAGAGAAATATTTCAAGAATTATTGACTTTCAAAGGGATTCCATCCCCTCAAAGTATTTGGGAGTTCCTCTCATAGCCAGACCAATGCACAAGAGTATCTGGGAACCGGTGCTTAATAAGTTACAGGATAGAGTCAAAAATTGGACCTTCAGAGTCTTGAACCTAGGTGGCAGGTTGGTTTTGACAAAGGTGGCTCTACAAGCTATCCCGATTTTCATGTTATCGGCCCTCCCAACTCCCAAAGGTGTTTTAGAGCAATTCAGGAATATCCAAAGAGATTTCCTTTGGGGTAAGGAGGAAGCAAGGAAGAAATGGGCCCTGGTCTCTTGGGATAAAATCTGTAAACCCAAGAGCCACGGGGGATAGGCTTAGATGATCAGGAGATTCTTAGTAAAGTTCAAGGAGCCAAGCTTTGGTGGAAATGGGTTCAAGAGCTAAAAGCCCATTGGGCAAGGATCTAGAAAGAGAAATATGCTAGCTCTTGTCACACTAATGATCTCAAAAGAATGTCTAGAAATATAAAGGGCTCTTACATCTCAAATAGAGCCTAGGAAAACAAAAGCCTAGTACAAAAAAACAGTTTCTCGGAAATCAGAGCAGGTGATCTAGCACTCTTTTGGGAGGACAAATGACAACAAGAACCAACGTTGTTAACAGAGGATTTTTTAAGCCTCAAGCAGGAAACAGATTCCCAAGGGTTAAACAAAGTAAAGGATTTCTGGGATCTTGCTCAGATCTCTGGAAAGTGGAGAAGATGGAGAAACATTGACTACAGAGATGATAGCCCCATAAAAATAAAAGTAAAGGCACTTTGGAGCTTGTTAAAACAAAGGATGATTATGGTAACATAGAAGCAGGATCAATTGAGATGGGGCAATAACAATAAAGGCACATTTAATATTAAGGAAGCAAAAGGTTTTCTCC
The DNA here is from genome assembly GCA_000404065.3 of Pinus taeda. Classification (NCBI taxonomy): domain Eukaryota; kingdom Viridiplantae; phylum Streptophyta; class Pinopsida; order Pinales; family Pinaceae; genus Pinus; species Pinus taeda. The sequence continues at coordinate 115,619 of APFE031223499.1, forward strand.
TTGGGATTGATTCCATTGTTCCAGAAAAGATCTGACAGCACCTCTGGAGATACCAAGGTTGGATGAAGATCAAGCTTTTCATGTGGTTGGTTCATCATAAGAAAATTTTGGCTTGGGAAAAAATTAGGAAAAGGGGTGTTATGGGATTCTTTCTCAACAACTGCTCTTACACCACCTGGCTGTGGGATTCTTTCTCCACCATTTTCCAACAGACAAATAGGGACAGAGGAAGTATCACAAATACCCTAAACAAGTGGAGAAGAAGCTATACGGAGAATGAGTTCCCTAAATTTGCATGGGCCTTCATGCCAAGCTTCATTATCTAGAATGTTTGGAAAAAAAGGAATAAAAGAATTTTCAAGAATGAAAAGTCTATCCCTCATTGACTATTTGATCTAATCCTGAAATAGCTCCGGGAGACAGTCAACACCACAGTGCAATATCCCCAAGAATCCCCCCTCTAAGTTTGAGCAGAGAATTCTGAGGGAACTGGAAATGCAAGGGATTATTCCCCAAGGACTAAACATGAAGGATATAGCTATGGATATAGAGAAGGATTTCTGGCAACCTCCACTGAAAGGTTATTTGAAATACAACATTGATGGTGCTTCAAAAGGAAATTCAGGAAACGCTGGTTTTGGAGGCGTTTTAAGAGATGAAGAGGGTAGTATTATCTTTATCTTCCATTTCCATTTAGGAAGAGACACCAATAATATGGCGGAATTAATGGATCTGGAGCAATGTCTAGAGTTTCTGATTGAGAACCATTTCTCAAATGTCATTATAGAAGCGGACTCAGAGATAACCATTAACTCTATGAAAAGAATCAACTGTGGTACTAGGCCGGAAAAAGTCTCAAATCACTGGAGACTAATCCAGGTTTACCAAAGAATTCAAGTTCACCTCTAGGGGCTTCGAACGGTTAGCTTCAAAAATGTTTGATGAATTTCCAATAAACTAGTAGACTTATTAGCCAACCAAGGTGTGAACAATGCAGATTGCTGGATAGCGAAAAAATGGTAGGAGATACTTCAGAGTCGTTTAAAGGCTCTCTACGACAAATAAGCTGTAGAAGATAGAGAAGTTTTTCGATATTGGGCTAGGATGACAAGCACGAATTGATTTTTCTGGCAAAAGGAACCACAACCTATCAGTATGTACTTCGAAGGAGGGCAAGCTAAGTGTAGCCTCAATTTATCCCAGAGTAAGTTGATCGGGGTCCCCAAGTTTTCAGATGGCAATTTTATGGGTCAATTTCCAAACAAGCAGAGTCTCGGGTTCAGGTTCCATTGTAAGAATAAGTAGAACGGGAGGTTTGTTTTTTTTGGCAGCTAGAATTTTCCCTCTCTCCGCTTTTGGGCTAGAAAACCACGCCCTAGTTGGTTTTCTAGTGATCGCATGACTCTTGAGCAGTTAGTGGTTTTGCAGTTTCGAAAGCGATCCCATAGGGATTACAACATGTGGTAGGGTGGTAGATTTGGAAACTGCCCTCTATCGCACATTATCATTTGGTCATGTTAGGTTGTGCGATATGATTCCTGGTCGTTGGATCCAATAACCAAGATCAACGATTAGGATCGAACGTGTTGTTTTGTGGGGCCATGCAAGTTATTTCATTCATCCTGTTTGGCATGTCTTTTCCCTCTTCAGTTGCATGCATGTTTTGAGTGGTTGGGGGTGAATGTTATCGTTTGTTGGCTCTGGTGTTGGGTTTTTCCGGAACTTCCCTAGTGGTTGGGGGTTCTTGTAGCCTTTCAATGTTTGTTTCTCATAGGTTTGGTGATTTCTATTGCTGGGTGGGGGGTCTTTGTCATTAGTAGGGATGCCTTTTTCCTAAGTTCATGTAAATGGACGGGTTTTTTGTACATTATGTAACTTTTCTTTTGGATTAATGAAATATAAGGTTCGGCGCTTGCTTCAACAAAAAAAGAAAATAAACTTGGGTTGTAAAACCTAGATCATAACTTAGTCTTTTGACCACATTTTCTTAGTACACAAAACTTGTTGCCGCCGATGGAAAAAAATGAAAGAGTTCGGAGCCTATAGAACTAAATCTCTAATGAGTAACCACCTAAGCTCAAAGCCGACATAATAAGCTACTAAAACACAAAGAATTCAGGAAACCATGCAACTCAAAAACCCTATTAAGATGTCCATCCACATTACCGAGAGGCCGGCCAAGGTGTTTAACTTCGAACTCTGCAAGGTGGCTCAAGGAGGAAGAGTATTGAACTTCTGTAGCGAGACCATGGCCGCATAGAACCCTCCAAATAAACCTAACATAAAAACATGAAAAGTCGTTATCAAAACTGGAAAAGGCTTAGGTAGATAAAAAGAGGAAACAAGTATTAACTTTCATGGAAAACCCATTACCTGAGCTGGAGGATTTGGCAGATAAAATCACGGGAAGAAAACATGCATCTATGTGGAATGATTTGCCCAATAATTGACACGGTGGAGTCATGGCACAACAGGGAGAACATCGTCAACTGAGCAGAACCATAGCCATGAAATAGAACAAGCGTCACATGCCATGAATTGGAGAATGGATCACTCTATTAAAAATGTGGAATTTTCCCCTCAACACATTTGGAACACCCATCACCGTCTAATGGAGCAGCTACAAGATGGGTCGTTGGTGCGGTGGCTTCCCTGAGGTAGTGTATGACAACTGGGTAGCAATCGGATGGGTCCATAACCCCATTCCCGCTAACCCATAAGAAAATGGAAATGTTAATCTCTCACCATAGTCATAAAACCCTAAGGAAAAATCTTTTAACACGAGCATGCATTGAATCAAGTCACTATTAACCATATATCCATTTCCTGTCAAATGTTAATTATATGAAAGTTTAACTCAGTGTAAAAATCCGTAATCTCTATTATATACATGTGTATGTTCACTTATTAAATTTTTTAATTTTTCTTACTATGCAATCAAATGTTTTAACCAGAGACATGACAAGTGGTATCAGAGTGCTCAGGTTACAAAGTTGAGACCTATGGAAATAATTGATTAACAGTAATTATGATGTGCATAAAGAGAGAAAGAAAGAAAAGTAACCAGCATGAGGAGAACTGGAATTACACCCCACAGATCTATGATAGGAAGAGGACCGACATATTTTCAAGGAGACAATCTTGAAGTATGGGTACAGTTGGAAGAAGAACCATGCAATACCAACATTGCAATCTTGGAGAATGTGCAAGAAGTGGAGGATGAGATGGTTCAGTTACAGACATATAATGAAAGATTGATGTAGGAGCAGGAATAGATCATGAAGATTCTGTCTGATAGACAGAATTAGTGACAACCAATTCCCAGCCTAGAGCATGAAAACATGACTGCTCAACAATAATTTCAAACTGAGTATTTAGGAACGGAAGGCGGTGAAGAAAATCAGGAGGAAAAATATGAAAATTCATAAGAACACAAAATGCAGAAAAGACAGAAGATAGAATTGCAAGGAGAATTTCAGAAAATAAAACCACCACTCTTTGACGGTGAATAGGAGGAAGAAGTTGAAGCCTCACTTATTAATATGGATAAGTACTTTTATTTGTATGAATACGACCATAACTTAAAGGCTTGCTTGGCTATTTTTCAACTGCAAACAAAAGCTACGCTCTAGTGAGAGGAAGTAAAAACTGTGGATTGAATGAATGACCAGAGCATAACTTGGGAAAAGTTTCAAAAGTAGTTTAAGGAAAAATACTTAACTAAAATGTTTTACGGCGAAAATGCAAGGGAGTTTCACAATCTTCGATTAGGGTTAGGTGTCTATGGATGAGTTCATAACAAATTTTACCTCCTTGCTTTGATATGTTCCTTACATACGGGAGGAAAAGGAGAAAGTGTAGTGATTTATCAACAATTTATCACTATTCAAGAAGGAACACCTCTAATTTGATAATCCAAAGACGATGGATTAGGTTATATGAAAGGTTCGTATATGTTATCAACAAAACAAACCAAAGAGTGATGAAGGAAAGAGGTTGCCTTATAAAATGGGAATTAAGTTTGCCTCAGGTAGTAAGGGGAATAAGGTTGTTGTCAATAAAGGACCCTATAAAGGTCAACCCAACATAAATATGAACAGGAACTAGTCGAGATTTAAATTTCCAAGCGAATCTAAAACAAATGAACAATCTGGAAAAAAGGAAGTGGAGGTAGCAGGTAGACCCCAAGTAGAGTGTTGGGGATGTGGAGGACCACATTATGTTAAACATTTTCCCTACCATAAAGGAACAGAACAGGTGGCGCAAATTCAAGAAGCATCAACTATGGGAGAAGTAGCAACAAGTATTCCAAAAATCAATGTTGCCCTCAAAGATCACCACGCATAATACCAACCAACCATGGTGGAATTCTAAGGTAATATCTTCAACCAAACTAAATCTATTTTGATTGGTTGAGGATTTACTTTGAGTTATCTAAGTCTAAAAGTGGTAAAATAATATCATTTACAATCTATCAAATTTAAAAACCCTTGGTTAGTACAGATCTCCATGGGGGAAAAAATAAGGGTGTTGGCTAAGGTCAGCAATTACCCTCTTTAACTAGCAGGTCAGTCTATTATGTCATAATTAAACGTCTTACCATTAGGATCATATGACGTCTTAATAGGTATGGACTAACTGGAGAAGCATTGGTCCCTATTTAATTGTAAATACAAAACTATTAATTACGTAGATGAAGAAGGCTTGAGATAAAAGATCTAAGGCATACAAAAACACCTGAAAATAATACCGGTAACAACCTCTCAATTAGTGAAATGTATTCAAAAGGGATGTCAGATTTATGCCATACAGGTAGGGTATATCAATACATCAAAAAAATTTGGTACTTTGGAGAATATACCTGTGGTATAGGAATTTCCAGACATATTTCTTGAGAAGATTTTGGGACTACCTCCCAAGAGGAATATAGACTTCACTATTGAGCTAATCCCTGGAGCTGCCGTGGTATCGTGAGACCCTTATCACATGAGCATACCAGAACTAACTGAATTGAAAATGGAGTTATAGGAACTCCTCGATAAAAAAGTATATTTTCCCAAGTGTCTCTCCTTGGAGAGCCCCTGTACTCTTTGTCAAGAAGAAAGACGGGACCTTGCAAATGTGAATGGATTACCGATAACTAAACAAGACAAAAATAAAAAAAAAGTAACATTTGCCTTGTATTGATGAGTTGTTTGACCAAGTAAAGGGAGCGACCGTATTCTCAAAGATTGATCTTCGCTTAGGGTACCACCAAATTCTTATTAAGGAAGAAGATATAGCTAAAACAACCTTTTGAACTTGCTATGGACATTACAAGTTTGTTGTGTCACTGTTTGGGTTAAATAATTCTCCCACAACTTTTATTTATCTAATGAACAACGATTTTCATTATTATTTGGATAAGTTTGTACTAATATTTATTGACGATATATTGATCTATTCTCAGAATATAGAAGAGCACAAGGAACATCTAAGAATTGTCCTACAAACCTTGAGGGAACATTAGTTGTACGCCAAATACAAAAAATGTGATTTATTTAAAGAACAAATTCAATACTTGGACACATTATTACCAAGGATGGGATTGTGGTGGACTCAGAGAAAATAAATCCATAATGGTGTAGCCAGTACCCAAGAATGTAGCTAATATAAGATCGTTCATGGGTCTGGCTGGATACTATAGGAGGTTTGTTGAACTATTTTCTCGAGTGGCATACTCTATTACCTCTCTGCAAGAGAAGGGGATAACCTTTAATTGGACCATGGACTGTCAAAAAAATTTGATGAGCTGAAATACACACTTACTACTACACCTATTTTAGTATTGCAAACCCAAACAAGGAATACATTGTTTGTATTGATGCCAATAAAGAATGAGTCTGCGACGTACTGATGCAAGAGGGAAAATTTATTGCTTATGATTCTCGGAAACTTAAGGAACATAAACATAAGTATTTGGCTTACGATATGGAGCTAACAAAAGTCATCCACGCATTAAAAATGTGGCAACATTATTTATTGGGTAAAAAGTTTTTATTAATGATAGATCATCATAGTTTAACTAACTATTTCAAAAAACCCACTATGAATTCTAGGCAAGCTCGTTGGATTGATTTCCTAAGTGAATTTGACTTTGACATCAAACACTTAAAAGGAAAAGAAAATTGAGTCGCAGATGCCTTCAGTAGAAAAATAAACTGGGTTTATGAAGATTCTTTTGTTGAAGCAAATACCACTTTTAAAGAACATGTTAAGGAAGTAGCAACACAAGATTCTGAGTATAAGATGTTATGGCAGCAAGCAAATATTTCGAACAACAACAAAGAATAACTAGGATATGAGGTAAACCAAGAAGGAATGCTGATTTTTAGAGGGAGAATGTATGTACCAAACCAGAAAGATATTAAACAATTAATTTTGGATGAGTATCATAAAATTTCTTGTGTAGGGCATCCCGGATATTAGAAATTAATCACTACACTTATAAAAGAATATTTCTGGTGTGGTATGAAAAAGGAAGTGACTGAATATTTGGCTCTTTGTTTAGAGTGTTAGCAAGTGAAAGCAGAGCACCAACATCCAACTCGACTACTCCATTCATTGCCACTATGGAAATGGGAAACGATTTCCATCGATTTTATTACTGGGCTACCTAAGTCAAAAATGAAAAATGACTCAATAATACTGGTGGTAAACAAGTTGAGAAAGTATGTTCACTTCATACCGGTACAAACTACTTTTAGGGCTGTATAAATTGCTAACATATTCATGCAAAATATTTTTAGACTACATGGAATACCAATTATTATAATTTCTGACTATGATGTAAAATTCACATCAACTTTCTAGGAAGCCCTATTTGAAGGTTTATGCACACAACTGCATTTTAGCACCGCCTATCACCTTCAGAAGGATAGGAAAACGGAGTGGATGAATCAGATAGTGGAAGATATGCTACAAACTTATGTGATGCAACAACCATAAAAATGGGAGGAGCATATGCATCTCATGGAATTTCCTTATAATAACACTTACCATATATCCTTGCAAATGAGCCCATTTGAAGTATTATACAGACGCAAGTGCAAGACACCTTTAAGCTGGGGTGAACGAGAGGATACGTTAATGTTGGGTCCTGATATGTTGAAGGAGATGGCATATATGGTGAAAAGGGTGCGCTCCAATATAAAGGCTACCCAAGATTGACAAAAAGTTTTGTTGAGCAGAAGAGAAGTTTTGAGGAGTTTCAAGTCAAATATCATGTTTATGTTTGTGTACGAGCTAAGAAGAGTACCTTACATTGGGGTGGGTGTGCCAAGTTAGCACCCAAATTTTGCGGCCCCTTCCAAATTTTAGCCCGCATTGGACCGGTGGCTTATGAGTTTGTTTTTTTGAGCCACATAGATGTGCATAATGTTTTTCATGTTTCAGTGTTAAAAAATATATATTTATGATCCCAACCATATAATCAATTGGTAGGATATACAGATAAGTAGATTACTCATAAAGGACATATAGTATAACAACTAATTTTCAAGGTAGACTGCCAAAGAAAAGGGCTCACTAAATTTTTCTTTCATGTGTAGGTCGAACCAAAATGCGAGTTCTTGGTTGAACTCCTAGGTATACTCGATTGGAGAGAAGTAATGTTGTAGAAACAAGTTATCACCCAGGTTAAAGTGCAATGGAAGCACTTTGGGCTAGAGGATACCACTTGGGAGGATGATTAGGTCATGAGGAAGACTTTTCCAACTCTGTTCATAGCAGAGAAACATGAAGACGATGTTTAATCTTGGCCGGGGGATGTGATGTCCCCATTAATTGTAAATATTTAAATTACTGTAGCAAGACAAACTCGATATTATTATTTAAATTTGTATATTTAATATTTTCATTAAGTTATTCAAGCAACTGTTTGGATGATAACAAATCATTTAACTGTCACATGTCAGGTAGTTAGGATAGACAATTACCTATCCCTAACTACCTCCTTGGATATTTATTCTCAAGAAAGAAATCAATAGGGTATTGATACGTGAGATGAGAAAGTAAGAGGAAGAAGAAGAGAATACCCTATTGATATGTCAAAAAGTTCTCAAAGCTAAGTTTGGTTAAGACCAGATAATTGTGACATACCAAGACTGTTGGTCTTACAAGAAAGCATATTGCATGTGAGTAAGAGCTTGAGGGGAGACTTTGGCCTCAAAGCAAGTCTGAAGGTTGGGAGGAAATTGGACAATATATAATTGCATTTGACACAAGGAGTCGACAGAATTTCTATAGAGTTCAAATAAGTACTAATGTGATTGAAATTAAATATACTCTTAAGATAATACTTGTTTTTCATTGAAAGCAACAGATGAGCTATTCATCTGTAAGGGTTGAAATATTTATCATTAAAAGAAGTTAATAGCACGGTGGATATCTAAAAGCGAAATCTCTAAAAAAAAATGAATTTAACTCCTCGATTTATAACAACTAAAGTTATACACAGAATTAGAAAAGGAAACAAGAAACCTTACAAAATACTTTATTAGAAAACAGTCTAAAAAAATTAAAATTTTGTGAGGAAAAGAACAATATTATTCATAGTCCTTCTATTAAGGAAACACTTGTTGTAGGGTATCATTATTCTAGCCCGGAGAGACATAGATATAAGTATGAACAATTAAACAAATTCCAAGCCAAATGAGGCTTAGTGTAACCATGCTAGTATAAATACTTAAGATTTTCTGGAGCTATCAAGAACTCGAAGAACAAATCTTATGATTAAAATTACTAGAAAATCAGGAAAAACGAACTTGGTATACAAATCAATATGGAATATGCATAATAAAACCTTCAAAAATCTCTATCGTAAGAAGTTAATTGAGTTACTTATATAAATTGTTTCTTGAACAAATGTAAATTAAACCCCAACTACTGAACAAATGAATGTAACATTAAAAATATGGACTGAGCTATAAAATGGGGAATCCCCTGTGGCAGCAGAGCAAGTGCGCTAGCCCAAGTCCGTCCCCTGAGAATTTATACGTGAAGCAGATTCGTGCAAGGAGAATCGACTCCTTAAAGAACATTGACCTTATTGCATTACAAAAACACATAAAATCTATAGAATAACAGAGTTTGATTTTCAAATAGAGTTCCGGAAATTGAAACTAAACCCTCCATTCACTATTTAAGAGCTTATATTATAAAATAACTACAAAGAAGATTGCAAATAAACTTGGGTTGTAAAACCTAAATCATAACTTAGTATTTCTACCACATTTGCTTAGTACACAAAACCACTTGCCACCGAGGGACAAAATGAAAGAGTTTGGAGGCTCTAGAACTAAACCTCTAATGAACAACCACCTAAGATCAAAGCCGACTTAATAAGCGGCTAAACCACCGAGAAATCGGGAAACCATGCAACTCAAGAACCCTATTAAGATTTCCATCCGCATTACACGGAGGCCGGCAGAAGTGTTTAACCTCGAACTCTGCAAGGTGGCTCAAGGAGGAAGAGTATTGAACCTTAGTAGCCAAATTGTGGCCACATAGAACCCTCCAAAGCAACCTAACATAAAAATTTAAATAAAAAAAGAAATAATATCAATTAGCTACTTCTTAAATTTATAATCATGTTAGATAAATGTAAAAAATAAACATTTATAAATGCAAAGATGCTGTTAAAATTATCTCTTGATTGATGTAGGAGAGATCACCAAATTATAATAACAACAAATTATAAAATTGAAATTTATAATTAAATTAATTTGAAAATGTTTAATAAAATGAAAGTTTACTTGTAAATCAAAAGAGAAATATAGATTAAAATGTGTAAATTTCATTATTTACAGAAATGTCATGAGGATAAATTATCAACTAATGAACAAGGATACATTATCAACTAATGTGGTTCATCATGGAGAAAAAAAGATGGAGAAAATCTGATCTAGCAAGGAAATATAAAGAACAAAAAGTCAAAAGAAAATCACTATTGAAAAAAATAGTGAAGTAATCCTTAAAAGATAATAATAAATTAATATAAACACCTAATATAATTTTATAAAATTGAATAACAAATAATAAGCATACAATAAGGAAATGAACAAAATATAATAATAATTTAGAATAAATTTAAGTAAAAATGGAATTACAATTAGCATTAACTAAAAATAAGATAAAAATAAATAAAGTTAAGACTAATAATCAAAATATAATTAGATATTATATTATTACAATAGAATAAATACTAATGGTAGGAGGATAATCAAATAAAGGTTAAAAATAAATAGATAGTTAGAATAAAGATAACTAAAAAACTAATTAGAGTAAATATTATGAGAAGAAAAAAAAGATGATCAATCAAATAAAGCTTAAAAATAAATAAATGGTTAGAATAAAGATAAGGATAAAAAAACTTTAAAGAAAATATTAAGAGAAAAATAAACATAAAAATAAGAAAGAAAATAATAATAATAATAAGAGTTCTATTTATTATATTTATGATATCAATATTTATTTTATATTTATATTTATTGATTTTATTTAATATCTAGATTTTTATATTATATATTATTATTATTTTCTTACTTTTAGCTCTTTTTCTTCTCTTAGTATTTACTTTAAAGTATTAATAGAATTTCTAATTGGTTGGTTTATTCTTTAACTTTATTCTAACTATCTATTTATTTTTAACCTTTATTTGATTTTCCTCCTACCCTTAGTATTTATTCTATTGCATTAATATAATATCTAATTATATTTTGATCATTCTTCATAACTTTCTTTATTTTTATCATGCTAATTATGATTCTATTTTTTCCTTAAAATTTATACTAAATTATTATTTTCTTATTTTTATATTTTTATTCATTTAATTTTATGCTTAATACTTGTTATTCAATTTTATAAAATTATCTTAGGTGTTTATATTAATTTCTTATTATTATTAATGATTACTTGAATAATTTTTTCAATTGTCATTTTCTTTTGACTTTTTGTTCTTTATAATTCGTTACTTCAATATTTTTTCAATTTTCATTTTCTTTTCACATTTTGTTCTTTATAATTCCTTGCTAGATCACAATTTCTCCATCCTTTAGTCTCGATGATGAACCATAAGAGTTGGTTTGAAATGTGTACACAACCAATTCATTCACGTGATGGATCCTCAAGACAATTTTCTAAACATTTCTGTGACACCCATAAGATTTTCATGAATTCATGTTTTAACTTTAACATGATTTACATTTTATGAACTCCGGGAACTAATTTCAGTCAAAATGGAAGACCAAATAAATATAAGGACTAAGAGTGGATAAGTTCTCCAGTATTAAAAAAAAACTTTTATATATGTATAACTGAATAAAGAAAACTCTCCAAGTAGTTAGGTGAGTTAGGTCTCTTTCCCATCTTAGAAAAACGGTAGTTCCAAGGAAGGAAATTCTTCTTTTTTTTTGGAAAAAAATAGAGCTAGAGGAAAGAAAAAGATAAGGGAGAGGATACCTAGACCTAACATAGGACATTGTACAAGTGAGTAGAATACTGTTGTCTTAAGGTGTTCCTGAGCTAGACTTGGGCCAGTGGAACCCTTGAAGGATCCTTACAAGTTGGGACTCTAAACTAGACCAGGGGTCTTGTGGTTTGGAGACTAGATAAATTGGGACTAAAACCTATAGTGTCTCGACGAGTGGAAGCTTGGGGGCAAACTGGATGTCATTGTCGGTCTCAAGGTTGGGAGGAGAGACTTCCTAGTTCTGGTTGGTATAGTTAATGCATTCATATTACTGTGTTTGTTGTGTTTTCTTTGTTACAGATTTGCAACTCTGACTGAGAAAGTGAAAGAAAAACAAATAATCCATATAATTTGTTAAGAATAAACAGAACAATCCAATCTTATATGTTTATGTTGAGGGTAGAATTAGCATACTAAATCCCTATATAGGAAAGAGTTGTGCACTAATACCTCACAATAGTGTTTATGTTTTATTTTAAAAGAAATACAAAAAAATAGAAATAAACATTATGATTTTTTCTTAATACAGAAAAAGGGCATCTTTCCTTTACAAATATTTGAATTGTTTCTTAATATAAAAAGAAATTATGTTTCGTGTGTAAGAACAAGAATTGTGTAGTTTGATATTATATGAAAAGAATACAGAAATGAATAGTAATTCTCATATACTCCCTCATGGGACAACGACGATCTGTAAAGGGAATACTATCCATTTATGTAACAACAAAGAAGGTTCAACAATGCCTAAATTGTGTGTAATTAACAAAATCCCTTTCACCAGAAATGGACTAATCTCAAGAACATCAATAGAAGGTTCGCTCAAGATCATTTGGTCAACACAATAAAACTAAGAATCATTTGACAATGAATAGGACTTGTAAAAAATTCATTCCATTCATTACCCAATGCATACAAGGAAGTCGAGTAACTATATAACCCAGAAATTTACAAGCACTGATAAAAACTATAAGGGCTTGGTCAAGACATCTTGATAAAAAGATAACCGACCCATAAGAGAACAATGTGCATTCATATAGGACTAGTTACATAAAATTATATGAGAAACGTTTCATTGCATACAGAAAGGAGGAAAACAATAACATTACACAACCCTATGAATAAAGCATTTAATAAAAGTCCATAGTTGTAAACAAATTGAGTTCACGGGCCCAGATAAAAACATAATACGATCAGTGCAAAGATGAAATGGTAGCATTTCATAAATACAACCTATATAACCATGAAATTCGATAACCAAAAATGAACGAACCCCTTGTAAGGGAGCATGTACTCAAGTAACCTTAGGCTCTTAGCAAAAGGACTCAACTCGACTTGGGAGGGGTTCGAGTAGTCAATGTAATAGAAACCACTCCAAATATATAGCTTGAATGTAGTAACAGTTCAATAAGCCAAAACCATGAGCATAATAAAGCCAAAGATCCTACCCTCTGGCTTCTCGCCAGCGAATGTTGGTGGTAAAACAAACCCAATGAAAATAAAATAGAGAAATACCACTCACGCATTTGGGGAATCCAAACTTAGAAGGTTTTCCCCCAATCGGTTCATCTACCTAAGGTCCTTTGAGGAAAAAAAGGCATAGAAACAAGAGTAATTTGAAGGCCAACCAGGAGGTGAGCAACTAGCCTTTCTGGGTAATGTCAAGGAGATGATGACCCTGGTAAATGCCCTCTTCACCTACAGAACAAACCTGTCAGATTAGGGTCAGTCTAAAAATAAAAGGTGGCTTAGATCATTCAAATAAAATAAGGTGGAAAGAAAACAAAAAGAGGAAATTTATTTGAGCCGGTGGAGAATCCCTCTGGAAATAAAAACAATGTTTGGATTTACAGCAGAGCAACTGAGCGAGTGGGAAATTCAGGATTTCCTCAGTAGTTCGAGGCCAAGTAAAGCTGGAGTGATGGGAGAATTTAGTATCGTTGGAGTTTTGCACATCTTATGCTTGGAATAAATAACTAGAAAACGAGGGTTATAGAGCCATTAGAGCCAACGAGAAGGATTTGAATGTGTTCTTTCTGTTGCATCCCGACAATGCGGTTACCCTAGTTATTTCACAATTTATCAGAGTCGTAGGATGAACCTCAGGTGAGGCCCTCATCAGACAGTTGATGTGTTGCATCGGTAAGGGTAATTCCTCTGCAAGTGTGTGTTTGGGTCCAACCCTAACCCCTTTATTTATGTAATAGGGTCTAGTCATAGTTATAGTTAGTTAAGAGTCAATAAAGCCCATATTAATAGTTGTAGGTGGTTGAACCATATTTAAGAAAGGGACCACATTTAGTTGCAAACAGATCATGGTATTAGATAGATGGTATGAGGAGAACCATGGCAATGACCCATGGTATTGTATGTATGAATCCTATATAAAGGATAGAGACTCCCCATTAAGAAATATCGAGTCTTATTTTGTAATCGGGCTCTGCTTTGCTGGAGGTTGCCCCCTTGAAGAGGCAAGTGAACATTTGCTTTCATCTCTGAATAATAAAATAATTTTTGTTTTTCTCGTTTTGTTCAGTGTTCTAGGTTGTATTTCTTCGCATGTTTGGTATTCTAGAATTTCTTGCAGGTCAAGAGCATAACAAGTGGTATCAGAGCACTTTCCAGGGTCGGTCGTACCTCCATTTTTGGTAGAAATATTTTTAGGCTAGAGACGTGTTCTGACGTCTTTAAACCATGGGACCTATCATTGAGCAGGTAAACCTGCAGATTTGGAGAGGCATGTGCGCAGGAAATAAAAGAGGTGGTCACTCTTGTTGGACTCCCTTGTAACCCCTTTGGGTACCCCTTCGAGCACTAGCACAATAGACAGAACGATGCATGGACTGCCTTCCATGTACCCTTTGGGTCTATCAGAAGCCCCCTAGTCTTACTTGAATCCTTTCCTTAGATAAACCATTGACCATCTTATTGATACAGTACACTCAGAATAGCACTCGGCGAGATTACTCACGTGCCTGATAGGGTAGTCGGGTAGTACGACTAAGGGTACAGTTGATCCTCCTTAGTTAGTTCCCTGAAAGATTGGGCCAAGTACTATTGTTGGACCCTTGTGTATATTGTGATCTGTAGCACCTGACACTGTTTTGAGACCATAGTTCCCTCGACTCTCTGGAGATCACCCATTATCTTATTTGTCAGATCAGATCTAACAGTTGGTGTTATTTCACCGCTGTAATAATCAGATCCACTAGTTGGGATTCCACCACCATAATACCATTTAGTTCTAGTAGTTGGGGTTTTGTCGCCTACCACAATCCAACTCACATTCTCTAGTTGGGCTTTCACAGGTAAATATGAGCTTTTGCATAGTAAGGCTTGTGGCTCCTATAATGTGGGCCCGATTTCCACAGGACATTGAGCAGGATCAAGTTTTCTGGAATTTCGCCACTCCAATATTGATCAGTGGGGAGTAAAACTCCATTTGGAGTAAGAAAAAAAAGTGCCCAAACTTAGCCCATAAGATTTAGGATGACGAGCTAATTGCAGTGGTAGCATTCACTTGTCAACGTCAATTTTTGAGCAGTCCCAAATTTTTTCCAAGTGATGAGATGTGACCATGATCTATGTATGGTAGCAACCAAAGCTCAAGTCATGGCCAACGGGAAGACCAAGCACCTTGAACAAAAGTTGGATTCTTTTGAGAGCCTAGCGGACCAGATGCATCAATTCATGGCACAATTAAAAATGAGCACATCGGGGTTGCATCCGGAGGCACATGGTATTAATGAAGACCTTGAAGGAGAATCTAGCCATCATATTCATTTCCATGGAAATCACCAACATCCCACCCTCGCCCACCCAATATGGACATGTATAAATTTGATGGCTCTAATCCGGCAGTATGGGTAGCACAAATGGAAATATTTCATTATGAATGATATTCAAGATGATCAAAATAAACTACATGTGGGAGCCCTTTAATTGGACCAAGAGAGATAGCAATGGTGGTAGTGGCACTGGAAATGCTATCTCGGGAACATAACTTTCAAGGTGTTCTCAAAATATCTTTTTGACCGCTTTGACAAAGAATCTAATTTTTTGGGTCGTCTTACTAAGCTCCGACAAACAGATAGAGTAAAAGACTACATTGTAGCCTTTGAGACATTTTCCATCCACAAAGAGGGTCTAGGAGATGAATTCTATTTATAATTTTTTATAAGTAGTCTCAAAGAAGCCATCCAAGCCCATGTTTGGATGCACCAGCCACCTACATGGATGGATACTTTCACAAAGGCTATCGAAGTAGAACGTGCTTTAGCTACCCAATCACCTCATCCAAATTTCATAGCCAAGGGATGCCCCACCTAGGCTCACGACCCTACCCAAACCCTTACGGTTCAAAAGGTGTCTCTAGCAGAAATGGGTGAAAGAAGCAAACAAGGATTGTGCTACTATTGTGATGAAAAATACTCCCTCGGGCATAAATGCAAGGAACCCAAATTCTTTCAAATTGATGTTACTGATCACAACTCATCTGAGGAAGGCCCACCCCTTGTGGGACGAGAGGATGAAGTTGAGGAAACCCAGCATGACAATGAACTCCTAGTTACACTAGAGGAACTAGTTATCTTGCTACATTCTTTGGCAGGCATTTCTGTGCCCCAAACTCTCAAAATCAGAGGCTTTATTAAACATCGCCCTGTAGTAGTATTGATTAATAGTGGCAACACTCATAACTTTATCCATCAACGATTTGCCGAAGCTATTCAATGTTTTGTCACGTCAGTCTCTAATTTCCAGGTCCAGATTGCTAATGGGGGGACAATGAAATGTGAAGGATGTTGCGAAAATATAGTACTTCAGATGGGAAACTACCACCTAAAGACCCACATGTTTGTGATAAACATGGGTGGTTATGACATTGTCCTAGGAGTTGAATGGCTTCGCAAACTAGGCCCAATCACCATGGATTTCTAGGAGTTGTATATGAGCTTTAAGCAGAATGACCACATGCATACCCTCCGTGGACTCTAGGTAGGTGCTCCTTCTATCATCGGCTCACATCGCATGGAAACATTGTTGAAAAAGGGCCATCATGGAGTTATCACTGAGTTTAATGCCATCCATGCCATAGATCTGACTACTCTTCATATTCATCCCGAGATGAAACATGTCTTAAATTGCCACCAGCAAGTATTCGACAAACCTAAAGAGCTTCCATCCTCTAGATGGGAAACCTACATTTGGTATGAGAGTTGTTTTGGCTTCAAGGGGATGTCTTTGTTGCTAAGGGGTTTCACTCGGGCCTGTGGTAGACCCCATTTAGTGGGAGATCTGTGTAATCGATTCTGGTGGTGAAAGAAGATGGCAAGCAGTGGAAAGATAAAGATTGAGAAATTTAATGGTCAGAGTTTTGAGTTGTGGAAACTCAAGATGGAGGATCTATTGGCAGATAAATATCAGTGGATCATGGTAGATCCGGGTACTAAATCAACGAGAGTGTCTGATGAAGAATGGAAGAAGTTGAATCGGAAGGGAAAGAGCACAATACGATTGTGTGCCTCAGATTCAATATTGTTGAATGTATCAGGGGAAGCTACAACTAAGGCTTTGTGGGAAAAGTTAGGGACTTTGTACCAATGTAAGTCTCTAGTGGATAAACTGCTCTTATGGAAAAAGCTGTATAACCTGAGGATGAAAGATGGAGACTCAGTGACAGAGCATCTGAATGCATTTAATAATGTGGTAAGTCAATTATTATCTGTTGATATTAAAATTTCAGATGAAGATAAGTGCATCAGTTTGTTGTGTTCTCTACCAGATTCGTGGGATAGTCTAGTTATTGCAATAGATAGCGATGAAACTGCTTTGCAATTTGATGAAATAGTCTCATCCTTGTTGACGAAGGACATGAGATAGAAAAATATGGAGAGCTAGAATGGTGATGCCTTGTGATGGGCCTCTAAATTAGCCAAAAATTAAGGCCTATGACCATCCTTCAACACATTAAACCTCTCTTTTTGCATTATATAATTTATTTTTAACTTTAATATATTCATTAGAAAGGTTTATGAATAATTGAATATTTGTGCCTAATATTATTTATTTTTGTGGAATATTATGAGAATGGCGGATTATGAAGAGTTGGAGGAGGAGATAATTTAGGGACTTTTTCCTTACTACTGGAGGATCAATAATAAATAAATAAGTCAACAAGATATTATGGAATTATGGCACAAATTGTGGAACTCCAATGATTGAGAAAATCTAGGAATGTGTTCCACTAATTAAGGGAGAAGATCCACCAATCAAGGGAGCAGTTTCACTAATCAAGGGACTTTGGTGGGGAAAGCTTCCTCCATCCATGGGGAATGATTCTTAATCATTTTTTATAAGTACCAAGTCGAATATGCCTCTAGGGAATGACTGAGAAAATATAGGAATATGTTCCGTGTCAATTAATGCAAATTCCTAGTATTAGGGACTAGATCCACTAATCAAGGGATTTTGGTGGGGAAAGCTTCCTCCATTCCTGGGGAATGATTACTAATCATTTTATATAAGTGCCAAGTCGAATTTTCTTCTAGGGAGAAATTTTCATTAGTGTTATTGTGGAGAGAGCTTGTATTCTTGCAGCTCCATTGTATTTTCTTGCAGGGATGTAATCCTATTGATGAAAATAATGAAGATTGATGTCATGCTTAGCTTCTAAATATTGTTCTCCTCCATAGGTATCTGAATTTCCTTGGGCTAGGCCATCCCAGCACCCTCAGAGCCCTTTTTTATCACTTTCTTTCTTTCTTTTCACTGCTTATGCACATGCATCTCTAGTTTTTGTTTCTTTCTATTTCTACATTTAGTATTAATGATTTCTTGTTGTCGGATTGAGTTAATGGTTGATGTAAGTTCTTTTGCAGGATCACAAGAATTATTTCATCCTTGGAAAAGCTTTGGAAGTTCATAGTAATCATTGAGCTGCTTGGATTAGTCTTCTTAATCTTGAATCTAGATTGTTGGACCTCCTTTTTAGCAAAGAACAATAAATTTCTGCTATTTTTTAGAGCATGATAATGAGTTTCAATCAAAGTGATTCCACTTTCATTAGATCAAATAAACATTTTATTTCATAAAAAAAATCACCCCATTACATTTTCACTTGATTAGGTTAGGAATTGTTTAGATTTACTAGCTCACTAGTTCTCGAATTTCTAGATTTTCAACTAGTAATGTTTTTATATTTTTTTGTATGGATTAACAGAGGTGTTTTTTAGTAATTCCACTTGGAATGGGAACTTAAGAAATCCTAGTTAATAAAAAAATTTGTCCCATCCAATTTGGATTTTATTTTCTTGGTCATTCGATGAATTATAGTAAATCTGTACATCATGTAGGAAATGAGCAGATCCTGTAGGAAATCATTGTACGTTCTATAGGAAAGCCTATTTTGAGGCTGAATTGAGGAAAAAGTCTCTAGGAAGCTAGAAAAGGGTACCTACTTGTCTCCCAAACCTTATGACCATTCACCATCATCTCCAAGCCACCTGCCACATCACCAAAAGAGATTAGATTTCACACTCTCACATAAAAAAGACAAAAAGGAAAACATATTTATTTTATTCCTTTACATGCACAATAGTAGAAGGCTTGATGGTTTGAATTTGCATGCTTAGGATATCAGGATTGCATACATGTTAACTTAGCATTCTTTTGAAGAAAAGCCTCTTAGCAGGTAGTTAGAAGATGGTGTGTTTTAGCATTTGATTTCAGTCTCTTTCCTTGTACTTTCTTTCTTGCAATAGGTTAAGTTTTGTTTTGAACATTTCATTCTCTGCAATTAGTTTAGGATTTGACTTCAGTACATGCACTCCATTACATCATGACAACAAAAGAAGTACACATTGTACACCATACATATAGTGCTGATACCTCTTAAGTTTGTACGAACCCCGGGTTGATAATTAAAGTCGGTAGCCTTGGGAGTTGCAACATTCTTGTTGCATTATCGAGGCTCATCACTTTTTGATGCCATTGCTAGGGAGGTGTCAAAGTATGCATTGTTTTCTTCCCTAGTTGATTCATTTCTTTTTAGTTTTTGCCAAAAAAAAATTGCATTAGGCATATTTCATTTCAAAACTAAAAAAGTGCATTGCATTAGCGTTTTCATTCAATCATGACAACAACAAAAAATCTCCAACACCAACCCACCCCCAAATTGATCACGTGTTGTAGTAGGAGCCACATCACCATTCACTTTTTCAAGTAGAAGAAGAATATGACAAAGAATGTAGAAGAAATTGATGGTGACAATTACAATGAAGAAGATCCTATCGGATTTCCCATTCAAGATATTGATGGAAGTGTGCACATGAAGAACATCCCTCCATATTTTTTTCGAAAATTTTATGGTCTAAGGTTAGAGGATTTGGAAACCTTTCTTTTTGAATTCGAGATTGTTTGTAGACCTTATGGTTACTTATTAAAAAATTAAAAAACTAAGATTGTTTTCGGCAACTTTGAAGGATAGAGATCTTAAATGGTTCATGATTTTAGGGACTAATTCAATAAGACCATGGAATGACATGCAAAATATATTTTTAGAAAAATATAAAGATCAAGATCTTAAAGAAGAAATCTTTAGAATGAATCAAAGAGAAGATGAGAGTCTAGAGGATCTAATAGAGAGGTTCATGTATAATGTTAAGAGGGGAAAACTACATCATTTAGGATCCAACACACTAAAAACCCTCTTACTTAGAACAATTAGGGATGAATGGATTGATCTCCTTAATCTCATGAGTAGAGGTGATGTAAATCAATTATCATTTGAGAAAATTTGTGAAACATGCAAACACACATCAAGAAGAAAAAGAAGAGTACGTAAATCAACATCAAAATCGGTAAGTTAAGCTAAACTTGGAAATTTGTTTGATGATTTTAAAACAGAAATTCTTAGCAATTTAACAAAACAAGTATAAATGTTAATAATGTAGGATGAAGGAAAAGAAAATGGTGATATTTGTGTTGCAGAATCACATGATGTTAAACATTGTCCATCATTACCAAGGTTGAAGGAATTTTACCAAGAGGGCAATGGAGCAAGTCAATTTCCAATGCAGCTATGTTATGTAGCTCCAAGAGGACCATGGCAGCCTATTCAGCCAAATATGATGCAAGAGCCTAATTCACAATTGAAGGTTATATATATCCACCTCAAAGTAATTGGAAGACACATTTTCCTTGGCAAAATTGGCCATCTCAACCCCAAAACCAATGTTGGCAACAAGGTTGGAAAGGAACTTATGGGAGCCATCCACAATATCCTCAATATCCTCCATAACAAACTCCATGTTATCGTTACCATTCACCTCCACCACAACCACAACCCCATCGACACCCATCTCAAATATACACTCCCACTAAAGTACCTATATGACCTTTTCCAAACCCACACATTGAAGTAGCTCAACCCACTTACAATGCTAAGGTACAACACTTCCAAACATCTCCTCTTGAGATCAATGGTATTCACTATAGCTCAGGAAGAATATTGTAAAAAATAGATTATCTTGATATCATTCAAGGACCACATCCAGAAGAAGAAGATTCAAATGATAAGACCACCGAATCATGGGATGCACTTGATGAAGAGAAGACATCAAAATCAGAGATCAAGAAAGATACCTCATGGTTACTATCAAATCCTCCAGATATTCAAGAGATTAATCAACAAAAAGAGGAAGATTTGAAGGTCATCGTAGAAGAAGACATGAAGAATGATTCAGATAAGCAAGAAAACCAAGGACATCAAAGTTATATTGAGGTTTGGTTCCAGAAAATCAACAAGATGGAGCATCACTCTCTTCTTCAACTATGCATGATCCTTTCAAGGTCAAATCATTTGGTCTCTGAAATCTAGGTACATGTGAAAGCATACATTTCAAGCCTCCACATCATTTTGTCTATCATATATATGTGCACATGGCTCCATTGGAAGTATTCTTATACTTGAAAGTGATTTCATTTTTCGTGGAGGGTAGGCTAGAAGAAAAAAAAAATTGAAAAATAAGAGAAAAAAAAAACTAAGGTGAAAACCTCCTTGGAGGCACCTCAGATTGGCTCACTGATTGAAAATCTCCATGAGGTAGTCAATGGGTTGAAAAAAAAATAGAAAAAAAAAAGAAGATCCTAGGTGAAAACCTGCTTTCAGGCGCTTAGATAGACCTACTAGTTGAAAACTCATTGAGGTGGCTAATAGGCCTAGAAGAAAAAAAAAGAGAGGAAAAAAAGAATCCTTTCTCCTTGCATGCATGTACTTTCCAACATTTGCAAGGAACAAAAAAAACTTGGTACCAAAAGAAAAATTGGTCAAGCCTAGTCAAAAGAAGTCAAATTTTGATTTTCTCCTACTTCCCTCAAATGCTCCAACAAGGCCAACGTCATGCCAATCCATCACCCTCATCTATTTTCACCATCCACCCATCATTATCAAGCTTCTACCAGTCATTTTCCTTGTTGTCCTAAAAAACTACAAGATACTTTGTTTTACTACAAGATACAAAAATACATAGAACAAAAATTTGTTTTGCGATAACTTGAAAACCATGCATCCATTTTCCAAGTTGTTTCAGGGGGAGATGCATATGGATGATGGTAACATGCTCAAGGAATTTCAGAAAATTCTAGGGCACAGTTCCCAAGAAATTGGCCTCCATCACCTTCAACCATTTGTGCATTTTCTCAATATCCATGCATCCATTTCAAAATTTGTTTCATGGGGAGATGCATATGGATGATGGTAACATGCCCAAGAAATTTTAGAAAATTCCAGTGCACAGTTTCCAAGAAATTGGCCTCCATCACCTTAAGTTATTTTTATTTTTGCTCGAGTTCCATGCATACATTGACCAAAATTTTTCTATGGGGAGGTGCATAATGATGATGGAAAAATGCTCAAATAGTTTCAGCTCAATCGAGTCTACCATTTGGGAGATATGGAAAAAACAAGTCATTGTCCTGTAAACCTATAGGATACAGAACAACACCTACAAGATTGGTAGTGTGCAGTTTTAAAGGATATCGAGATGTCAAAGAAGCTCGTCCAGGGCTTAGCAATGACATCAGAATCATTAGCATCACCATCCAACACCTGCACATCAACATCAACTCAGCAGCAACATATTCTTGAAATATTCTTGATCTTTTCTCTTGAGCATATCATAGTTAGAAATTTGTTGTCAATGCATGAGAGATGAGGTTTCATAAGATAAGGATTGGTCAATAGTCTAAACAGCCTTCAATTGCAACTCACTCCTTCACTCATGCAATGTTGAAATGTCAATTTATGAAGGGTGATGATTTCAAGGAATGAGGATATCGGTTAAAAGAAGAATTTTTTGCAAAGGCCAAGGTCACCACAACACTCCAAGCCCTCCATCCACTTCATATTCAGTATCTATTCATCATTCATCCATCCCATTTCATTCTTGAGGAGAAAAAAAAGAAACAAAGAGAGCATCCTCTCCATTTTCATGAAATTTCCATTTGTAGGTCAGTAATAAGGATGGTCAAAGAGAAAAGGAGGATCACAAAGACACCCCTATCACTCAAATTTTTATTTTACGACACATTACCATTCATTCCTCCACCATTTATGTCATTTTTTTCCACTCCTTTACTTCAGTTTACAAAGGGACTGTGTTTTCTACACGATGATCGTGTAGGAATTACAATGACCGAGAAATCCTACAGGGGGCAGTCCTAAGGCAAATAAATGGTGGAGCAAGGTAGCACAATGTTGATAAGGGTGTGGAAGACCTTGCCAAACTAAAAAAACAATTACGAACCATCTTGAATAAGGGGAAGAAGGCAAGCTAATGGTCACACGAAACACAAATTTTTCTTTGCGCAAATATGTTTTTTGGCCCCTCCTTGCAAAACTTATAGCCATGATTCTTAATGCACAAGAGAGAGGCCACTAGGCCATGGATGAGGCACAATGAGGTCACTAAGTTGCTGAGAGGATGAGCAACACTTTTATTAGGGGGTATGATGGGCCTCTAAATTAGACATAAATTAAGGACCATGCCTCTAATTTAAAACATAAATTAAGGCCTATGACCATCCTTCAGCACATTAAACCTCTCTTTTTGCATTAGATAATTATTTTTAACTTTAATATATTCAGTAGAAAGGTTTATGAATAATTGAATATTTGTGCCTAATATTATTTATTTTTGTGGAATATTATGAGAATATTGGGCAGATTATGAAGAGTTGGAGGAGGAGATAATTTATGTACTTGTTTCCTACTACTGGAGGATCAATAATAAATAAATAAGTCAACAAGATATTATGGAATTATGGTACAAATTGTGGAATTCCAATGATTGAGAAAATCTAGGAATATGTCCACTAATCAAGGGAGCAAATCCACCAATCAAGGGAGAAGATCCATTAATCAAGGGATTTCAGTGGGGAAAGCTTTCTCCATCCATGGGGAATGATTCTTAAGAATTTTTTATAAGTACCAAGTCGAATTTGCCTCTAGGGAGTGATTGAAAAAATTTAGGAATGTGTTCCCTCCCATTTAATGCAAATTCCTAGTATTGGGGACTACATCTACTAATCAAGGGATTTTGGTGGGGAAACCTTCCTCCATTCATGGCTAATGCTTCCTGATCATTTTATATAAGTACCAAGTCAAATTTTTCTCTAGGGAGAGATTTTCATTAGTGTTATTATGGAGAGAGCTTGTATTCTTGTAGATCCATTGTATTTTCTTGCAGGGATGTAATACTATTGATGAAAATACTGAAGATTGGTGTCATGTTCAACTTCTAAATATTGTTCTCCTCCATAAGTCTCTGATTTTCCTTAGGCTTGGCCATCCCAAGAACCTCAGAGCCCTTTTGTATCATTTTCTTTCCTTCTTTTCACTTCTTATGCACATGCATCTCTAGTTTTTATTTTTTTCTATTTCTGCATTTAATATTAATGATTTCTTGTTGTAGGATTGAGTTAAATGGTTGATGTAAGTTCTTTTGCAGGATCACAAGCATTATTTGATCATTGGAAAATCTTTGGAAGTTCATCGTAATCATTTGGATAAGTCTTCCTATTCCAAAATCTAGATTGTTGGACCTCCCTTTTAGTAAAAAGCAATAAATTTTTGCTATTTCTTAGAGCATGCTAATGAGATTCAATCAAATTTATTCCACTTGCATTAAATAAAAAAAAAAAAATTCTAGTTCATAACAAAAATAACCCCATTGCATTTTCACTTGATTAGGTTAGGAATTGTTTAGAGTTACTAGCTCACTAGTTCTCGAATTTCTAGATTTTTGACTAGTAATGTTTTTTATTTTTTTTGCATGGGTTAACAAAGGTATTTTTGAGTAATTCCACTTGGAATGGGGACCTAAGACATCCTAGTTGATACCAAAATTTTTCTCATCCAATTTGGACTTGATTTGCTTTGTCATTCGATGAATTATAGTAAATTTGTACATCGTGTAGGAAATCATGGGATCCTGTAGGAAATCATTGTAGCATCTTGTAGGAAACCCTATTTTGAGGCTGAATTGAGGAAAAAACATCTAGGAAGCTAGAAAAGGGTCCCTACTTGTCTCCCAAACCTTATGACCATTCACCATCATCTCCAAGCCACTTGCCACATCACCAAAAAAGATTAGCTTTCACACTCTCACATAAAAAAAGAAAAAAGAAAAACAAATTTATTTTATTTATTTACATGCACAACAATACAAGGTTTGATGGTTTGAATTTGCATTCTTAGGACAACAATATTGCATACATGTTAACTTAGCATTCTTTTTAAGCAAAGCCTTTTAGTAGTTAGTTAGAAAATGGTGTATTTTAGCATTTGATTTCAGTCTCTTTCCTTGTACTTTTCTTCTTGCAATAGGTTAAGTTTCATTTCAAACATTTCATTCTCTGTAATTAGTTTAGGATTTGACTTCAATACATGCACTCCATTTCATCATGACAGGAAAGGAAGGACACATTGTACAGCACACATATAGTGCTCATACCTCTTAAGTTTGTACGAACCCAAGGTTGATAATTAAAGTCAATAGCCTTGGGAGTCGTAGCATTCTTGTTGTAATATCGAGGCTCATCACCTTGTTTGTACAAGGATGGTCCCAGAATAGAAGCAAAAATAAGTTATCAAGTGGGATATATAAATCTAGAGGGAGATATGGATCTCCAGGAAAACTTGTATAGGTGGTGTGCTGGAAATGCAGAAAGGAAGGGCTCTACAAAAAGGACTGTAAATCTAAAGTTCCTGATAAAAGAAAGGGATGTGATGATTCTCCTTATAAATAGGCGAAAACTACCTCAAATGAAGGTGGGGATGTGTACTTGGCTTCCTAAAGTAAACATGTAGATCATGAGGCATGGTTAATTGACTAAGGTGCATCCTTTCACTTCACTCCCCATAGAGAGTGGTTCTGTGAGTATGAGAAATATGATGGTGGTGATGTCTTCTTGGGGGATGACAGGAAGGCTAGAATAGTTGATCATGGAAAAGTAAAGTTGAAGTTGGAAGGTGGAAGGGTTAGAACACTTCTAGGTGTTCTACATATTCCTGCATTGGCTAAAAATCTGATTTCAGTAAGTAAGTTGGATGATGCAAGTGTAAAAACAATGTTCGAGAAGGATACCTGCAAGATGGTTTTGGGGGCACTGGTATTGATGCGGGGAGTTCAGACTAGAACTCCATACAAGCTGAAAGGTAGCACTATTGTTGATGGGTGCAACAATTCTGTGGTTCCTAAAAGTGGAACAAAAAATCTAATGGTCTCTAGAGAGAAGACCATGCTATGGCATCAAAGGCTTCGATATATTGGAGAGAAGGGCCTTCAAATACTTCATGGTAAAGGTATGGTAGAAGGTATGAGTAATAACTCTCTGGATTTTGATTTATGTGAAAATTGTGTATATGGGAAATAGAATCGGGTGATTTTCCCCTCTTGTGGTACTGGAACAAATATTAGAACTTGTGCACAATGATGTGTTTGGACCTGTGAAGGTTCCATCACTGGGTAAGTCTGTGTACTATGTATCATTTATAGATGACTTCTCAAGGAATACATGAATATATTTCTTTAAGAAGAAATCTGAAGTCTTTGATAGATTTAAAGAATTTAAGTCTTTGGTGGAAAACCAGATAGAGAAGAAGATAAATGTGTTGAGGTCAGATAATGGTGGAGAGTTTTGTAGCAAAGAATTTGAAGAATTCTGTAAGAAGTGTGGTATAGCATGGCAAGAAGAATGAATAAGATGTTGATGTAAAGGGTAAGAAGCATGCTCAGTGGTGCCGAGTTAGGACAAGAATTCTGGGTAGAGTCAGTGGAGACAACATGTTACCTAGTCAGCAGATCACCTTCATCAATGTTGGAGGATAAGACTCTATAAGAGGTATGGACTGGTAAGAAAGCCTCTCTTTCACATCTGATGGTATTTGGATGTGATGCATATGTACATGTTCCAAAGGAGAATAGAAACAAGTTGGATAGTAAATCAGAAAAGTGCATCTTTATTGGGTGTAAGGATGGTTTAGAGGGTTATAAGCTTTGGAACTAAGTAACAAAGAAGGTTGTGTACAGCCGAGATGTGGTGTTCAGAGAGGTGAAATATGTTATTAAACATGAAGTCCAACCAAAGGAACTTGAGAAGATAGATTTTGAGCTTAAAGAGGAAGAGTCAAACTCTACAGTAGAGGAGGAATCAGAATATGAAGAGCCACAAACTCTGGGTGTGAGAAGATGAGTTCGAGAAAGTAGGAAGATAGAAAGGTATAGTCCATCTACTTTTTGTTTAAATTTTTCTTTATCTATTACTGATGATGATTCGAGAACTGCGAAGGAAACAGTAGATTCAGAGGATGGAAAACTTTGGAAAGAGCCCATGCTTGATCAAATGGCATCTTTGTACAAAAATGAGGCTTGGGATCTGGTGGAGTTGTCGGCTGGAAGGAAACCCATTGGTAGCAAATGGGTGTTCAAGAAGAAGACAAATGCAGAAGGAAAGGTGGAGAAATACAAAGCTCGGTTGGTAGAAAAAGGTTATTCCCAAGTGTTGGGAATTGATTTTGGTTATACTTTTTTCTCCTATTGCCAAGGTAGCTTCTATTATATTACTTTTATCTATTGCTGCTAGTTTTGATTTTGAGGTAGAATAGATGGATGTGAAGACATCATTTCTTCATGGGGATATGGAAGAGGAGATTTACATTAAGCAACCTGAAGGTTTTGCCGTGAAGGGTAACAAAGAACTGGTATGCATGTTAAAGAAGCCTCTCTATGGGTTAAAATAGTCACCAAGGATGTGGTATCAGAAAGTTGATACATTTATACGGGGACTTGGCTTCACATGAAACAATGCAAATCACTGTGTGTAATTTAAATTAATTGGTGACTGTGTTATTTATCTAGTATTGTATGTGGATGATATGTTGCTAGTTGGAAATGACAAAGAAATTATCCAGTATTTGAAGATCCAATGTCCTCCAAATTCGACATGAAATATCTTGGTGTTGCAAACTATATTTTGGGCATGGAAATTAAAAGAGATCGGGCAAAGAGGAAGCTCTAATTAAACCAGAGGAAGTATGTCGAGACAATATTGCAGAGGTTTAAGATGCAGGATAGCAAATCGGTGAAGATTCCTATTCCTATAGGTGTAAAGTTATCTGATGAACAGTGTCCCAAGACACAAGAAGAGGAATATGACATGTCCTGCATTCCATATGCAAGTGCAGTCGGAGTATGTGATGGTTTGTATTAGACGAGACATTGCACATGCAGTCGGAGTATTGAGCAGGTTTATGTCAAAAGTAGGGAATGAACGCTTGACAACAGTGAAGCGGGTTTTCAGGTATTTGTGTGGCACTAGTGATTATGGCTTGGCTACCAAGGAAGGCCAGGATTGGACAAAGTGTTGGATGTTCGTGGCTTTGTTGATGCAAACTCGGTTGGAGATCCAGATCAGAGAAGATATACAAGTGGGTATGTATTTTACCTATTTGGAGGTGCAGTCAGTTGGATGAGTAAGAAACAATCTGTAGTGGCACAGTCAACTGGAGAGGCAAAATACATGGCAGCCACTTATGTAAGCAAGGAAGTCATCTGGTTGCAAAGATTGTGTTCAAGTATGGGGTTAGTGCAAGGAGCTATAAGGATAGAATGTGATAGCCAAAGTGCAATTTTATTGGCAAAGAACCCTACTTATCATTCAAAGACAAGGCACATTGATGTATGGTATCACTTTGTGAGCGATATGATAGAAGACAAAAAGGTGTTGCTAGTAAAGGTGGATACTTTGAAGAATACTGCAAAATGCATTGAGAAAATCTGTGAGCTCTGAGAATTTCTCTTGGTGTAGAGAAACAATGGGCATTTCACGGATGGATAAATGACTAAGCTCTCTTATAGCCCCCTGTGGAAAGAAAAAAACAAGTGGGAGAATGTTGGGTTGTGTTATATTCTTTCCACAACTAACCTATTTAGTTAACCCCTGTCCCCCCTTCGTTGCACCGATTGTGTAGCGGGGGGGTCATAGGGGGTTTGAGGTGGGTTGGTAGCCACCCTTTATGGGGTCCCAGGTAGCGCTCCAGGGAATTTTTTTTTTTGGACCCTATATTAGGTTGGGCGGACTTGCCTATGGTTTTGTGCATGGTTTTCCGCACATGATTTTGGATGCGATGGTTTTTGGTCCATGGTTTTGGACGTGAAGGTTTTTGGTCCATGGTATTGGATGCTTCAACATGTATAAATATGTACTGTAACATTGAAAGTAACATAATGATAAATCAATTTGGTAGTATTGGTTTTGGGATCCAGGGGAAAATTTCTCTGTATATGTGTTTTATGTGTTATGCTCCCACATTATTTATTTTCTATTCTTAGAATTCGTGTGTAGGTAATTTCTGTACGGGGTTAAAACCTATAGTCATGAACATGTTCAGGTGGATCCCAAAAAGATACAGGCAATGCAACATTAGTCCCAACCGAAAACCTTGAAGACTTTGAGGGGATCCTTGGGTCTCACTAGCTACTATCACAAATTTTGTTCGCAATGGTGGTTGCATTGCTAGACCCCTCACTAACCTTCTCAAGAAAAATTCATTCCTCTGGACTAATGACGCACAACACGCGTTTTTGGCTCTCAAACAGGCCATGTGTTCTACTCCCATATTGGCCCTACTTGACTTCACCAAATCTTTTGTGATTGAATGTGATGCTTCAGGGACTAGTATTGGTGTTGTCTTAGTGCAGGAAGGTTGACCCTTGGCATTCACCAGTGAACAAATGAGTGGGAACCATTAGGGGCAATATACCTATGAGAAGGGGATGATGGCTAGCTTACATGCAGTAGATACCCAGTGACCGTACTTATTGGGGCATCGTTTCCAAATCCGTACATACCATCAAAGCGTCAAATATATTTTGGAGCAATGTCTATCCTTGCCCTAGAAAAATAAATGGCTAGCCAAATTGTTGGGATATGAATATGAGATAATTTACAAGAAAGGGTGTGACAATGTAGTAGAAGATGCTTTATCACGCCATTTTAAGAATGAAAGCACCATGTTATCAATCTCTCCTCCCATACCTGATTGGATTTAAGAAGCCCACAAGGATTGGTTTTCACACCCCTCTCTCTCCCAACTCATTAATAACTTGAGAGCAGATCCTAATTCCTCAGTTGGCTACTATGGAAGGATGAGATTCTTCACTACAAGGATAGAGTAGTTATATCACTCACATCCACCCTCAAAATGCACATTTTGGCAGAAATGCGCTCATCTCCCACTACAGGCCATGTAGGCTTTCAGAATACTTATGCTCGCACTCATCATTCTTTCTTTTGGAGAGGCATGAAAACTGAAATTATTACTTTTGTAGTTGAATGTGGGGTGTGTCAATGCCACAAAGAGAAACGATCAAGTTACGAGGCACCTTACAACCATTGACAATCCCTACCTCCAACTGAACATTTCTATGGATTTCATTACTAGTCTCCCAAAGTCAAAAATTAGTCATCATGGTGGTTGTGGATAGACTTTCTAAATATGCTCATTTTTTCACTCTACCCCACCCATTTACCCCCACTTTGGTGGCTCAAGATTTTATGGACCAGATCTTCAAACTACATGGAATGCCCACTTCCATTGTCTCTGATCATGATCCGACTTTCATTGGTAACTTTTGGCAAGAACTTTTCAAGATACAAGGCACCTAACTCCAAATAAGTACTTCCTGTCATCCCCAAACTGATGGTCAAACTAAATCAGTCAACAAATGTTTGGATACATACCTAAGCTGCTTCACTTCAGAAAAGCAACATCAATGGGTACAATGGATACATTTAGCTAAATG
Source organism: Pinus taeda (assembly GCA_000404065.3). Taxonomy (NCBI): domain Eukaryota; kingdom Viridiplantae; phylum Streptophyta; class Pinopsida; order Pinales; family Pinaceae; genus Pinus; species Pinus taeda. The sequence goes on from APFE031223499.1 coordinate 146,489, forward strand.
GTGGTATAATATTCACTATCATGTAGTCACTAAGATGACTCCATATGATGCAGTGTATGGCCAATCCACACCTTCACCTATTTCTTATATCCGTGGATGCTTTAAGGTGCAAGCAGTTGATCAACTCCTATAGAACAGTGCAGCCATGATAGCCCGTCTCAAGGATAATCTCCATCAAGCTCAGAATCAAATGATGAAATAGGAAGACCAACATCGTACAGAGCACACATTTCAAGAAGGGCATCGGGTATTCCTGTGGCTGCAACCATGTAAGAAAACATGGCTCAAAGAAAAGGGCTGCCAAAAATTAGTCCAAAATTCTATGGACCTTATCAAATACTTCAGCGCATTGGAGCAGTAGCCTACAAGTTGGCCTTGCCACCAAATTCAAAAATCCATCCAATCTTCCATATATCATGCCTCAAGGAAGTGGTGGGGAAAAATTGCAAAATTCAAACGAGCTTACCTGAATTGGATGAATAAGGTTCACTTTGGCTCCAACCTAAACAGGTCCTCGATACGCGGGAATGACATCTATGCGGCTGCACAATCAAGGAAGTTCTTGTCAAGTGGAAAGACACCTCTCGAGACGACGCAACCTAGCAACCAACCACTATTCTTCAGTAGTTTCCATAGCTACAACCTTAAGGACAAGGTTTCTTTTGATTGGGGAGGACATGTTAGGGTCCAACCCTAACCCCTTTATTTATGTAATAGGGTCGAGTCATAGTAATAATTAGTTAAGAGTCAATAAACCCCATATTAATAATTGTAAGTGGTTGACCCACATTTCAGAAAGGGACCATTGTTAGTTGCAAACGGGCCATGGTATTAGATAGATGGTATTGAGAGAACCATGGTAATGACCCATGGTATTGTATACATTATGAATCCTATATAAAGGATAGAGAATCCCCATTGAGAAATACAGAGTCTTATTTTGTAATCAAGCTCTGCTTTTCTAGAGGTTGCCCCCTCAAAGAGGCAAGTGAACATTTTCTTTCATCTCTGAATAATAAAATACTTGTTTTTCTCATTTTGTTTTATGTTCTAGGTTGTATTTCTTCACATATTTGGTATTCTGCAATTTATCGCAAGTCAAGAGCATAATAGTGTGCCTCGTAGTATATTGAGAACCATCCACTCATATAAGTTAATATCATACTTACTATGGCATCCAACATTTTGTAAATACTTCATAACATGTTAAATAATCTAATTAGCTCCCGTGGATGCATTTATTAGTCAATGTAATTTTGAGTTATATATTAATTAACAACTCGTTGCGGGTTATGCCAACAAATTGCAATTCATTATATTTCCTACCTACCTTAATGTTGATATTAACAATATGTGGTGAAGAATGTGGGTGCAGTTGGGAGACGAATCTCGATAGGGAAATGCAGCATTGTTGGAGACATTTCAGCAATTGCGAGCGGAAATGACCAACCTCAGTGTTGACAATGAAAGACTCCGACAAGAATAAGAAAGGATCCTAAAACGTCTATCAGACCGACATAATCACTAGGTACCCAACTCCAGTGCAGGAAATGGAGACCACACAAAGACATTTCGTCATGAAGAATACAATGAGGAATCAGAAGGGGGACATAATGATGAAGAAAGGAGTTGGATAATGCCTCGTTTGGCAAAGGTCATAAGAAACAAAATATTGAACTGTAGGGAGAATTTAAGATGATAAGACCTTTGGTGTATAATAGAGAGGTTGGAGAAGCCGTTGAAGCCTAACTAATTAATATGAATAAATATTTCCAAGTATATGAATATGATATTAATATGAAATATCGGTTGTCTATTTTTCAGCTACAAGAAAAGGCCACCATGTGGTGGGAGGAGGTCAAAGTTGCCTAGGGAATTAATGATTTGGAGGTCACATGGAACAAATTTTAGAAGTATTTCAAAGACAAATATTTAACCGAATGCTTCTACAATGAGAAGGCAAGAGAGTTTCATTATGTAAGGATGGAGTCATTGACTATTGATGAGTTTATCACTAAATTTACGTCCTTGCGGAGGTATGTTCCATACATTAGGAAGGAAAAAACAAAGATACAACACTTTATTAATAGCTTTTTTATTTTTATGAAGGAAAAATATGAGTTTGATTACACAAAAACTATGGATGAAGCCATTCGGAAGGCCCGGATTTGTTACCAATAGATGAAACAAAAGGGGGAAAGTAACAAGATGAGGTTGAACAAAAGGTTTCAAAGGAATTCTCATAACTTTTGAGGAATGAGACTCCCCAATGTTAAAGACATGAATAAAAAAATGCAGATAAAAGTGGTTGGGAGGAATCAATAGTGAATAGGACAAGAGGTTGAAAACAAACAATTAAAAGTGGCAAGTTGAATAGAAGGGAGTCAACAACCAAAACGCCCTCTACAGTGCTGGGGTTGTGGAAAACCTTATTATTTCAAAAGGTGTCCTCACCATACTAGTATCGAGTAGGTTTCAACATTCAAGAAGCTTCCATGATTGGGGATGTAGCTAGAAATATTCCACGGATTAACACAACCTTGGATGATGGCCACGCTGAATATCAACCTAAAATAATAGAAATGGAAGGTATATTATCTAAACATTATGTTTCCATTTTAATTGATCCACGCGGAACCTTGAACTACATTAGCCCAAAACTAGTAGAATTAGGTAACTTACCAAAAGTAAAATTTAAAACCCCTTGGGTGGTGCAATTAGCTGCTGGGGCCAAACAAAGGGTGGCTGCTAAGGTGGTAAATATCTCCTTAGAGGCAACATGACAAAAAATCATAGTTGAATTGAATATTTTTCCTTTGGGTGCATATGATATACTAGGTGGAATGGATTTGTTAGAGAAACATTGGTCAATAGTAAATTGCAAAGGGAAAACTGTGAACTTCCTTGGAGAGAATGGTGAGAAACAAGAAATTTCGGGAATTAAGAGAGTTGTTAAATTGTGACGAGTCATCATTAATTAGCTAGGGAAGTGCATCCGAAGAGGCTGCCAAATTTATGCATTTTAGGTAGACTACACAAAATCTAAGGACAAAATAACGAGTCTCGAAAATGTACCTATAATTCAGGAATTTGCTTATGTATTCCCAAAACAAGTACTTGGGCTTCCACCTAAAAGGAACATTGGTTTCACCATAGAGTTAATTCTGGGTGCAAGCCGAGTGTCTAGAACACCATATCATATGAGTTTGCCTAAATTAATAGAACTTAAAATGAAATTACAAGAACTTCTTGACAAGGGGTATACACTCCCAAGCATGTCACCTTGGGGATCCCCTGCATTATTTGTATGAAAAAGGATGGTACATTGCAGTTGTGCATTGATTATAAGCAATTGAATACGCTGAGCATTAAGAATAAATATCCACTACCAAAGATTGATGATCTATTGATCAATTTAAAGGGGCCAAGGTGTTTTAAAAAATTGACTTAAGATTAGGATACCATCAAATATGAATTATTGAGGAAGATATATGTAAAACAACATCGAGGACTCGGTAAGAACACTACGAATTCGTAGTCTTACCCTTTGGGATTACCAATGCCCATGCCACATTTATGAGCTTGATGAATGGTATATTCCATCCTTATTTGGACAAATTTGTCCTAATGTTTATTGAAGATATTCTCTTATACTCCAAAAATGTGAAGGAGCATGAGAAGCATTTGAGAATTGTGTTGCAAACTTTGTGGGATAACGAGTTATGTGTTAAGTTCAATAAGTGTGACTTCTACAAAAATCATATCAAGTAACTAGGACATATTATTTCAACGGAACAAATTGTAGTTGACCTCGAAAAGATCAAAACCATCATGGAGTGGCTTGTTCCCAAGAATGTTGCCGATATTTGATCCTTAGTGGGGTTAGCTTGTTACTACCGTCGATTTATTGAAGGATTTTCTAAATATGCTTACTCGATTACCTCCCTACAAAAGAAAGGAAAGGTTTTCAAGTGGATGGCAGAATGTCAACAAATTTTTGAATGCGTGAAGCAGTTACTGACTTCTACCCCTATTTTAAAAGTAGCGGACCTGGGAAAAGAGTTTACTATTTGCAGAGATGCATGCTAGGGGGGTGTTGGAGGGGTTTTGATGTAGGATGGGAAATTCATAGTGTATGAATCCCGTAAACTGAAGGACCATGAGCATTGATATTCCACCTATGATTTGAAACTTACTATTGTAGTGCATGCTTTGAAGGTATGGCAACATTATTCGTTGGGTAAGAAATTTTTGTTAATGACAGATCAGAGTAGTTTAACAAATTTCTCTTCCCAACCACATCTAAATGCTCGTTAAGCTAGGTGGACTCGTTTCTTAAGTGAATTCTACTTCGACCTTAAACATCTTAAAGTAAAGGAGAACCCAGTGGCTGATGCAATGAGTAGAAAATTATATTGAATATATGAAATCCAGTAGATTTGGGTGGAATCAAAATTCTTAGAGAAAGTAGAAGAAGCTACCCACAATGACCTTTAATATAATTTTTTATGGCAGCAAACTAATCAAGAAAATAAATTAGGAAGACAATATGATTATGGTTTAAAGAATGACGGATTTCTAAACTTTAAGGGTAGAATATGTGTTCGTAACCAAATTTATGTTAGTTGAGTTTCATAGGAGCCTGTATGCTACCCACCCCAGATCTCAAAAACTGTTTTTTGCAATTAAAAAGAATTTCTTTTGGTCAAGAATGAGGAGAGTCATCACCAAATATTTGGAAAAATGCTTGGAATGCCAACAAGTTAAGGCGGGGCACCAACACCCTACTGGGTTGCTCCATCCTCTCCCCATATCGGAATGGACATGGGATACTATTTCACTGGATTTTATAACAGGATTTCCTAAAACCAGAAAATTGAATGGCTCCATCATGGTAGTGGTGGATAAGTTAAGTATGACATCTCACTTTATATCTGTGAAATCCACATATAAAACCATTGAAATTCCTGATATTTTTTTGAAGGAGATATTCCGACTACATGGTATACTGAGAGTGGTGATCTCTGATAGGGATGTAAAATTTATCTCTACTTTTTGGAAAGACTTGTTCACAATATTGGGGACTCAAATCCACTTTATCACTCCATATCATCCCTAAACCGATGGATAGATAGAATGAGTGAATCAAGTACATGAGTGAATCAAGTACTGGAGGATATGTTAAGAATGTATGCAATGCTGCAACTAACTAAGTGGGAGGAGTATTTCCACTTAGTTGATTTTTCTTATGATAATGGTTACCATGAATCTCTAGGAACTAGCCCCTTCGAAGTATTATATGAGAGAAAATGCAAAGTGCCTACCAATTGTAATCATAAAGATAAGTTTGTATTAGGACATCACATGCTCGCTAAAATGGAGCAAACAATTAGAAAGGTGTGTGAGAACCTAAAGGTTGCCCAAGATAGGAAAATTATTTATGAAGAGAAGAGGGGACCTACCGAGAGTTTCAAGTGGAATACAATGTTTATTTACACATTAAGCTTAAAAGAAGCACACTGTGGTGGGCAAGTTGCACTAAATTGGCATTGAGATACTGTGGGCCCTTCTAAATTCTAGAAAGAATTGGACCAATAGCTTACTGGATAGCCCTACCTGCCCACATCACCATTCATGATGTGTTTAATGTATCCTTATTAAAGGGATATGTTTACAACCCTAGGCATCTAATTAATTGGAAAGATATGTAGTTAATTCATATATTGAACTAAATTGAAAAATAAACATTGCAGATGTGATTAATATTGATACCATCAACCTTTTGATGCAGGTCGAACTAGACTGAGAACTGTTGGTAGAACCTCTCCAAATTATAGAGCAGAGAGAAACAATTATACGGAGGTGAGCTATTGCCCACCTTAAAGTGCAATAGAAGCACCTCAGCCCACATGAAGTCGCTTGGGAAGATAAAGAGCTCATACGACGAGAATATCCAAACTTGATTAAACAATTTGAAATAAACACCAAAGACAATGTTTCATCTGAGGGGGGAAGATGTGACACCCATAATATTTTCATGAACTAATGTTTTAACTTTAACATTATCTACCTTCTATGAACTCTCCGAACTAATTTCGGTCTAAATGGAAGACCAAATAAATGTAGTGACTCGGACTTGGTTAAGTTCTTAACTATTAAAAGAAAAGTTTTTATAAATCTATAACTCAATAAATAAAATTCTCTAGACAGTTAGGTCAGTTGGGTATCTTTAACCTCAAAGAAAAAGAGTAGTTCCAAGGAAGGTAGTTCTTCTTATTTTTTTCAGAAAAAAAAATAAAATAAAAAATGGTAGAGCCAAAGGAAAGAAAGAAAAAAGGGAAAGGATACCGTCACCACAAAGAATGTTGTGCAGGTGAGAAGAATACTAATGTTTTGAGGAATTCCTAAACTAAGCTTGGTCTCACATATAAGTTAATATCACTCACTGTGACATACGACATTCCGTAACTACTACCTTACATGTTAAATGATCTCATTAACTCTTATAGATGCATTCCTTAATCAATGTAATTATGAGTTAGCTATTAATGAACATCTCTTTATAGGTTATGCCAACATATTGTAATTCATTATATTTCCTACCTACATTAATGTTGATATTAACAATATGTGGTAAAGTTTTGAATATGACAAAAAAAAACATTCCATGAGTTCGAATATTTGTGACAATTTCTAAAGCGTACATTCAAAAATTTCATTATGTTAGAGTGGAATGAGTGAATAGACAATAAAAACATTCACTACTTTAAACATACTTCACATTAATTTTGATGTAAAATTATCAATTAATTAATAAATATAAATATACAACTAATTTTTGTTATTTAAAGTTATTAATCAATTTAACGACACAATAATATTAACTAAATGTAAAAATATAAATATTTATAGATGCAAAGATGTGGTTCTTGATTGATGTACGAGAGAATACCAAAATATAATATCATAAATTGATATTTATAATTGGAAGAGATTAATTTGAAAATGTTTAATAGAAAGAAAGGCTAAATGCAATAAAATAAAATTCCATGAATTATATTTTTAACAATTCTATGAATTATATTTTCAACTATTTTAATATAGTTATTATTCTTGTTGCACACGGTATAACACAATAAGTTGATGGGTTGACCTTTAATTTTTTCTCATTAGACCAAAAATTTAATTGTGATGTATAATGTTAACTTTATAAAATGAAAAATAGTTTATTTGGTTAATTATTATAAAATTATTTATGTGGCTTTTGATTTGTTCAGTAAGTTTTTTTCTTATTGAGTAATCATGAGCTTGTATAGTTGGAATGGTGTTTTCATGTGTAGTTATTTAAGGACGACTCAAATATTGTAAAATTATTAAAACCTTGTTGATGAGCCTCATCATTGAGTAATTATATGGGCCTTAATTCACCTCTTAGCTTAGTAAAACCAACTATTCTCACAACTTATTTCATACTTTTGATTATATTTTGTTTAAGAGATGAGTTAGAGTTCGATATTTTTCTTTGTAGTCTAATGTGCATTTAACGCAGGATTAAAGGATAAAAGAAAGGAATTTTGGCAAAAACCTTGGTCAAAAATCGAATGGGACAAGGGAAAGGAATTATAGGAGGTAAATCCTCCTCATTTACTGCCCTTCCATTCGAATATTCCTCCATGAGGCAAACAGCCAAATCATGAGGACTATAAGGCAGCCAAGCAAGTGAAATACAAAGCACTAGTTTATATCGAGTTTGGGAGCTAAGCCTCCCTAATTTTAAGGAAGTCGTTAGAGGCTTCAGATGTATAAGTAGAGAGGCCTAGGACCTAAGTAGGATTCAGAGTTTTGATTGGTAAAACTCTACTATATTTTCAAGCTGCAATACTTGTGACATTTTTTTATGTAATCCATTGTTTTGATAATAAGAATGAGTTTTGTTTTGAGACAGCGCTGAGTTAGCTCAGAGCGCTGAATCTCTTTGGTTAGGGCCCAACCCTAGCAGCCAGGGATCCTCTTTATTGTACATGTATGCTAGCATAGATTCATAGTTTAATTGTTCATTTGCTTAAGTAGCTCCATTTCCATTACAACAGTGTAGAGTAGTTTAGTTGTATGATATTTTGCTTCCATTTGTGCCTTCTTTCAATAAGCAGGGTAGCAAGGAGGAAAATATCACCATAAGATTGTCACCACGTGTCTGAGCCTCACCTCTTCACTTTCAGACCATGACTTGAGGAAGAGACCCTTCAGCAACCCGAGAAACATAGATTTCTAGGTCTTGCATGAGCTTTGGGGCTTGTTGCCTTGATTCAGTACTTGGTTCATTTCATTGTCATCTTTTTCCATTACTCTATTTTTTCAATAAGTTCTCATGTTCTCATTTCCTTCAGCACTTTCTTCATGCATAATATGGGCAATTGATTCATGCTTTTCTAAGTTTATGAATATGTATCTTGTTGCATAGTTCTTGAAAGACACACATGTTTTAAGCACTGCAGGTACTTCAAGAGGAGGTCTAGACTTCATGACTAGCATCCATCTTCCACCTCATCAACCTTAAACACCTCTTTTTCCACCATCACCCTCACTAGTTTTTTGTCCTTTTTCATTGAAATTCCCCTAGACATATTAAGTGAATCTAGCCATCTCTTCTCTTGGATATTGACTCATGAGTGTTCCTAGACCTTCTCACACCCATTCCCACTCATCACACAACCTTTCCAAGCTTCCCAACACCTCCAACACCTCACAATTATCTATCCACTGTATCGTGTAGGTTTCGTGTAATTCCTACACAATCATCCTGTAGATTTCTAGTACATCCTGTAGGTTTTCCTGAAATGCTCTGTTTTGAGGCCGAATTGATAGAGAACCTCTAGGAAGTCACAAGAATCCTCCTAGGACCCTTCCACACCATCCAACCACTCCATAAAACTTTTAGCCATCCTCAACCACCTTCCATCTAACTGTCACATCCATAAGAACAATTAATTTGCATGCTTGATTTTACCAAAAACAAAACCAAGAAAGTAAAAATAGATTTAGTTTAGTTTCTTGCTCATGCATTAGTATGGTTTGATACTCTTTTCTTCTGTAACTTAAATAATAGCATTAGGTTAGTGTTGATTTAGCAATTCTATTTAGCATAATTGTTTAATGGTTAATTAGGATATGGTGTGATTTAACATTACATGTTGTTTTCCTCATTACTACAGTAGAATAGCTCTCTTAGAATAGATTTTCTCTTCTTCCATCAAAGAACCAAGGTTCTTCTGACTCTATAGAAGTCTGGCTTGGAACCCCTCGGGTCTCTTGCCGGATGAAAAGTGACAATAGGCAGGATCTTCACTTTTAATTGTGCATATAGCAGTGTCACCTCCAAGTTTGTACGAACCCTGGGTTGATAAGTAAAGCTCGTAGCCAAGGAGTTGTAGCACCCTTGCTGTAATACTGGCGTTCATCACTTTTTGGTGCCGTTGCCGTGGAGGTGTCTGAGTAGAATGTGATTACTGCTTTCTTTTCCTCTACTTCTTGTCTTCAATTTTATGCCATTAGTTTATTTCTGCAAAAGTAATCTAGTAGCTTCCTTTCTTTCATCTTTCTTTATATGTTTTCCTTTCCATTTTGTAAGTAGAATTTAAATTCAACAAGAAGCTTCTTCATTCTATCAGTGACTTTTCATTCAATCAGCAATTTCATTTCTACAAATTACTTTCCAACTTTAAAAAAAAATCTTACAAAAACCAACCCAAAAACATTTCCTTTCATGCATCGTAGGAATAGGTACAATTTAGGCAAATTCTTGCCAAATACCACACTGCATACAAAAACCAACCTTATCTCTTCTTCGGTGGTTGTGAATTGGAGGAACCTTTAGATGAGCAACTTGACATATTTGAAGAACCTACAAGGGAAGAAGAGGAAGAAGAACCCATTCCTACTGAACCAATGGCAAAAAACCGAAATGAGAGAGGGGACACAGAGAGAGTTGAAGGGGTCTTCCCCATCAGGGAAACCAACAGGGACACTAAGATGAAGAATATAAGCCCCTCTAACCTACCTCATTTCCATGGCCTGACCATAGAGGACCCTGACACTTTCCTATTTGAGTTTGTTGTTATATCCTAAACCTATTACTATACAGATGATGAGAAAAAATTAAAATTGTTTCCATCTATGCTCAAAGATGCAACATTGCGCTAGTTCATAGATTTACCTGGAGATAGAATCACAACTTGGGCTCAGATGCAGCAGGATTTTAACAACAAATATCAAGACTACTGTAGGTCAAAGGATACTAAAGAAGAAATTTTCAAGATGACCATGGGCGAGGATGAGTCCTTAGAAGACTATGAAGAAAGATTCCAGCTCAGATACAAAAGGGCCAGGTGCAGACTTGAACCTGAGTCACTAAAGTTGGTCCTGCTCAGAGGAGTAAGGGAAGATCTTCTGGATACCTTATATTCGCTAGCGGGAAGAGATATCTAGTAATTACTGTATGAGGATATCAATACTATCTTTATAAACCATTCTAGGGTAGCGAGGAAGAAGGGTAGGGGTAGTCAACCTATGTCCAATACATCATCTTCCAACTCATCCATCAAGGGTGAAATTGGAAATATGCTAGAAGATTTCAAAAGTGAGATGCTGCAAACCCTTGCCTTGCAATTAGACACCATGAACATCAAAATGAAGCAAGAGGAAGCAGATAGATCCTTGGCCATCTTTCTCCCTAGATGCACGAGGAGGCATCCTAGGAATGAACGTCAATTGAACTGTATTAAGATTTTCTCGGTCTGTGAAGAAAACCACTCCACAGATAAGTGCCCTTATTTACCCAAACTCAAAGCAATATATCAAGGAGCTGAAGGGGTCACTGGGCAACTTTGCTACATCAACCAAAGGAGACCTCTTGGGCCTAGACCATACCAACACGACATGCAAGAGTCATCCCATGCATATTACAGCCCCAATCAAACCACAACTATACCTTTATGGGGGCCCCCTGCTCATCTCTCCTTGGTCCTATGCATCTCAATATCATTCCCAGCCAGCCAACCAATCATTTCAAGCTTGCGCTCTACCAAAACCTGAGTGGAATACACCACTCCAGCGCTGGAGGCCCCAATACAACAATGCTCTAGCTCTATTGCCTCCACCACCTACCTAACCATAACTCCTACACTTTTCTCCACCTAAGAAATTGTTAGGTCCCTATATTACTAGTGATTACCCCATTACTATTGTATTTATACCCCTTATTAATATTGTTGTGCCCCTATTTCCCCCATATTGTTATTACTGTGCCCCATAGAATCCCTCTATTGTTATTTTTGTGCTTTATATTATTATGTTAGATCGGTTCGTTTATATGTGACTCCTTAGACTCCTATATATACAATGAGGTTTTGTCATTTGTTATCATCTAAGAATTGTTCATTTAGTTAATTAAAGGAGGTTTCCCCCGAAGAGGCTGAATTCTAAGGTGTTGATCTATCTTTTCTATCTTTTTCTTGAGCTGGTTACATAACATTTGGTATCAGAGCTTTGGATTCTAGGGTTTCACTGCTCCAAACAGGTCATCGTGGCATTTTCACTATAACTTTGTCTCTGCGACGTTTCAAAAGTTGAAAAAAAAACCCATTTGAGAAGACATCGCACTGAAGCTCAGGTCCAAAGTTCAGAGATGGTTGTGCTATATTTGCGGAGATATGATCTGAGGAAGTTGGTCTTTTTCCAGACTCCTGAATTACATTCCAAACAGGTGACCTAGGGAAAATCGTCATAAGTTTTTCTCTGAGCATCGGATTGAAATTTCGTAAAAAGGTACAAAAAGAGGACAAAATATAATTTCTTCTATTTATCTTTTAGAGCAAAGGAGGAACAGTGACTCGTGGCACGTCGTACAAGTTCGCTCTACTGAACTAGTCTGTAATCAGGTCACTGTGAGATATTTGGCATAACTCTTCTCTCGAGAATCCAATTTGGATCAGACTAGTGGCATTGGAAAGAGTATGCAGAGGGCTACTGCAGGTTGCAATTTTAGAACTAGATGATCCGAAATTACAAAGATACATCAGATTCAATATTGAACTCGTACAAAGTGAAAAAATGTGTGTATTTTTTTATTTTTATTTTTGCATAAGATTGGTTTCAAAAATCAGTTTGAAGGAATTAAAAGGGCATAGTAAAGCATTATTATTGGTAATTGATGCCCAAGGAAAGAAAATGCAAACACCTAGTAGGCAACCTGAAAGCTCTAGCATGACTCATGAAGAAGAGGAAGAAATGCAACATGATATATCAAAATTACGAGACGAAGTGAACCAAGTGTCAGTTGCACAAAAATCAACAGAATCTAAGATGGATGGTTTAAAGAAAGATGTAGAAGCTAAGATGGATGGTTTAAAGACAAGCATGGAATATTTGAAGATAGGCATGGAAGATTTGAAGACATATTTGAAGACAGATTTAACAAAGTTTCTACAAGAAATTCTTACTAACGATGAACGGGTAGTAAAGGAAACTCATGATGAGAACAAAAGAAATGTTAATCATGATTTCATAGACTCTAACGTTGGATCGAAGAGCCACCATATTCCAAAAATAGATATGAGGAAGTTTGATGGCAAGGATCCCGCAACATGGATATTACAGATGGAGCAATTTTTCGATCTCAATAATGTGCAAAACACACAAAAGGTACGTATGGAACTTTATATTTGGAACCAAATCAGTTTGTATGGTATCAATGGCTTTGTTCTCGTAAACAATTTATCACTTGGGAAATTTTTACGGAAGAATTGATAGCACATTATGAGTATACAAAAAGCAACACTTTTTTTAGCCAATTGATAAGTCTCAAACAAAAGGGTTCAATAATGGAGCACATAGAGGAGTTCCAAAAATTGAACATAAGGGTAAAAGATATTCCAGAGGAGCATAGGATTGATGTGTTCATAGGGTCTTTAAAGGATAATATCCAACATGATGTTCACCTTGGGAACCTAATTCATTAGAGAAGGCATTCAGGTTAGCAAGGAAAATGGAAAGCAAAATTATGGCAACCAAGAAGCATACCATCACTCTATAAA
>APFE031223500.1:0-10801 GCA_000404065.3 Pinus taeda
GCAGGTCAAAGAAGAGGCAGGAAATCCACCAAGACGGATGTCCATGAAGCAGCTCGCACATACAGAGAAGGGACGGATGCTGACATTCGTCAACTAATCCAGGAGATGAAGGATAGCGTCATGGAAGAATATTCTGAGCCAGAGATGGAGAATGGGGGAATATAGTCCCCGACCCACGGCACACCAGAGGCAGGATGACGCTATACAGACAAGCCCTGTACGTGTACTGGGTTATGAAGCGTTTACTGGCCAAAGCCCTGGAGCAAGTGGCGGGGGAGATGGCAGAAATAGCACAAGGTATGTCCAATATAAAAAGGGACATAAAAAATCTGCAAATTATCTTGAGTATGCAAGACAGTAAGCTGGATGAGATCCAGCAACGTTTGATGAAGCTGCCTCTAGTGCCAGGCGACTCTGCTACTGCACCAACTATTGAGGAATCTGATAAAGATGATAGAAAGGAATACATTTTTTAGTTTCTAGTTTTGAGTTTTTAGTGGATAGCATTCTCTTTTCCTGTGTTTTATGTTAGTTCGGAACCTAAATAGTGTTTCTAGATGTGAAGTTTATTTAACTTGGATTGAAATACTGGTAAAATTTTGTTACTAGATGGCATATAACAGACTTAGGTGGCCAACAGACTTGGTTTCCCATTTGGGCAAGTTGAGGCCACCAAATTTCTGCACATGAAACAACTTGTTTTATAAATAGAAAAAGAAAGAACTACAGTGGCTTACAAAAAAAAACTTTCATCTTTCACTTGATATTTTTATGAACTATGAAATTATTTATATCATTAAAAAAAAAAAAAAAATGGCCTTTTATAAACCTTACATACACTAACACATTAGCCATATCAAAATTATTTTTATTAAATCTAAAATGCTAACATTAACTTTCATCTTTCACTTAATATTTTTATGAACTATGAAATGATTTATATCCTTAAAAATAATAAATACCAATAATCTCAGCTCTTATCAAACTTTAAACATAATCTACCCAAAGCAACCATCATAAACATCTTAAACTTTATTTTAGTTTTAATCCACTTTAGCAAGAGGAAATTATGCGCAAGAAACGCATAATTAAATACAAATTTTTTTATAAACTTAGTGATGAATTTTTTTATATAACTATAATTTATAAAACGTCACACACACCACACACACACACACACACTAAACACTCAAATTTACTTTATGTCTAATTTGATATAGAGTACGTGAGTGATTTAAATCATATTGGGTCAAAACAAAGGGTTAATGCATATACAAGTTTTCTACAAAATATTAAATAACAGTTGTCCATTACATTTAATATAAACTTTTAGATAAATTAGACTTGCACATCATGATGAGAGTTCTCACTTCTATTTACACGATGTGATTTACCACCATTGATTTCTTTGGTCCTCCATCCTTGGATCCCATTGGATGGAATCTTCGAAGTTAAATCCCTTGCTCCCCACATTATGATATGCATGGTTTTTTTTTATTGATAAAAGGGTGTATACTATAAAGTTAGAAACCCAAATTTGTAAAGTTATAATTAGTGAACACCTTTTGTATCTTATACGATTAAAAGCCTTCAATCATAAACCTTTATTACTCAAATATTACATTTAAATCTCGAGTACCTTTCCACTAAATTTTGAAATCTAATTGTCCATTACCTCTCCCGAGCTGACCTCTTGTGGGTTTATTGTATACATTAAAATTTCTGGTTGTAGGTTTTTTTTATTTTACTATAGGTTTTCTCTTAAAAAAAAAAATTGAAAAAAAAAATAAAAATTATCCAAATGAGATATGTTCTATTTTTAGGATTTTGTCATATACGGGTTAAAGGGGGAGAAAATGTTTACAAATATTTATGAGGAATATAAAATCAAGAAAATAAACCAATTCTCTTACATAAAATGGGAGACACTTAAAATTCATTTTTACTTCCGATGATTTTATTTTAGGTTATTTCAGGAAAGTAGTAATGTAAAGAGGTAAGAAAATAGATTTACTTTATTTCATTTCTAAATAATTACGTCGTCAAGCGTTCCCCTTTGAAATCAAATTTCCTCTTTCCTACTTGTCATTATTGTGGACCATAAGATTATGTGTTAGACGATTGAAAGAAGTTCAACCGTTCGATCAGGGAAAGTAGTTATAATGGCTCAATTGTAACGACTATTGTAACCTAGGTAGCCAGCTGAACTTATGTTATTTCATCTTCTATATTCCCTATCCTCACCCATACCTTCTACTATCCCACTTGTTCTTACTTTCACTTCCTCTTTATTATGGCACGGTCTGTAATATAAGGATTCATTGCATTTGCCCTCATCATCTTCATTGCCCAGGTTCGAACTCAGGAAGTGGGTAATTTGTCCAGTGCCCTTTATAACTATGTTTTTTAAAAACTTAATATTGAAATTTGCAGAGATTAATCTAAAACTCCATTTTGTTGGTGTGAAGGATCAGACGACGAGAGCAAGTTCGAGTATAAAGAGGGTCCCAAGGGTCTTGAAAACTGGTGGAAGCTCAACGACAAATGGTGGCCCTGCGGCCACGGGATGTAGCAGTCTCCCATCGATGTTGTGAAGAGAAACTCCACATTTTGTCGGGAGATCAGTGCGGTACACAGAAGCTATGACCTTGCACTTGCAACCTTCGTCAATAGGGGCCACAACATCATGATTAGTAATGCATATTTCTTTTAAATCCTTTTCCAACTAGAGACGTTTCAGGTTTGATTCACTCTTACACCTATGATTGTGTTGCATTAGGTGAACTAGACGGAATACCCAACAATCTGGAGATAAATGTTGAAATATGCAGACTGAATCAATGCCATTTGCATACGAAAAGCTTCACACTGTATCAATGCCATTAGCACCACCTAGTAGAGCACACTACCGATGGAGAGCAGTACAATCTCAAAACCATCTTTTCAATCATTGCTAAACTAAATTATACTCTCCAATTTACGCATTGCTCAACAGTTTTGCATTGAAACAGGCATCCACTAGAAATCAGTCTGGTGCACAATCAGAAGACGGCAAAATTGTTGATTGTTGTTTAAAGAGATATTGAATTTAGAAGATGTCTGATTCTAATAATAGTCATATGAAAGGACTTAGTTAGAACAAGGAACTCTGAAAAGAAAAGATTCCTTCAAGAATTAGTGTTACATTTATTACAACAAATCTCTTGTATGACAATAGGAAGATAAATGTTATTGCATTAAGAATGGTGAACCAGTTTGTATGTAATTAAGTGTTAACTTAACTATAGATGCATTAACATAGAAAATAACAGAACCTCAAAGATTGCTAAGCAAGAACATTTCAGAGAAAGCATCAAACTGTTGAAACGACATCCTCTTAGGAAACCTAACTGAGGAATTCAGGCAAGAGGGTGTTGGTATTTTGGATGGAACATCATTAAAAACTCTCAGGATCGGTCTTAATTCCATTGGAAGCAAAGTATCTACTGGGAATGGACCCAAACTGGAGGTCAAACCCACATCCGGTGAGGATGCGACTCATGGCAGCGACTCATAATTCGAGGTTGATTCCTTTATTGACCACTAAATTAAAACGACGTTGAAAGCAAAGTAGTTAGGGAAGGTAGTTGTTACCTTGAATGGGCAAACCTAGGTGAACTATCTCAAGCTAAGCCACAGGTATCAAGACCGAGGGTTAGCAAACTCGACCCTAACAACAAGGGAAAAACCGCCATCATTTCCAGTTAAGTAGTTAATGAAAACCCAAAAGAGAAAGAAATAGTCTGAAGGAATCCATTACGCAATACCATCCTAAGGTGGTAGTTGAATGCCATTCATCCTCTATGAATTTATCAAGAAACCAGTGGCTTTACCCAACAACATAATTTATGAAATTAGGAAACATATCTACATATATGAACAACCCTCATGACGAACAATGGCACTATCACTCAGAGAATTCAAGTGTTCATTAAATTATGACCAAAGGGCATAAAAGTCCTTAATACATTTGACCTCAAAAAGTTCTCGTACAAACCCTCATCAGACACCATGTGTGTGGAGATGTAGGGTAAAACAAAAAAACAAAGTGCAACAAAAGAATTAACTAGATACAAGTCAAAAGGACTCGAGATAATTCTCCCATGAAGCCGACATAGGCCCATAGCTTCTGAGGGTTGTCAATGACTCAAACTATAACAACAAAACAAAACCATATGGATGCCAACTTGGTAGTGTAGAAGCAACTTGACCATATGACTACCCGAGCTGTCGAACTTGGTGGTTGCCCTGCTAACCTAAAGATGCAAGAAGGGTTGCAAGTTAGATACTAGAGATATATCCAAAAATAAATAAAAGAACAAAAGAAGCTAGATAAGTAGATACCGATGAAGGGAACTATAATAACCCCATTACTTGTGACATGCAGTATTTGAAGAAACCCCATACAAGAAGACAGTGTATGAGGGACCGCAAATTGGCACTCAAGTAGTATCCGGAGTGAGGAGGAGTGGAGGGATCGTGGTGTATCAAACGAACAGAGACCTCACGCTCCTCTCGCTAGAGGAAACCCGCCATGTGACAAGGAGGTTGTAGACCCTCGATATGCAATGAGGAATTGAGGAAATGAACCTTGTGCACAGCAACCCGACAACCAAGACCCTAATTCCTTTGAAAATGGTCCTAGCCGTCGGATGAAGGTAGGATGAGGTCATCATTGAATCATCTCCGCATGGCGGTAACAGAGTTTGCAAGGACTTGGGCATGCAAGCCTGAGGTGAGGTTAACCAGTATGAAGGGTTAATACGACAATTCATATTGAATGTGGGAATGCAATTAAAAACAAATGTTAGACATTAAAAAAAAAAAAAAAAAAAAAAAAATACAAAAACAAAAACAAAACAAAAAAAAAACAAAAACAAAAAACAATCACATCTTTTCTTACAGAGCCTCTATATCGATCTGTGTCTAACCCATGATGTATATCAATGTCATTTCAAAACTTAATATAATTAAATGTTGCAGAATGATGGGCCTAACTCACCATATGGGAAATCCAGGTTTCGTAAATGGAATCGGGGAGGTTGCCTGGAGTCTGAATGCATTTATCACACTTAGTATTCACACGCCTTGGTTAGGGAATATAATACAGCGAAAATTTATCATTTACTGCTGGCATTTAGTAGTACTTATAATCATTCTATATGCTAAATTTTTTATATTTACCTTTTTCTAGTTAGTGTATTACTCTTTGATTAAATAGCTTGTGACAAAGACATTTTTCCAAAAAATGTAAAATTAACATTGAAAAATATAGAAAGTAGAACCAATTATTATCTCCATTAGACTGCATCATTTATATACTAAATATATGAATTTAAGTAATCTTATACATTATATTTTAAAAAGAAAGTAACATTCCACTTAAAAAAAAAAAAAAAAAAAAATAATAAAAATAAAAAATAAAAAAAGATAAATTGGTAACCAATTTTGCATGAATTAAATTAATAATTATGAATATAGACAGATTTTATTTAATATTTTTACAACCATCTTCTATTTGAGAGCATGGACCTTTAATAAACTTTTCCTCATCACGCGCATCTGCATTAGCTAAATTACTATCAAAACATTACTAAAACTTTCAAGGATACATAGTGAACGATGGATGAATCTAATCCCATTTGGGTTTTTCAATTTTTATGTTTTCTTTTTTAGTTAAATTTACATTACTATTTTTACTTCAATTCTTGCACCTTTCTTTCCTATAAAATAAAAATTTCTAATATCTAATATTTCAAATCAATTGGATAAATGAGTTAAGGAAATATAACTTAAAATTTTAGTTGAAGTTATAATTAAATAATATATATAATTATTAAAGATATTTATTTGACGCTTAAAGAAAAATGTTGATTGTGTTAAGAATCTCCAACTTCATCTCAACGAATTTTAAGATATTTTTCCAAAAAATGTAAAATTAACATTGAAAAATATAGAAAGTAAAATATTGATGCATAACAACCAATTATTATCCCCATTAGACTACATCATTTATATACTAAATACATGAATTTAAGTAATCTTATACATTATATTTGAAAAAGAAAGTAACATTCCACTAAAAAAATGTTAACCACTTTTGCATGAATTAAAATTATATATTATGAAATATAAACTAATTTCCTATATTTAATATACTTACACCGTCTTCTATTGAATGAGCATGAGCCTTTAATAATTCCTCCTCATCAACCAACTCTTGCATTAGCCTAAATACCATCAAAACATTACTTAACTTTCAAGGATAAGATAGTGAAACATGGATGAATTTAACTAATCCCAAATTTGGTATTTCCAATTTTTATGTTTTTGTTTTTGAGTTAAATTTACATTACTATTTTTCTTCAATTCTTGTACCTTCTTTCCTATAAAATATATATATATATATTAATATATTATATATTATATATCTAATATCTAATATTCAAAATCAAATGGATAATGAAGTTAATAAATAGAACTTAAAAATTTGTTGAAGTTATAATAATATATATATAATATTAAAGATATTTATTTGACACATAAAGAAAAATGGCTGATTGTATTAAGAATCTTTCAAGGCATTCTTCCAAAAAAATGTAAAATTAACATTGAAAAATATAGAAAGTAAAGTACTTCGATGCATGGGAACCAATATTTATCTTCATTAGACTGCATCATTTATATACTAAATACATGAATTTAAGTAATCTTATACATTATATTTTAAAAGGAAAGCAACATTTCACTTTAAAAAATTAAAAATTTTGTTAACCAATTTTGCATGAATCAAAATTATATATTATGAAATATAAACTAATTTCCTATATCTAATGTTTTTACACCATCTTCTATTGAATGAGCATGAACCTTTAATAATTCCTCCTCATCAACCAACTCTTGCATTGGCCTAAATACTATCAAAACGTTACTTAACTTTCAAGAATAAGATAGTGAAACATCCATGAATTTATCTAATCACAAATCTGGTTTTTTCAATTTTTATGTTTTCTTTTTTGACTTAAATTTACATTACTATTTTTACTTCAATTCTTGTACCTTTCTTTCCTACAAAATAAAAAAATTCTAATATCTAATATTTCAAATCAATTGGATAAATGAGTTAAAGAAATAAAACTTAAAAATTTCGTTGAAGTTATATATTAAATAATATTATAATTATTAAAAGATTTAATTTGACTAAAGATGGATTTGAATATTTTAAAATAATATATATATTTATTAAGATATTTTTTCCGATTAAAAATAGGATGAATTTTAATTGTATAATTTATTAATAAAATCAATCAAATGGATAATGAGTAAATAAATAATTAGAAATTAAAATTTTAGTTGAAGTTAATAATTAATAATATATATAATTATTAACGGATATTTTATTGACTAAGATAGAGATTGAATCTTATTCGTATAATTTATTAATACAAATCAAATTAAATGGATTAAATGGAGTGAAAGAAATAGACTAAAAATATAGTTGAAGTTAAATTAAATAATATATATATAATTATTA
The DNA here is from genome assembly GCA_000404065.3 of Pinus taeda. Taxonomy (NCBI): domain Eukaryota; kingdom Viridiplantae; phylum Streptophyta; class Pinopsida; order Pinales; family Pinaceae; genus Pinus; species Pinus taeda. The sequence continues at coordinate 7,574 of APFE031223500.1, forward strand.
AAGGTCTAATTAAGGTAAAGTAAATTGAAATGAAATGAGGAGATAGTAACTTTATTTGATTGGTCAAAAAATATTTTTTTAAATTCTAACGGTTAATTCCTATCTCAATTATCTATATAACCCAATCAAGCACTCTTCCTATCATCGAATTGCTTCATGCTTCATGCTTGTTGCCCTTCAAGATGGATGAAGTGTTCACCCAAAATGTCAGGGTCTTAAGAAAATGCACACAGGATTCCAGAAGTTCGCAACACCAATGTTTTAATGACTGTGGAAACATACATACTACAAGATGCTCATTTGCAGAGACACCCAAAAAAAAATCAGGAAGAGAATGAAACTCGGACAAATATATGACCAAACACATTAGCCTATAATATAGGATGTATTTAGTACTTTATTATTGCTTGAACTACGTGCATTCCCCCCACACCCCCCACCCCCACAGCCCAACCGGCCCACGGCATGAGGCCGATTCCGTGAATCAACCTTCACTCCTTGGGCCCATTGGGATGCGGGGGTGGGGCGGATTCTTATTTTCCCTGAAACTACATATGATAAAAAAAAAAAAAAAAAACACCAGTAAAGAAACAAAATTGCATAAAATTTTGACTTCTTTCTTCTATGTTATTGTTTCTTATGTCATTGCCTTATGACGTTTCTTTTGCAACATGTGGTACAAATTCTAGTTATGTAACTTATAAAGAACTAATTATCATTTTTATGTGATGCAATAACTTTCTCGTTGTAAATATTTTAACATGATTGGAATAAATTACAACAAAGGAATGATTTAGTTATTAAATTACCACATATTCAATAAGAGACCCATTAATCTAAATTAGCGTTAATCCTAAGGTTGTTATAAAGGGAGAAGTTACAAAAACAAAAATAATAAACCAACTTGGAATAGAATAAAAAGGTCTTAAAACCATGAAAGAAGAGGGCCTTTTATACATGGATAGAAGACTACACTCATGAGATCCTAGTGAGCCATACTTTTAGGCACTAAATTTAAGATCAGTCAATAGATCTGCCTCTTACAATGCAGATTCGATCAACCTCTTCTTATTTTGAATGTAAAAAATTACTTATGTGAATTCAATATATTTTTTCCCTGATATTAAATTATACAACTTTGTAAAATCACAATTTAATCAATAATATAATTATTCATAGATCATGATCATGTATTAATGTTTCCTTGATATATACGAATATTTCTTGGATATTTTTAACATTTATGTTAGGGTTTGATTTATATATCTTCCTAGAACTTCCATATTATTCTAATATACATTATCACCAATTAGTCATGGTAGATATATTTGTCAAAAATTGAATCGTGTAGAGTTTATAATTGTTTTGTAAGTTATTAAATTTACTCGGTATATTCATTGTTTCCATACATACAATGAATTCCTCGATAAATTTAGTACGGTTTCTACTATTAAATGCAGGTGGAAACACTAACATTATGAGAATTTATGTTTAACATATATGTCTTATTTTATGTAAATGAATACCAACTCTATTCATTTGGACATTTCCTTATTCCTAACCTATTGCCTTTTTACTTCGAGGAGTGTGATCCGGATTTAAACAGGAATGCAACAAATTACAGATATAACCATAAATACAAAGATGCAACATAAATAATACTTCATTTCATTATTGTTAAATGCTGAAATATGCTTAAAAAAAGAAATGGAAATAAACTAGCTAGGGCAATGGTAGCTTATCTCTGAGAAAAGATGTGGCGGCTACATGCCTATGAATTGTGTTACAATAAGGCTCGAAGGACTATTTATTGTTGAGAAATAATGGAAAACCCTAAACATACAAAAACCTAAACCTAGGAGATGAAGCACCAAACTATGGGCCTCGTTTTATGTAAATTGGTACATCAACTTCTCAGGGTCGTAACTTTGGCATATGATGTCTGTTTGACGTGCACAATACCTCGTTAGAAAGATATATCTAAGGAATACAACTTTGGGAAGAGAAACATCAATCCATGGACCCATGTTGTTCCCATTTTTCCCAAAAAAAACAGTGTTTAGGGCCTCAAAACGACTCTGGAAGTTCTGGACCCGAAAAACTACTAAAAATAGTAAATTGTGCTATAATTAAGGAAACTAAAAAACTAAAAGAGACAGTTGTGCGGGTTCAAGTGGGATAGGTGGGTGGCCACCAACATCCATCTGGATCATTCCTCCCCCATTAGGAAGCAATGGTCCCCATTGCGTTGAGTCCCTCAATGAGATGAGGAAACTTCTGCTGAACTTGGTCCCTATTGCGCTGTTATGCAACATTTGATGTGTCTAATAATGGTCAAGGGCAGTCCACATTGAACACTTGGTGCAGGCGGAGGAATGGGGGAATTATGTGCTCAAAAGAATTATTTCCCACAACCTTGGTAATGGTGTAAGGACCCTGTCGGAGTGGTCTGAGCTTCTAATGGGTTCTGGTAAGGTGTTCTTTCTGTAGGCGCAAACAAACTTTGTCACCCACCTAAAACTGTGTGGTACCTAATGTTGATCATGTCGTTTCTTGTACTTGGCATTTTCTAGAATGGAGCGACGATATATCGACCTGTTGGGTAGAGGTGCTTTAGGAGTTAGATCGAATGAATGCTTGACCTGATAGTGCAACGATGTCCTTGTGGGTGAGGAGAAGATATTCCTGTATACTTTCATGACCTTATCCATTTGCTATTGCTGCTTCATGGAGGAACCCTTCGCGGGGGTCATGGATGTGGCAGTGGTCTTCCCCTTACTTTGGGAGAGAACTAGACAAAAAATGAATTTCCTAGTCTGGGAGATGAGCTTGTTGCATTTCTTAGCAGTGATCAAAGAGGTGGCAATAGGTGGGGCTACCTCTAGTATCCTATATAATAAATTATGCAAAGAAATAATAACAGAGCGAAGCCTTGACTCATACACAACATGTTGCCTCCACAAGTATGGTTGGCCTAATAATGCATCACAAACATCTAGAGGTGCAACATCACACAATACCTCGTTTGTGAAGGGTTTGATGCTGCAGGGAAGGCGACATTGCTAGCGAACTTGGAGATCTCATCCTTGGTGAAGCCACCAGATATTGTATGCTTTCAGGAGTGGTATGGTCAGTAGTCCTATACGCTTCATGACCTCTACTGAAATGAGGTTCTTTTGGCTCCCACTATCAACGATGAACTGCAACGGCGAACCCTTCACCCACATT
>APFE031223507.1:0-13471 GCA_000404065.3 Pinus taeda
CGACTTTTTGGAGATTCCGGTGACGGAATCCGGCGGAAGAAATGAGGTTAAATCTCGATTTTTAGCAGTTAAAATGGTTTTTTAACTGCATATTTGGATTCAGCGCCCTGAAAAACCCCTGGGAGCCATTGCTTGTGCAGAAACTAGCTATCAAACTTGGGATTCCAATGAATTGTTGCCGGATTTTGACCGGAAAAATCCGCCAGAAAGACTTTCAAAAAGTCGCGTTATAGACTACTGCCTTTATTTATGGTTAAATTACAGTAACACGGAAATTAATGCACTACATCAATAATATTTTTGTGCTTACACTAAAATCAAGGTACACTATTAATCTAATTACTTTGAAATTAATGTACATCATACATAGTTACATCAAATTAAAAATCAACATCTACACTAAAGTTAGTGCATCTAGTGCAAGCAATCAAATAGGATTAGAAATAAACACTCACACTAAAAACAATGCTTCTAGTGCAATAAATCAAATAGGAATATAAATCAACATCTACACTAAAATCAATACATTTAGTGAAAGCATTCAAATAGGATTAGAAATCAACATCTACACTAAAATAAATGCATCTAGTGCACGCAATCGAATAATATTAGAAATCAACATCTACACTGAAATTAATGCATCTATTTTACTGAAAAAAAAAAATAATAAAAAAAATAAAAAAATAAAAATAATATAAAATAAATAATATAATAAAAAATAAAATAAAAAATAAATAAATAATAAATAAAAATAAATAATAAATAAAAAAATAAATAATAAATAAATATAATAAATATAATAAATAAAAATCATGGCTTTCTAAATCCAACTTATTTTACCTTTTGTAAAGTCCCTACTTCCTCTTCCTCTATGATTAAAAGTATTCAATATTATATATACTCTATAGTATCTATATTTTTCTGTGCATCTCTTTCTTCTTCTCTCTCTCTCTAATCTCTACCTATGTGTCTATGTCCCTCCCTCTCCCACTCTCTCTCCCTCCCTCTCTGCCCCGTCACTCTCTCTCCCTCCCTCTCTCCCCTGTCACTCTCTCTCTATATGCCTCTCTTTGTCTCTCTTTTCTTCCCTCTCTCTCACCTCGTCATCTATATCTATATCTCCCTCCATCTCCCTTTGTCGGTCTCCCTATCTCATCCCCCAAAACACACTTGCTCTCTCTCTCTCTCCATATCTATCTATCTCTCACTCCATCTCTCTCTTCTTTCGTCTATGCCCCCTCCATATATATATCTATCTCCCTTTGTCTCTCCATTGTATATAATCTATCTTACCCCCAAACATACACACTCTCTCCATATCTATCTATCTCTCACTGCCTCCTTCCTCTCCCTCTCTTTCTTCCCCTTCTCTCCCTCCTTCTCTCTCTCTCTCTTCCCTCCCACTCTCCTCTCTCTGTCAATATCTCTCAATATCTCCCTTGGCATTCCCTCCCTCTATCCACCTTTCTCTCTCTATGTATTTCTTCTTCCCACCCTCTAACTCCATCTCTCTCCCCCTCCATTTGTCAAGTCATCTCTCTCTTCCTTCCTCTCTCTCCCTTTCTCTCCCGCCTCCCTCTATCTCTCCCCTACCATATCTCTCTCTCTCTCCCCCCTCCAACTCTGTCACTACCTCTCTCCCTCTCTCCTTCTCTCTCTCTCCTTTTCTTTTCCCTCCATCATGGTGTCTCCCTCTCTCCTTATCTCTACCCTCCATCTCTATGTCCCCCTCTCTCTCTTCCCATTCTCTCCCAATCTCCTCTCCTTCTCTCTCTATTCCCTCCTCTCCTCTCTCCCTCACTCTCTCTCCATCTCGCCCTTGTCACTCCCTCTATATTTCCACCTCTATCTCTCTATGTCTTTGTTATTCCCTCCCTCTCTCCCCCTCCAACTACATATCTCTCTCCCTTCCTCTCTGTCTCCTCAAATTTATCTTGCATTTTTTTGTTACAATGATCTATGTATCCTTGTTAACCCATACCAATGGATATGGGATAAGATAATAGTGAACATTCAATCCAAGTTTCTTGATGAAATATATTGTGATGAAATTAGCTTGTGACATAAGTCGAATAAAGCATATATTTGGTCTTCTTGAGCCATATCTTAATATGAAATAGTTTGACCATCTCCTTCTCTTATTAGTGATGAAGGCTGCTCAAATTAACCTCCTTTTTCAATGATGTGTAGACAATCTTCTTGTCCAAGTCAAATTGTATTTCCACCTAATTAGTCAAACTTGTGGTAAAACATACTTTTTCTTCCTATCCTTCTTATGGTTATTCGAGTTCAACTCTAGAAGTAGTTTCCAACACTTCTCCTTGGTGTGACCATCAATGTTGTTGTGATTGAAGTGATTTCTAAGATCTTTACACTCATGTGCAATGGTTGTTGACTACTTATCTCCACTTCTTCTTCCCTCCTTAATATCTTCCTAGTGCTCTTTCTGCTTTTAACCACTTGAATTGTTAAGATCTATAGAAGTTCCATCTTCACACTAAAACACCTTATTAATCCTTAGATATTGAGTGATTATATTAATAATGTTATATTTTTATGTAGGGTAGAACATTTAATGGTCTCATTTTATTATGATTGTACCATATGTCTCCTATATACATTCTAAGGGGACATCATTTTAGGAGGATCATAATCTTATCTTATACATTGTATTCATTATGAAAGGAGGTTTCCACCTCGAAGTGGCTTATAATTATTGGTTTCTTATCATTTGTAAAGCACAAAGTTTATAAAAATTGGTATCAAAGGTTATGATCCTAGGGTTTTCCTACTTAAAATGAATCATCATGGTATTCTTGTTGGAACATTTTTTCTATGGCACTTCCTATAATGAAATTTGGAGCATATTGAGAAGAAATATTTGGGAATATCTAGTTAAAATTTTAAATATTGGTTGATCTGAGGAAGTTGTGTTCCTAAATGCTCCTAAATTTAGTTTCAAACAAGTCAGAATGTCATTTTCATTTTAAAAATAAATAAAAATAGGATGTTCTAGAACGTGAAATTTTGTGGGGACAAAAGCAAAATCATTAGGTACTTTTGACAAAATCCTAGACTTTATTTTTATATACTTTTGTAGATGTCCTCCAAAGAAGTTAGGGTTCCTAATAGCTCTTAAAATCAGTTTTAAATATGTTAGTTTGACATGTTCACTATAACTTATTTTCAAGGATGTTTCAGATTGTGAAATTTTAAGGAGATAAAGGGGAGATCTCTAGGTAACTATGGTCAATATTTCAAAATTTGATTCACTATACTTTCAGATATATTCTTAATGGAATGAAAGTCTTTGAATGGTTCTAAAAACAATTTCAAATATGTCAGTTTTATATTTTTCACATAACTTATTTTCCAAGAATTTTCAGATTGTGAAATTTTCAAATATCTTAGTGTTGAATTTTGTAGTTATGATTAGTATTCATAATTTATATTTTAGCCCTTGAAATATATAATGAAAACGTAAGGCATGTTCTTCATGTCATTGTTATTGGTTAGCCCTTAAAAATATTAATGAAAAACATGTCCTTCATGTCAGCTTTAAAAGAGAAAAAATTTAAATTTAAATTTTTGGCTCCAAAATTGTCAAGTGAACTCTCCTTCAAGTCAAGTCAGCCCTAGTGAAGAGAAACCCATTCAAACAGGTTGAACACTATATATAGAGCACTCAACCTCCTCCACAAAGCACCATTCTATCACTCACACAACAAGACATATTATGGGCATTCAAGTGAAGAAGAAGAAGGATAAAGTGTAACAGCTTGGAATTAAAATATAAAAACTAATTACATAAACAATGCTATTAATAATTGAAAACAACATTCAACTAATATGCATATAATTTCCAGACCATTAGTAGTGAATACTTACCTATAGTCCAAAGATGTATCTTATTGTCGATTATGGAGTTGTGTGGCTACTTGAATCTTGTTGACCCCATCAAAGTTTTGGGGGTGACTCTCTACCCAACCACAGGCTCAACTACACATAATCTTTCTGCAACTAGCCACCCCCAAACCCTCAATCAATTACTACTTCCACATATGTATGACATCATTAACTTCTCATTAGAAATATGTCTAATTACCACATATCATCACATCATGAAACACCCTTACAACATTATAGTTCAACATTTCCATGTTGACATAAAAAAAATAATTGAAACCATAACCTCATACATAATACCATAGTGTATCAATAAAATTTAAGCAATAAGACATGATCAAATGTTTCGAAAATATATATAATATAATATATATATTATATATATAATATATATATATATATATATATATATAATATATATATAATATATATTAATAGTCTTAAGATTTACATATGTTTTCACTTACCATTATCCATTCTCCTTTATCTTAAATCATCATTGATGATAAAAGGAATATTCATAAGAAAAATCATTATTAGAAATCATTTAGCAAAGACTCCAAATCATATTTGATCCATGGGATCAAAAAAAAGCTCAAAAATAAAATTGCTCAAAATTTCTCAAAACTAGTGTCAAATCGTAGTGTTCATAATTATATTTCCAACACTACTTGAATCGCCTCAATCTGACATCATACACGAAAGTTGTCGCATTTTGAAGCTTTTGGCAAACAATTAAAAAGTCAACTTGGAGGGTTGATTAGGCTGCTAACTGAGCAGCGTGTAGACATCATCAGTTGATTGAGAGGGGTACGGTATCATACGGGTCAATCATGTGTCGACACGTGGCAAGGTCGTATAGGCTCGGTTGACGAGATTTGTTTGGTTGGTGTTGTGTTGATGTGGGCCAATGATGAAGTGCCACATGGCCCTCAATTTTCGCACCAACTTTCTTATGGGTCAATCCGCTGACCCCATCGAGATCAAATCCATGACCTATCAGTTACAAACCATCTTTCAAACTAACATACCAATGCAATGCTCATTATAACTATGCAAAACATTATATTTAAATTGAAGTCGGGTTGGAGTTAGCAGGAGGGGGGGAGGGCACGTGGCCCTAGCCCTAGTCACATGTTGTACCACACAACCCCGATGCAAAGGTAGAGGGTCTGGGTGGTTAACCCTGGCACAGAGTCACATTGAAAACTCCAAAACCATCAGTGGAGCATACCGGAGAGGGAGGGGAGATAAGACATGGCCCCCAGTCTTGTTATTAACTGAAAAATTATTTGGTGGGAGGCTTGGGCTGGGGCAGGCACGTGGCACCCTACCCACGCCCAGCCCCCAGTGACATGATGTCATATGCCCAGGACCCAGGAGCTAAATATTCAATGCTCAAACCTCATTGGTCTTCTCAAAGAGGCGACAACTTGCACTGTTTGTGGTGGATTCAGTGTCATTCCCAGGAAAAATTGTTGCTCAACAGTCAACAAAAAGGTGGATTTCGCAGCACAGTTAGACATTTTTGTCAATTTGTAGGACAGATAGCAGGGAATTTGGGGAAAGAAGCCTAACTTGTTCATTCTTCAGCCTTTTTGAGCCCAAGAAGAACCTAGATAGGGGTTTTTGGGTGTTTTGAACTAAACGGTAGTATCCTTTTTTAAATTTGAGCTATGTAAACTAACGTAATTTCAAATTTGAGCATATAATTTAAAGGCCCAACATTGGAAGTTGGACCCAGAGATGTAGTTCAAGAGGTGTGAACTCTGTCATCAAATTGTTGTTTGTGTGATGTTTTTCATGGTCTATTTTTCTTTGTTTTATTTATCGCAGTTTGACTGAGCAGGGTATGGTTTTAGTCAGGTCAATCCTGTGCCGACATGTGGTAGGGTTGTACAGGCCTAGTTGGCAAGATTTGATTGATTGGTGGTTTTCTGATGTGGGCCAATCATGAAGCACCATATTACCCTCTATTTTAATGCCAAAAATTTTATTGGTCGACTCGCCAACCCTATCAGGATCGAACCCATGACCTATCAGTTACAAACCATCTTTCGAACCAATAGACCAATAAAGTGCTCACTATAACTATATAGAAAATTTATATTTAAATTAAAGTCAGGTTGGAGTTGACAAGAGGAGAGGGGCACGTGGCCCCAGCCTTAGTCACATATTGTGCCACACAACCCTGGAGTGAAGGTGAAGGGGCTAGGAAGTTAGCCCTGACCCCGAGCCACATTGAACACTCCACAACCATTGGCGGAGCATAGTAGAAAGGGCATGGAGATAAGCCTTAGCAAAAAATCATTGTGGGAGGCTCAAGGAAGGGCAAGCATGTGGCACCCTACCCGCGTCGAGCCCGCAGTCACATGATGCCATATGCTTACGACCCAAGTGCTAAGGAGTTGGCACTCAGGCCTCATTGGCGTGCTTAAAGATGATAAAAATTGCACAGTTTGCAACGGAATCAACATCGGTCCAAGGCAAAATTATCATTCAGAGGTCAACGAAAAGGTGGATTTCATAGCATAATTAGACATTTTTGTCAATTTGTAAAACAAATAGCATGGAATTGGAGAAATAGGCCTAACTTGGTCATTCTTCAACCTTTTTTAGCCCAAGAAGATCCTAAATAGGGGTTTTGGGTGTTCTAAACTCAATGGAGATATCATTTTTGCAATTTGAGCTATGAAAATTGATGTAATTTCATATTTGAGCATATAATTTATATGGCCAACATTGAAATATGGACCCAGAGACATAGCCCAGGTGGGGTGAACTCCGTCATCAAATTATTGTTTGTGTGATGTTGTTCATGGTCTATTTTTCATAGTTTTATTTCTGCAAAATTTAACTAAAACACTAAGTTTATGTGCTTTTGCAAATTGATCCATTTCCCACAAGATGTAAACTTGCTTGCAAACGTTTTATGAAACCTTCAAGTTTTTTATTTCATATCAGTTTGGTATCAGAGCCGAGTTTTTTTGAAGGTTTGACTGTGTTTGCAAGTGTTTTATTTATGCTTATAATGTTAAAGTTGAAAAGAGAGAAAGAGTGCTTGAAGATCCAAACCCTCAAATTGGCTCCAGGAGGTCACAAACTCCTCAAACTCCACCATCATGGCACATGAAGAAGGAAATGAGATGATGTATGAGGATGAGAGAGCTTTCAGAAAGTCTTTTTATGACATGTTTGAAATGGTGAAAGTTTTGTATGAAGAGAGGACAATAAGGTTGCAATGAGAAAGTTCAAATCATCCAAAAGGTAATGGTGGTGATGGGAGAAAACCTACACCACCACCTCACCTCCATATCCACCTTCATCCTCACCTCCTTCAACACCTACACATACTCCTCTTAGATCTCCAAAAGGACATGCTCAGTCTCATTTGCTTAAGCTTGATGTCAAGTTTGAATTTCCTATGTACAATGGAGAAGTAAATGCTGAAAAGCTGGATAATTAAGTTTGTCAAATTGAAGTCTATTGCAATATTCAAAGGATTAAGGATGATGTGACCAAGATCTAGCTTGTTTCTCTTCATTTAAAAATTTCAACTCTCATCTGGTGGGAGGCCAGAACTCAAGAAGATTTGAAGAAAATGTTAAAATTATCTCTTCTTGGAATGATTTTATAGCTACATTAAGAAGGAAATTTTATCCATTAACTTACATGCAAAAAAATTATGGATTGGAAAAAATATAGACAAGCTAAAGGTTAGAGTGTTCAAAGTTGCACACAAGAATTTAGAAGAAGGGATTTAATCTTGGGTGTAGATTTGTCTTCACAAGGCACTCTCCTTAAATACATAGGTGGATTACATAGTTATTTGAGACATACAATTCTTATGTTTAATCCCACCAATCTAGATGAAGTATGTGTTCTTGCAAATCATTTAGAAACAAGAGGGAAGAATGTTCCTCGAGAGACTAGTAAGAAGCCATCCGAATCTAGAGACAAAGGAAAGGGGAAGTTTAAAGGAAAACGAAAAAAGAATGTTGCAGTCAAGAAAGAGGGAGAGAAACTTACCTATAAAAGTTGCTCTAAAGAATGCCATGATGAATACCATTGTTGGGAATTACATCCAGAAATGAGAACAAATAAGCTCAATAACAAGGGGAAACAAAAGACAGTTGCAACAACTCAACAATATCTAAGATCTAAGTCAAGTGATGAAACCAAAATCATAGCCATGGGATTAAAAGCTAAAGATTCTATTGTGGTACAAGTTCATCTAGCAATCCTATTGAGTCTCAAAATGATAAAGAAATAGCTTTTCCATATAAGGTCATTACAAAACATACCAAATTTGATACCTTGTTTGATAGTGGATCCCAAGTTAACCTTATCTAAGAAGCTATTGTCAATAAACTAAACTTAGAAAATACACCTCATCCTAAACCTTACCCTTTGGGTTGGGTATGTGAAAATGCCAAATTGCAAGTGACAAGAAAGTGTAAACTAAAATTTTTCATCACTGTAAACTTTATAAATGAGGTAGAGCTTGATTTTGTACCACTTGACATATGCAGGATTGTTTTAGGGATTCCATACTTGTATGACCGAAAATCCATATCCTATCATCATGAGAACAAATATCTTTTTTTTAAGATGTAGTTGATTATATATTTAGAGCACATTTCAAGAAAATGAACTTGTCTCTCGTAAGTGTTGGTCAGATGAAAAGGCTTGTAAATGCTAGTAAGAATTTTGTATTATTGATGATCAAACCCAAAGATACTGATGAATCTGAAGATTTCCAAGGATTTGATTCAAAACTCAAGCATGATTTGGTTGAAGTTATTAACACGTATGATAAAATGTTTCAGGAACCTAAAGGGTTGCCTCCTAAAATAGGAATCCAACATGATATTCAATTGCAGCAAGATGCACCTCTTCCAAACATTGACATGTACAGAATGTCAATTTTGGAGAATGCATAAATCAAGAAGAAAATTCAAGAACTGCTTGACAAAGGTGTCATCAGGCCTAACACATCTCCTTGTTGGTCTCATGTTGTCTTGGTTCCAAAGAAGGATGGTATATGGTGCATGTGTGTGGATTTTAGAGCTTTGAACAAAATGACAGTAAAGAATCGTTATCCTCTTCCTCTTATTGATGATTTTCTAGATCAGTTTAAGGATGTTGTTTATTTCACTAAATTAGATTTGAGAAGCAATTATCACTAGATAAGGATTGTGAAGTTGATATTTGGAAGATTTGTTTCAAGACAAAACAAGGTTTGTAGTTATGTCGTTTGGGATTTTCAATGCACTTGCAACATTCATGAGAGTTATGAATGATGTTTTCAAACCATTCCTGGATGATCTTGTCATCATCTACGTAGACGATATTCTGATTTTCAATAAGACTCATGAGGAGGATGTCAAGCATGTGAAACAAGTTTTAGATGTCTTAAAGAAAGATAAATTGTATTTGAATATGTCTAAGTGTGAATTTGGGAAAACCTCTTTGGTTTATTTGGTTGATATTGTAGGAGGGGGTGAATTGAAAATTGATCCCTCAAAATTTGAAGTCATTATGAATTGGCCTAAACCCAATAATGTAACAGAAGTTATTAGTTTTTTGGGAGCAACCCAATATTCGAAAAAATTCATAGCTAACTTCTCACTCATTGCAGCACCATTACATTCATTGACAAGTGTGAAATAGGTATTTCAGTGGGGAAGCAAGCAGTAGAAATCCTTCGATACATTGAAAGAGAAAATTAGTACAACACCCATTCTTTCACTTCCAAATCTTGAACAGCCAATTGAGATTCAAAGTGATGCAAGTGATTATGCCATGGGAGTAGTTTTGATGCAGCGTGGTAAGCCTATCTATTATCATTATGAAACCTTTACAATGCAATAATTAACTATCCAACTTATGATAAAGAGTTGTATGGTTTGGTACAGAGCCTGGAGAAATGGAAGCACTATTTGATGGGTAAGGAAAATATTATTCATACTGACCATCAACCTTTGCAATATTTACAATCGCAAACCAAGATACAACAAGCTAGACATTTCAGGTGGATGGGATTCCTATAGCAAACTTCATTTGGTAATGAGGTAAAAGAAAGGTGTATACAACAAAATTGTTGATATGTTATCAAGGCATATTGTTAATGCATTTTTCATTCTTAAGAATAACTCAATAATGCATGAAAGCTATATCGAACAATACGCTCAAGATGACGATTTCAAATATGTTTATGCAATGTTGATTCAAGGAAATCATGTTGAAGAGTTGGATTATCATGTTCATAACAAGTTGTTGTATCATTTTGGAAATTTATGTGTTCCACAAGGTGAAAGAGTCAATTTCATAAGATAAGCCCGCACTTCTCTTATTGTTGGTCACTTTGGTGTAGGCAAAACAGTTGTACAAATTTAGACGTATTGCAATTGGCCTCGTATGAATGAAATTGTTTCAAGATATGTAAGAGGATGTTCCATGTGTGCTAATAGTAAGCTTAGCAATAGGAAATTAGGTTTGTATACTCCACTTACTATTCCTTCTCGTCCTTGGGAAAGTATTTCTATGGATTTTGTAGGAGGGCTACCAATGTCAAAGAAAGGTCATGATTATATTTATGTTGTTGTCGATCATTTCAGCACAGTATGTGTGTTGATGCCATGTAAGAAATGGGTTACAATTGAACATACCACGAAGATTTTCTTATAAAATGTATGGGTACACTTTGGGTTTCCCATTTCTATTATTTTTTATCGAGATGCTCGATTTGTCGGAAATTTTTGGTCAAGCTTATGGGATCTCATGGACACTAAGTTGAAGAAGATCACAACATTTTATCCACAAATTGATGGCCGAACAGAAGTGGTAAAAATAACACTAGCGCATCTCCTTCATGAATTTTGTGGCAAGCATCCTAAACTTTGGGATGAACATTTTCATTGCATCCAGCATGTTTACAATCTTGCTAAGCATTCATTTATGTAAGTATCTCCAGATGAAGCTTGTTTGGGTTATTTTCCAAAGTCTCCTTTGGATTTTATATTTAGTAAGGATATTTCAATAGATGGACATAGTGATGTAAACAAATCCAATAATTTTATTGAATGAATTCATCTAGTGCATCAAAGTGTAAAAGAGTAGCTTGAGAAAAGAAGAGCCAAGTACAAGGCAAGACATGACAAACATCGGGTTGATCATGATTTCCAAGTGGGAGATATAGTTTGGATATATATCAACAAGGAAAGACTTCAAGGTGAAGGTAAAATTCTTAAGCCAATCAAATATGGTCCTTTCAAAATTTTGGAGAAGATTGGTAATAATGCTTTTCGATTATATTTTCCACCTTATATGCAAATTTCTTTTGTTTTGAATATGTAAAACTTGAGATTGTATGAGCCTCCAGTGATTTATGATCATGGAGATAATGTTCAGATTCCATATATTGAAGATTTTTCTCCTGAATATATAGATTAGTTGCACAAAGATACCATTCTTGGCAGGATAATCAAGACTTCACGTAGAGGTGATGTGGAGTATCTTCGAGTGGAGCTCAAAGGTACTATCCAGGTAAATCAAGGTAGATTGAGATCAGGAAAGTGAGGGAGTTGTACCCTCACTTACTTGTTGAATAAAAACAAACTTTTGGTGGACCAAAGGCTTCAAGTGGGGGCGAATGATCTAGGGGATCAAAAATATGCTCAAAAATCAAAGTGTTCAAAACTAGTGCCAAAGCGTAGCTTTTTAATTGTTTTCATTCCAACGCCACTTGAATCTCCTCAATCCAACATCGTATGCTAAAGTTATCACATTCTAAAGTTTTTGGTAAACAGCTAAAAATTCAACTTGCAGGGTTGACTAGGATGCTAAATGGGTAGTCCATACAATAATGTAATCAACTGGCTGAGAAGGGTATGGTGTCATACGGGCCAATCCCATGCCGACACATGGTAGGATCATATAGGTCATGTTGGCAAGATTTGATTAGTTGGTGGTGTATTGATGTGGTCCAATGATGAGGCACCACATGGCCCAATGGGAGGGCATCATGTGGCCCTCAATTTTCGCGCCAAAATTTTTATGGGTCAACCAGCCAACCCCATCAGGGTTGAACCCATGACATATCAATTATAAATTTTTCCCCAAACCAATAGACAAATACAATGCTCATTATAATTATGCAGAAATTTTATATTTAAATTGAAGTTAGATTAGATTTGGTAGGAGGGGAGGGATACGTGGCCCCAACCCCAGTCACATGTTGTACCACACGACCCTGGCATGAAGGCATAGGGGTCGGCATTAGCCCTAGCCTCAAGTCGCATTGAACAATCTGGAACCATCAACGAGCATAGTGGAGAGGGCAAGGAGAAGGGATTTCAGTTGACCTGGAAAAGGGAAAGGCCATATTGGATTGGCCAATACCGAAAAATTCTCATGAGGTGCATAGTTTTATGGGGCTAGCCAGTTATTATCGCATTTTTGTGGAAGGGTTTTTAAGGATTGAAAAACCCATCACCACATTATAGCGAAAAGGGGTCAGGTATGAATGGGCATATGAATGTGACACTGCATTCACTGAAATAAAAAGGTCACTAACTAGTGCATCGATCCTTCAAGTATCAGACATGGAAAAATACTTCACTATCTACACCAATTCTTCGAAGCAAGGATTGGGAGAAGTGTTGATGCAAGAAGGCAAAGTAATAGATTATGCATCTAAAAAATTTAATAAATATGAAGAGTTGTATGCTACCCATGACTTAGAGTTATCAACAGTGATGCTAGTTTTGAAACTGTGGAGCCACTACCTCATTGGGAGAAGCTTTGAGTTAAGAATGGATCATCATAGCCTGAATCACCTCTTCACTCAAAGGGATTTGAATGCTAGATAGACACAGTGGACGGAATTCATGAGTGAGTATGATTCGGGATCTCATACATTAAGGGAAAGGAGAATGTGATGGTTGATGCACTAAGCAAGAGGCCGCAAACCTTCTCCCTAGTACCCTTAAGGGTAAATTTGAGGGAACGTGTGTTGAAGAAACTCTTTGAAGATAGTTAGTATCTTAAGATTATATCAACACTCCAGAGTGGGAAGAAGATAGAACAAAAGTTTGAGGGATATGTCCTTGAACCATATGGACTATTGAGATTTCAAAGTAGAATGTACATCACTAAGGAAGGGGGTATAAGAAGAACCATCCTCGAAGAGTCACATAGAGCACTCCATTGTGCACATCCTGGAGTGAAGAAGATGTATGCGGACATGAAGAAACTCTTCTTTTGAGTGGGAATGAAACATGACATAGTCCAGTTTGCCACCAAATTCCTTGAATGTCAGCGGTTGAAGGTTGATCATTGCCATCTAGCGGGACTCCTACAACCAAATGACATTTGTATGTCTAAATGGGAGGTCATTTCTATGGATTTTGTTGCAGGTTTTCCACTTACTTCACAGAAGCGCAATGCTATATTGGTTGTACTTACGATGTTACTGATGTAGCACGATTTTTTATTATAAGTGAAGTTATTTGACTACATGGGTTGCCCAAAAATATCATTTTTGATAAAAACTCTCACTTTA
>APFE031223514.1:0-36032 GCA_000404065.3 Pinus taeda
TAGGCATTGTGGTCTTCTTGGACTTCTTTCCCATCCCACTTTCTTCTATCTCTATGGAAGAATCCTGCACAGAGCAAAAGATAGGCGTAACACAGGCAACAATAACATGAATTGAACAGAATGAAGTATATATATCTGGATGGATTCATAGCGATCAATTGACTTAAGGTGGCCTTGGGATCAAATCCGTGGATAGATCGCAAGCCTGCTGTTCTCATTAAATGGTCGTTATGGCCTGTCAATCTCATTAATTCCAGTCGCTTCGATTAATGGCTGAATGATTTATTTGAAGCATGCCTTGGGCAATTTGGCGGTTTGAACACGGATGAGTGGATTTTCAAAAGATATTGCCTTAATTACGAATAAATCATATTAAACTGCCATTTATGAATTTTACTTTGAAAACTGCGCTTTTTTCCCTTTTTGCAATTGGGCATCGGGGAAATGCTAAGTTATTACATTGGTTTCGTTTGGAATCTGCGATCGCCGATAGCTATATGGCATCATGTCGGGAATAGCTAGTAAGGTCGTTTAGAATGAGGGCATGGTGAGTCGCCGATCGCTGATAGCGATATCACATCGCATCGGGCGAGGGGGAGCTTATTTGCACTTTAAGTGTTATCGCCGATTGCCGATTGCCGATTTCGCATCGCATCAAAGCAAGGGTTGTTACTCATGTTACTTTATGCTTTTGCCGATATCTGATAGCGATTTCGCATCGGCGAAAACCAAGATGTCCCTTAAGTTGTGCTTTCTTTGTCATTGCGATATGCGATCTTGCAATCGCTTTATCGCAATGATAAAGATAAATCGTTTTATGTTGGGGTTTTTTGATTGGTTTTATTAAAAAGGCCTTTTAATAATGTTTTCTTTTATTCGAGCCTTTTCAAAATAGAACTTTAAATTGATACCAATTTGAAACAAAAATTAAAAAGGGATCCATTTCACATTATATTTTTAGAATAGTAATGATATGAAATGGGGGGTTGTTGTATGGCACAATAGGTGGCCAGGTTTGTCATGCGCAACATAAGGTATAATCCACAGGGATTGGAATTTATTGTAGTTTTATTTCTCTTCGTGGGCTTTATCCTACTTCAATATTAGGTCTCCTACACTTAACTCCTTGTTCCTCGCAAATTTCTTGTCAAACCAACACTTGATACAACTCTAATGGATAACAAACTTTTCTTTTGTTTTGCACCTTTCTTCCTCTAACTTTAACAAGGTGTCTATCCTACTATGAACCACAAGACATGGTTTACCTCAAGTTTCTTGATAAAGTTGAAGGGATGGGAGGTAAATATTTGGAGGAAGGATAAATTATTTTTCATACACGAGAAATTAAGGGGAAGTCTTTAGAGCGGGTTTTGGTGTAACACAGTTAGCCCACAAATAATTCACCAAAACATTATGCTAGTTCCTTTGCTCAGAGTAAACAATTTTCTTGTTGATACAAATTAAATTCTTGTTGGTATACTCAACTAAAATATTTCCCCGAGGGTAATAGTTAGATGAGTGCTTGAACACAATATCATTTTTTAATGAAAAATCATAAAGTTTTAGTGATGAAAAATAAGTTGCATTAATGAAAACAAGTGACATAGGAACTCCAAACCTAGTGATGATATTCTTTCTTGAGGAAGTTGATGACTTCTTGCTTGTTCACTTGTTTTAATGGAACTTCTTCAACCCACCAAGTAAAATAATCTATAGCAATTAAGATATATCAGTGCTGCTTCCAAGAATGAAAAAAAATATCACCAATAACATCCAATCCCCATTGTTAAGAAGGTTCCTGAATAAAAAAGGGATGCCACTGGGCGACTAATGTTGGCTTAAGGGGGCCTGACCCAAGTTCAGAGTTGTTCGTACCAACCAATAAAACCTTAAATGCTGGCCCTTTTGGTAACAACCTACATAGCGTAGGTTGTAGTCTCACCCAAAGTGGTATTCGGGGATGCTAGAACCAGGTTTCTGCATCCAGAGACAATGTGATGACTAGTCTTAAGCCTGTGTCACTCAGATATGCCTTTGCGCAAATCAATATCCTTCTATAACCAACCATAGTAGCTCTAGGGAAATAACTTTTAGACCTTCGCGAAGGTCTACGATCATATTTTATATACCCTAAAGAAGCAATCTATCTACTTTCGCGCACCAATTAATAACGCTAGATCTGCCTCCGCGCAAATCTATCCAATTCATCAGAAAACATAACAGAATTAACCCTTATCTTCATGAAAGAAAATAATCACTTAGTTCATGCATAAATATTATAGATTCAATAGATTCACACAACATTTATACATTATTCCACAGAAAACATATTATTGAGTGAAAAAACATAACATAAATAGAATTAAAAATAATACTCAGATGCAAGATATTTTTAAAAAATTAGTCTTTACTCAGTCCCAACGTTCAATTTATAGACTTTTCCGCCATGCGCACTCAGCTACAGGGGTCTGCACACTCAATTGTGGAGTTACCAAGGCCTCATGCACACTCAACTACAGGATCCTTCCCCTTTCACCTAAGTACAGGAAGCAGAGCCTTCCTGCCTTAGTACTTGCCCAAAACAATCTCTATCTTGACTTAGTTACTCTTAGCTACCTCTTAGACTCGCTATGACTCAACTATATATAGATTATTTCAATACAATACCATGGTACACAAACCATGGGTGAGTCTCCACAACCAACCTCCTATTTACCCAAACAAGGGGCTAAAGCCCCTTTGACTCCTATCTACCTGCGCGCTCCTTATTCACATTTCGTGGAGACTTTACATTATTTACAAAAATTTTACAAAATTGGGTTAAACTAACCCTGGGGACCTTATCCCAACGGGCCCCCAACAAAAATATGGTGAATCACCCTCGAGTCACTCGGCTGGTACCTCAATCTTCTTGCAGAGGCCCTTTTGTTCAACCTATAAAGCTGCTATGTTAGCAGCGCTCTGCACTGCGGCCTACTACACTTCTTCGACCAATTTCTCTGTTGTCGGGCCTTCCACTACTAGGCACATTGTCCTCTGAGTCTACTGTAGTACCTTTAACTTTTCTTGAAGTGATAGAGTAAGTTGGGAAGCTTCCTCTATCCATGGTTGTAATCTAGACTTTAGAAGGGCCTCTTTCCTATATAGTTCTTCTGTCTGTGTTTGTAGAAACTTGCCTTCCTGTAACTTCGCGAGCAGTTATGCTGGTGCCAAAGTGCATGTAGTCCCTCGGACTTCATCATACTTGCGTTGTGTATTCCTGACATCTATGTTTAGCCTCTGCAACTTTGCCCACAACTCCATGGCTTAATCAAACATCATTGCATAGTCTGTGACTGCAGTATCTAATGTGCCCATATTTTCCATGATCGTTGCTTCGCGTTGTTCCCGGAGCTCTGGTAAAGTGGTGGGCTACAACTTCAGTTGTAGCTCTAATATCTTCATTTGAAAATCGAAGGTTACTCTACTGATCTCATCCTTTGATGTGCGGACCGCAAAAACCAATTTTTTGACTTTTGTTGTAGCTGTCACATCCTCAGGGATGTTCAACTCAGGAACTATCTTACATGCCTGCTTAATTATTGTCTCTAGGCTCTGAATTCATGCTTGTAGTTCCTCCTTTTCCTTTAGAGCATGAGCTTTCTTTACAAACATCTGTTCATTATTCACCTTGAACTCACTGATGACTACAAGAGCATGTTTCTCTCTGATCCTTAGCTCATCTGCAACCCCTTGATGCAATGCATGGACGGTATGAAGTGGCAACGCGACCAAGTTGACTCCCATGTACTTCACTGTACCTAGCACAATGCGATCCTCATCTGATTCCGCATGAACAAATCCCTCTAGTAAAGGTATGACTATGAGGTCCAAAGTTTGTTCCAGCTCTGTGATTGTCCCACTCCCTTGCATTAGGCTCACTTGCACCCCACTCGCTTGCCCAATGCTCACCTAAATCCTGTCGGTATGGATCTGTACCTCACGCAAATCCTTTTGGACACTCCCCAATGTCTGCATATATTGTTGTTCAAATTGTTGCCACAACTTTGTTGTGGTATATCTGACCTTGTCTCTTATTTCATTGAGATCCCTTTCTGTAAGGACCATCGGGTCGATGCATGTCTTCTTGTTAGATTTATGCTTCTTTTGGGGCCCAACAGTCTGCTCCTTTCCATGCTTCTTTACTGTGAAGGGAGCGCTCTTCTCCTCTCCGCCGCCTCCTTCCTATCCTGATAGTTCCTGCTCATATGTATGTTGCAAAGCTGATTCTTCGACTTCTTCTGTGTCTGTGCATTCTTTCTCAGTATGCTCTTTCTCTGCATCTGCCTTAGCAACAACTTCTTTCCTCTTTTGTTTAGTCAGGGCGCGCGCTGCCTCTTGCGCTTCTTCTTTACGCTTTTGTGCAGCAGTTGACTGTGCGATAGAGCTCTCATCATCCTTATTGGTACCGACATTAAGGTCTGTGGGTTCACACCACTCCATTTGTCAACTCCCCACAATCTCTTGTACATCTGTCATTGAGACTAAGTATGGCAGCTTGTGCCATGTAAGCTTAGGGTCCTTCCACGCCCTAATTGACATATTGTGGAAATTAGCCTTGAACTCCACAAAGGGCATCAACTACTCGAACAAGCTTGGGGACAACCTTGGCCATTGACTGATAACTGTCCTTAGGTCCATCTCCATCAATATCCAAAAAAAATTTGATTCCTCAATCCTCTTTGGATCCTTTGTTGCCCACAACGAAGCAAACTTCGCTGCCTTTGGTAAATCTTCTGGTTGTGGGGGAAACTGACTGTCCTCCAGAAATCGCCAAGCTACTAAAAAAATAGACAATAGTAGCCATGCATAATGGAATGGCTTTCTCTCCTCCTGAGCTTCACACCAATTCACGAGCAACTCCTTTCAAAAATACTTCGCCTAGCTGTATTGTACTCCCTTCGCGCATTAGGAAACTAGTGATACGATTGATGCCATAACTTCATCCGCACAAAATTTCCTCATAATTCCTTCAAGTATTTGGGCGACGAACGAACTGCACTGCCTAGTACTAAATGGAGCAGATAGAGTATCCACACAACTTCTTGATGAGACAAAACTCCGCCTTGATTTTGTATGCTAACTCCTTTTCTCCAGTTTTCCCTCCAAACTCCTTAGCAGGGTCCGCTCCTTTGTAGGGCAGCTTTATTATCCGATGAATTAGCATATTTGTGATTGGGATGGGCTCCTCAAGGAATAGGTACCCATCATGCACCAACGCGAGTAGCTAGTGCACACACACCGTATTGATGATTGATCTGTGAAAATGCGGCATGCAGAGCATGCGCATCAACCTATCTTGCTCAACACCTCTGACCCACTTCATGGGTTCCAACTGCGTAACCCTAGCCTCTTCGTAGTAAATCTTCGTCATGGATTTTCTAGTTGCCAAATGTGGGAATTTCTCGTGGTCCGTGATATCCCAATCCTCCATCTTTAGTACTGGAATGCGTGCTAAGGTTGTGCCTTTAAATTCCACTTGTTCTAGCAATAGGAGTGTTGAGATTGTAAACTTTCCTGAATTAGGGTCTTTCGTGACTTTGGTCTTCCCTTTCTGCGAAGGGATATAATCCGGGAGCTGTGTGATAGGCTCTCCCTCCTTGGCATCTAACTCCTCTACGCTTTGGAATTATTATTTCTCCAGATCTACCACTTTCTCCGGTTGTTTATATTTTTCCTCCTTCCGTCGTACTCCCAATTCTTCCTCAATGAATGTCCCACCAACATAGGTTTCTTCTGCTTCTCCTTGGAAATCGATTGCTTTGGCATAGGCAACCTTGATGTCATAGGCACAATGGTAGTAGCTTCCATACTTGATATCTCAAGGACCGTCGCGTTAGAGACAACAACTTCAGAACTCACAACTTCTATGGGATTTGTGGCAATCATTAGCTCTAAGAACAGTTCATGGGTTGCTGTGGACAAATTTGGAAATGAGGGTCACGACGCAAGTTATTCCTAGTCTTCACTCTTCATAAACTGAAAACAACAAGGCTCACAAGCAATAGAATGCAAAGTGTTCTTCGACAGACCAACATGCTCAATTTATAGAAGGTTTTGAATTCAAATACGACCGTTCCCTCTAATTTCTTACAATAAATGTGTCTTTGATGGCAGATCGTCAAGGATTTTTGCCATAAATGGTGCCTACCTACTCCTCTTAACAGAAATTTTGCCATCAAATCATGAATAATAACTCGAATGACTACTTTTGGACATAAACAAAATGAAAGACCACCTATATAACAATGGTAGCTACAAAAAACTTGAAAAAAACCCATCTTGAAAATCACAAGACTTGTTAAGAAAGCCATTAAAGAGGCCAATCTGGATGAGAAACTGAAAAAGCGCCTGACCCTTGACAGTGAAATCACCCCTCGTATCTATGAGGCCCCTAAAATTCATAAAACTGATGTGCCCCTCAGACCTATAGTCAATACTAGCAGGGCGCCCACATACGAATTAACAAAATATGTCACCGGCACCCTAACACCTCTAGTAGGTAAGACCAACTCTTTCATCAAAGACTCCAAACATTAAGTTGAGTTTATTAAAAATGCTAAGCTAGATCTGGGAGATAAATTTTTTAGTTTTGATGTAGTCCAACTGTTCACCAAAATTCCCTTAGATGAAGCAATCCAAGTTGTAAAAGAAGTAGCAGACGCCCAAACTGCAAAGTTGGCTGAAATCTTCCTCCGTTCTACTTTCTTCACCTTCCAAGGGAAAATCTTTGAGAAAACTTCAGCTGTGGCTATGGGATCACCTCTTTCACCTATTGTAGCCAACCTCTTTATGGAAAAATTTGAAAAGAAATCTCTTGATACCTACCCATTAAAACCTAAGTTTTGGATAAGGTTTGTGGAAAACACTAGTGTTGATTGGCCTCATGGGGATGGCAAACTTAAAAACTTTCTAAACCATCTCAATAGCATGTCAGATGACATCAAGTTTATAATGGAGGTTGAGGAAAATGATTGCATCCCATTCCTTGATATCCTCCTCATACGAAACAAAGATGGTTCCCTAGGACACAAAGTGTTTAAAAAAAGGGCACACACTGATAACTATTTTCATGCTGATTCGCACCACCATCCAACCCAAAAGATGGGTTTCCTTAAAACCCTCTTTACTAGAGCATGTATAATTTCAGACGAGATCCACACGGAAGAAGATATTACTTAATTAAGAGAAACATTTACAAACTTAGGATACAACAATAAAGATATCTTCAAAGCCATCCAGAAAGCTAGATTGGTAAACAAGAAAGAAAAATCAAACAATCCCCTAATTGCTAATGCTTACCTTCCATATATTCATGGAGTCACTGACAAACTAGCTAAAGTTCTCATGAATAAATATATCAAAACTTCATTCAAACCCATGACGACTATTAAACAAAGAATGAAGTTTCTTAAAGACAAACCAGAGCACCTACAACAGAAAGGTGTTTATATGATCAATTGTTCTTGTGGGGAAACCTATATTGGGGAAACAGGAAGGTCGGTCAAGATAAGCCTCAAAGAAAATGCTGCAGATATTCGTAATGAGAGAACTCGTTCTTTAGCTTTAGCCGAGCATGCAGGCAAGACAAAACACCACATCTGCCTTGAAGACACTAAAGTCATTGCTAATGAAAAGCATCAAACACCCACACAACCTCGAAAGGGATGGAGGTTTGGAAGTGAGCAAAAATTCAATTTCCTTTCTCAAACCCATTGAATAGAAGATTTCCCTTTCACACCACCCTTACCATTCTTCTTCATCAAGCCCGTCCTCTGTCCCCAAACCTTCACTAAAGATTCCCCCTTATCACATACCCCTCACCTCTTAAAGTTCCCTTTCAGCCTCTCATCCCCCCCGCACGCCCCTTCCCCCCACCATAAACATTTTAACCACCTTACTCATTTTTAGAGCCCCCTCCCCCCCTCTTTAACCCTAGCGTATGACATACTGACTCCCCACTATCCTAACCGTAGAAATAACATTAAACAACATGAAGACACAATTAGTTTATACCATAACATCATGGCTTCACATTAAGAAAAATTAAGATTCATTTTATAATACATTAGCAATAAACCAACAACATAGACATATAAAAATCAGGAAACAAATATTAGTATAATAATATATTACACTTCTACAAACTTAAACTATTAAATTGTAATTAATTAGAATATAATAAAACGAAAAACCACAATTAAAAATCAAATCTTATAACAATAAATTAACTTTATATTAAACAAAATTAAGATTCTATTAAAAATCCAAATTCCAAATATATTAAAGTAAAATATATTAACACTTTACACATAACCAAAAAACTATTATAATTTAATTGAATTAATTAAAATAAAGATAAAAAAATTAGAGAATCTTAATCTTTATAACAAAAAAACATATAGGTATGATTTAATTTCACTAACATCTTGAACTAATTTTAAAGTATATTATAAGCATAGATATAATAATAATAATAATAATAAAAATAGGGCTAACAATAATTCCATAAAAACATGTTATAACAAAGTAAGAATTATAGAACAATTTATAAAATGAAATAAATGAAATAATTTATTAATAACAATATAATAACAAATAATTAAAAATAAAAATCAAACTTGAACTGGTCAGCTTCACAACTCACCTAATCATATCTATATTTATAGCTTTTGGTTCCTCTTCTTTGTAAATCAATCCTGATGATGAGTCTTTTTCTAGACTCAAAACGTTGACAACGTAAAAATGAAGACTGTGGAATATCCGAATTCAGAACCTCAAACACCACACCACAGAAATCTTTAAACCATTACTTTTGGACCCATCTATGTGGTACCATCCTCCATGGCACAACTCATCCAATGCAGCTTCACCTATCGCACTCCTCTCTTCCGTCGCACAACCTCCCTACTATATTTTTCACTTCATCGGGTAGTGTAGTTTATTCCCGCAATCCCTTGTAGCTACCTGGATTGCTAAAATTGTCCTACTATCATATAGTCATTACGCAGGGGCATGATCCCCTGTGTACAACTTCAGCCTACTTCCATTCACTTTTCCAGGAAATGGTTCTCCATTTAGCTTCACGAGCTGAACTGCGCCACCATACGTGATCTCCTTAACAACATATGGCCCAACTAGTGCATCTGACATTTCCCTAGAAATTTGGTGAACTTGCTACCATATAGCAACACTAAATCATCTATCTTAATAGTGTGCAACTTAATATGCCTATCATGCCATGCTTTCTCATGTTCCTTTTACACTTGTTGGTGAAATTTGGTAAGAAAGCGGTCCTCTTCTAACTCTGTGATCTGCGTGAGCCACTCCTTCAAGGTCTTGCGATCTTCCATCTATGTCAAAGTTGAAATACGTAAACTTGGCACAATATACTCCATTGGCATCACTGCCGCAATTCCATAGACCAATCTAAACGATGTTTGGCCTATCAACTTCTTGCAGGTCGTTCAATAAGCCCATAACACAACAAGGACACGCATGTCCCAGTCATTCTTGCAGACCTTCATTAATACATTCTCCAAAATTTTGTTAAAAGCTTCCACCGTGGCAGTCGCCTGTGGGTGATAGGGTGTGCTCTTCTTATGATACACCTGGAATTCTTCAAGCATTGCACTGATCGTTTCATTCAATAAATGTGTACCCCTATCACTTATCAATATCTTAGGGCATCCAAAATGTGTTAAGACATACTCAAACAAAAAGTTTGCGGCAATAGCAGTTGTACAATCCTTCACTAGCTATGCTTCCACCCATCTGGTTAAATACTTTGTTGTAGTGATGATGTACCACGTGCCCGTCTTCTTACTTGGTGGTTGTATTGGACCTATAAAGTCCATGGCCCATTTATCAAATACCTGCAACGAAACCTAAGGATTTAAAGGCAATTCATCCCTTTGTGAAGGCTTCCCCATCCTTTGGTAAGCATCCCACACCTTACAATATGCCTTAGAATCCTTGTGTAATGTTGGCCACCATAACCCAACACACAAAATCTTCTGTGCGGTCGCTTTTCCTGCGTAGTGACTTCCTGCCACTCCTCCGTGTGCTTCTGCGAGGATAGTAGCACGTTTGAACTTTGGAACATACCTTTGCAATATCTCATATGTTCCCATCTTATACAAGTGACCCGCAATCACCGAAAAATTTGCAGGCGGACTACTAACTCCTTCTTTTTCTGGGTAGAATAGCCTTCTGGCATTGTTCCTGTTGTTAACAACTGAATGATATCGGAAAAATGATCGTCAGCAACACACACCGCAAAGAGATGTATTGTAAATATGTGTCTTGAAAACTTTGCTTAGTAATAGAAGCATTTTAAGGCCAACACATTCTTCATGCATGAACTATGAATGTTTGTAAGACTATTTTGTGGACGTTTATATTTCATGTTTTTTTTCACATGTACTAAGATAGTTGAGATTTTTCAATTATTTTAATGCTTATCTTATTGAGAATGTGATGTAATGGTTGTTATCGATGTGTCATCCTTGTGTACTATTCTGTAGGATACTAGATGTTAGGGCCTAAATCTACCTACGGCTGAGAAAGACAAGTCTAGGGTAACATCAAACCACGCTTAACCTGGTAGCTAGCTCTACCAGGTCGGGAGAGGGCTCTCTCCTTGTCAATCTCAAAGAAAATATATCAAGGAAGGCTTGAGATGACTGATATAAATACTAATTTTAGGCTAGGTATGTTTGCTTAGAGGAATTTATTTGAATTTTATGTTGGTTTTCTAGATCAAAAGTGAAAGGCAATTTTGGGTCCGGGGAATGGACTCAGTCTTGCAGAGTTTTCTGTGGGGCGAGATAGGCAAATGCTTCAGTACATTGAAATAAGTGAAATGGGGAGTCTTTATACTAGTGAGGAGTTGGAGAGGGCATGAAAGTATCAGGGATCCTCTTCAAACAGTAGAAAACATGAAAAGCTAAACAAACCCTAAGGTAGAGCACTGCAACATCAATGATTTCCACCTTTATACTTGATTCATTTAGTTAAGCTGAACAAAGAGAGATAATGGCACACATAAATATATGATAAATTGAATTACAGAAGGAGAAACAATACTAAATCACCTTGCCACAAGAATCCCACAAAATGCTGCAAACCCCTGGTCTATCTCCTTGCCAAATTGCAGAGATGAATGTACAATGATGCTCAAAGCTTTCACAAGAGTCCAACCTTTGAAAATGACTGAAACAAAACATGATATAGACCTCCAAACCACCTGTGCTATCCATCAGGGGTCGAATCCATGAGAAAAGGGGTGGTTTCAACCATTTCTAAACTAGGAACACAAAAATAGGAAGTGGAACAACTTGCCTCTAAAACCTAGGAAACTGATTCATTCAACTCTAAACCACCTATAACTGATGTATCTACCTTATCAAGTCCATTTTTATCATTTTTACATAATATTAAATCAATTTACATCATGTCAGATCATGAATTTGACCATAAGAGAGAAAAAGTCAAACTAGAAGAAAACTAGGCGAAAAACAAAGTTTTTAGGCAAAATTAACACTTTTTCATCCTGTGCATAGTGCCACTTTTTCTGTGTGTAACGCTTTTTCCAAGTTGCATTTGGAGGTATTCCTCTTCACCAAATATACTCCAAGTAGGCTTGTTGGAAAGGTATGTCTGTCTACTTTCTAGAAAAAGTGGAATTTTTGAATTTGGTTGCCATTTGCCCCTCCAAAAATCACTTCTCCCAACACTGCTTTCTGTGTGGCCAAAAAATGGCAGAGAGGGCATTTTTGAGGTGTTTTTGGCCCTTTTGGTGACCCAAAACTTGTCAAATATTTCTAGTAATTTCTAGGTATTCATAATTTTCCATGAGGAATCCAACAATGCAAACTTTTCCTCTAGAATAGGTCCCTAGAGAAAGCGAGCGCCAGGTGGCGCTACGTACCTGTAAGAAAAACCTGTTTTTTCCTTCAAAAATTCAAAATTGTCAAAAAGTTTGCCAAATCTCTTGAAATTTGGCATGAGTGATTTGCATCAAATACTATGCTGGGCCAAGGAAGTTTTAGCCAAGATCTTGAATTTATCTTGGTCTTTGTTGCTCCTCAAAGTCTTCTTCAATTTGGCCTTTAGGCACCTTATCCTAGCTTTGCAAATTTGTTTCATGCCAAATAATGATAAGCCATGTGCCACAACATATTTTTCTCCTTTTTGGCCTTTTCAAGTAGCTTCTCCAAGTGCAGATTTTCCCTCTCTAGCCAAGATTCCTGGTCAGCATCAATCTCTTGCTTAAGGGGTGTCAACTTGACTTTCTTTCTTTTTGCTGCTTGCTTGTTTTCTCTTATGATTTGCAACTCCATGATCATCCGCTTATCCTCCAACTGCTTGTTCTGTTCCTCAAGGTAATTGATGATCCACTTAGCCCTTTCAATTTTAAGAGCTAAGGCATGGATGTCAAATTCTTTTTCCTTGATGATCTCCTTAAGTCTTGAGCTTTGGAAGCCCACATCAACATCATCATCCTGAATCAAGATGAAATATCTCTCCTAACCTTCAGAAGGCCCTTCTTCATGCAATGGTTGTTTCCCTTTATCTTGTACCTGCTTTGCTAAAGAAGAAGGCAAAGCCCCTTTCACCCTGGGTGAAGATAGCATTTGCTTATGATCTGATGAAGGAAACGAGACCCCTTCCACCCGAGGTGGAGATAGTGCTTGTTTTGCAGCTGAAAATAACCTTCTTATCCCCTTTTCATAAGTGACATATACTGGCACCCCTGTAGCTTGAGATGCAGCTTGAGTCTCATGAACCTCTAGTTGATTTGAAGGCCCTCCTTCTTCTTGAAAAACTGATGGGGTCACTTGAGGGCTTCTGAAAACTTCGTGTGAAATGAAAGTGTCCCATGAAACATTCAATAAACTCCACTGATGCAAAAAAACAATCTTGATCAAAGAAAAATGATAAATGTTGTTGAATTGTTGATGAATAGGTTTTCTTTGCACCAATGTAGCCATTTTCTCAATGTTTCTACATATGAAATAGGGGAGTTTCATCATTCTCACTCTAGTGAAATGCATCAATAATATAATATGGTAGGTGTACAAGCGAGAAAATCTCCCTTCACAGCTGAATTATTTGATAATGAGCTTCATGAGTGGAGCATAAGTGTCCTGTAGGTATCTGAAAGGAAAGACCCTACTGATTTTCTTCTGATAATTAGCCTTGATATAAGGCTCATAATGTTCTTTGCTCACATGCTGTCCTTTGTTCCACTGTTCACCCACATTTGGAATCCCTGTTGCTTCAGCTATAGTTTCAGGTGTTAGAGTGAAGGAAACACCTGCTAAGTTCACTTGGCCATTGTGAAGATGAAGGAAAAATAGTTTAGCAAGTTCATGGTGGTATTTCACCCTCTCCCCCATCTCACAAAACTGGTAGAAACATTGATGTTTGAAACATATTATTGCAAGGGGATAGGCCAATAACTATGTAAGTGTAGTGGGCTCCTCCCGGATGTGTTTTCCTCCCTTATGTGGTCTTCTCGGGTGCATGAATCTCTTGGTAGGAATCACTCACTGTTTCCTCATCCCTTTCATAAGCTGAATCTATTTCCATGTTTGCCACTGTATGGTGCAAAATGATGAGTATGAAGAGATTTTATTTCAAGAGTAGGTGACTGTTGTTTTCTTCTTTAGGATTTGATGAATAGGACTAATGAGTGGGAGGTTTTGATGCTGACTGTATGGTTATTAAGGAGTGATAGGGTTTGGGAATAAGAATTAGGATTTGGGGAATAGTGGGATTAAGTGTTAGGGTTTTCTGGTTTTGGGAATAGGGGGTAGGATGAGTGTGAATGAGAGAGGGAAAGGGAAGTGAAATGAGTGAAATTTAAGTGGAGAGAAATGTGAAAATGATGCAGGGGAGCAAAATAGCAAGAATGACAAATTACAAAACCCTAGACAATTTTTTTGTAATGCAACTGTGCAGCAATTAGAGTTTGATTTTTCACCTATTAAAACTCCATCAATGAGGACTAAATCTCTTGAAATGGAAATTAGGAGGTTTTAATTACTTGGAGGAATGAAGTTTGCAAAAATTTGGAGCTTGGCAAGGTCGTTAGAATGAAATTTAGGCTTGGAAGACTAGTGCACCACGCCAGTTCAACTTTCTTTGTATTTCCTGTGCTTTGTACGCCACGCCATGCAGGTGCGCCGCACCACTACCTAGGTGCACCACGCCTAGGGAGACTTCTAAGTTTTGTTGCGATTTCCCTTTTTTTGCCTCAAAAATGTGATTTTCACTTGTTCTCTCTCTCTTTGAGCAAAAATGAAGTCTTTAACACATGAAACACTTTATATACATTTTGACTTTAATCTTTTGATTTAGAAAACCCACTTTCTAAAGTTTGCTTTTCACTTTGTTCTTTAAAAACTCTATTTTGCAGTTTGGCTCACTTTTTGTCATTTGGTGGACTAATGCTTGGATTTTCTTGTCTCTTTTGCAGGAGCTGGAGCACAGGAGTTTGGCAAGGTGATCCAGGGCTGCAGATGATGCTTATTACATATAGAAAAATTTAAATTACATGAAAATTTTATACATGGAACATAAAACTTTGTTTTTCCTCAAAACAAGGTTTTGAGGAAAAATTCAATTACTGTGTATATCATTATTGAAATTTTGATGCTAAGACCTTATTAGACCTCCTCATGTGCCTGCTGACCATTATTGAGCTTTTTTCATGACTATGATGACAAAACCTAGACCTAATGAGACTTGAGAAACCCTAAAATGACTTCTGCAATTGAAATGAAATAAAAATGACAACAAATGACATGTACATATAGAAATAGGCCATCATATGAAAAGCATGAGGGAAATTAATAAAGAACTGCTACCATCAGATGATCCATGACCTAATGGAGTGCAGCTGATCGAATGCAACACCTAAAATGCATGCAAAAAGAGAATTTGATCACTGATGGAGGGATGAAAGTACCGACACTAACATTGGCTCCAATAGGGATGGTATCTCTTGGGAGATGCCAAGAACTACAGATCTCTAGAAAGCAGACAATGTCTCTTCCATTGGGCTATGGAGTTGATAATTTCAGCAAACATAAAACCAATATCTTGACTCAAAATTGGATTCAATTACTTGACTGAAAACTGACTCAAAAACTAACTCAAAAATTGACTTTAGACCTTTAGTTTTATAGCCTTCATTTCGGGCCCCAAACTGACTGAATGACGATGGTGCACACTTGCAATAAAGGAAATAAAATGGTATGTATAGTGACAAATTATGACAGCAACAAATATCTCAAAGGTAATACCGTTTCAACAGCCGACCATTGACCACCCCTCTTGGATAATCGTCCCCATTCATTTCCCTGAGGAGAAATGCATTTTGACCCTGATATGTAGCAATTTTGAATGATCCTTTCCATAGATTCTCGAACTTTCCATGCTTGCCTTTGTCCTCGTTTCTAGCATCCCACTTGAGCACTATGTCTTCAATCTGAAACTTATCTGACATTTCCTTCCGGTCATAGATTTTCTTGATTCTCTCTTGCAGCCTGAAAGTATTCTGGAAAACCTCCTCTCTTGTCTGCTTTAAATGGATCATTTGGTTTATCCTTCGCTGAAAATGATCCTCTTCACTGCCAGCTTCTTGTAGAAGTTTTACCACTGGGACCGCGAGAGATGTCGGGAACACCATGTCAACACCATATACTAGTTCAAACGGAGACATGCCAATTGATTTCTTCTGACTTACTTTATCTGCCCATAGTGCATTAAAAAGCTTCTTGTGCCAGCTCTTTTTGTTTGTTTCCAACAACTTTTTGATGATGTTAACCAATGATTTATTTGAAGATTCTGCCAATCCATTACCTTGCGGATAGTATGCAGTAGAATGCCTCAAAGTAATTTGATATTTATTACAAAAATCAATCATCCTTTTAGATTTAAAAGCTGCTGCATTATCTATAATTAACTTGTTAGGACAACCAAAACGTGACAAAATATTATTTTCGAGAAACTGAATTATTACCGCATCTGTAGCCTGTCGAGTGGGGATGGCCTCAATCCATTTTTTAAAATAATCCGTCGCTGTTAAGATCCACTTATGTTGAGATGAATATGTAGGGTGGATCTCTCCAATAAAATCAAGGCCCCTCTGTTGAAATGGAACACTTACTTCAACTGGCTTGAGAGGTAATGACTATATTTTTCTCCTTCCCTGAAAAATTTGACATTCATGGCAGCTTGTAACAGTTTTATAAAAATCGGCAAAGAGGGTAGGCCAATAGTACCTTGCTCTCAAAATTTTATTTGCCGTCCTCTTCCAAAATAGGTGACCTCCATAATCTCCCTTGTGAAAATCATCCATGATCTATTTTGCTTCTTCCTCAACCAAACAATTCAGCAACATACCTCCGGGATCTTTCCAATACAATGCATTATTCATAATACACAATTTGGCAGCCTTTAATTTCAGATTTCTACTTTTATTTTTAGCCATTCCCGGTGGCGGTGAAAGATTTTGGAGCACATATACAATATCAGAATACCGAGTGGAATGGATAAAAATTTCTGATACCTGAACAAGTGAGCTGTCCTCATCTTCTTCGGACATGGCAGCAATCAAGTTTATGTCCAAGGCTTGCAAATTAGACTCCGCCATCAGTTTTGCCAAACCTTGCCCCTTGATGAGCTTTGTTGGCTTTATTTCCAAGTCATATTCTAATAAAGTTGCGATCCATTTGCCTTGTCTCCCTTCTGGATCTGTCTGTACCAAAACATCTTTGATGGCTGCGTTAGGGACATAGGCAAGAATATGAGAATGCAAAATATATACTCGAAAATCTTTCACAGATTTCACCAAGGAAAGGTCTCGCTTTTCAATAATGTTATACTTTAAGGCTGCATCTCTTATTGTTCTGCTGAAAAAGGCAATTGGCTTCTCAAGCTGGTCTCTTTTCTGCATTAAGACCGCTGCCATAGTATGCTCTAAAGTGAATGAAAATAAAATAAAATCTTGGGAATAATCAGGGTTGATCAAAATTGGAGCTGAAGAAAGGGCCAACTTTACCAAATTGAAAGACTTGATATCTTCTTCAGCCCATTTTACTACACTATCTTTCTTTAACATGTTTGTGATTTCCCTCAAATGTTCTACTAGATTTGGCACAAAACGACGTAAGAAGTTCATCGTACTGTTGAATGTTTGGATCTCCTTTTTACTACGGGGAAAATCAATTTTCTGAATAGCTTCCACTCAAGCAGGATCGATGCGGATGCCCTCCTTGGATATGATGTGACCATGAAGCTTTCCTTCATCCATGGCAAACAAGCTCTTTTTGGGATTAAGAGATATGCCATACTTTCTGCACTGCTGAAAAACAATCTTCAAATGGTAAAGATGTTCCTCATCTGAATTAGAAAAAACTGTCAAATCATCAAGATAAACTACTAAAAATACATCTTTCTCATTTGCAAAGGTGATATCCATAGCCTGCTGAAAAGTTGCACCAACATTCTTTAACCAGAATGGCATCTTAGCATAATGGAAAGTCCCCCATGGGGTGGTGAATGCTGTTTTGTCCTTGTCATCCTCATGGAACAAAATTTGATTGTATCCAGAATAGCCATCGAGCAGTGACATACGAGATGCCCTAACCACTCTTTGAAGTATGTGGTCGATCTTTGGCAATGGATAATTATCTTTCAAAGACACCTTATTCAGATTTCTGAAATCAATGCATAATCTAATCTCACCTGTCTTCTTTCGTAGAGGCACCAAATTGGAAATCCATTCTGAAAATCTGATTGGAACGATTATACCAACCTTGTATAATCGATTCACCTCCTTCTCTATGGATGGCAACAACTTAGGATTGATCCTTCTTAACTTTTGGCGAAATGGCTTCTGGTTTGGCTTGATTGGAATGATGTGCTGAATTATACTTTTGTTGTACTCATTCAAATCTGAATAGTCCCATGCAAATACATCAGTAAATGAAGACAATAAAACTAATGTACTTTTATTTTACTTGAGGAGTCAATGCCTTTCACAACTTCACCATCTTTGGATTTTCTGCTGTTCCAATATTTACATCTTCAACTCCCTTTTCAGTCGGCATCAAACTTGGTTTCCGGGCTACATCATCTTGGTCAAATAATTCCTCTAAAGGTATGAGGCCTTTAGGGATGACATTGTCTTTCAACTGCAAAACTTCCATCTGATTTACTTCTAAGTCTGGTTCGCCATTATCTTGCTCGCCATCTATAGAAGTGTCTTTTATTTACCTTCATTTCACAGAAATTTTTCAATCTCTTTGTCATCCTAAAACACTTGCCAATATATTTGATTATCAGGGACAGCTGGGCGATGTTTCACATGAATTTCAAATTTATTATTTGAATTCATCAGAATCTTCAAGTTACTTGCTGCTATAGCAAGGGAATCTGCAATAACATTCTGAGCACGAGGAACACATGTCAAAGTAAAATATGGAAACAACCTCAAAATGTCTAAAACCACATTATGGTAATCCCTCATTCGAGGATGTTTTGCTTGGTATTCTCCCTTGACTTGCTTGATTACTAATTTAGAGTCACCATAAACTGAAATTCTTTTTGCATTTAGCTTTTTGAGGATTTTCAAGCCTGCAATTAGTGCCTCATATTCTGCTTCATTATTAGAAAAATCAAAAGCCAACTTGTATGAAAAGACTCTTACATTACTCGAGACCTTATTTGGTGAGAAAACAGGGTTGCGTATCCAAATACCAATTCCGACAACTTCCCTACCTACTGCTCCATCAAAGTCCATACTCCACAAACCGACTTCTTCTTCCAAGTGCTGAAATTCTACTTGCTTTTCTACCTTCGATTGTTGTCCATCTTTGTCTTGCTACTTGTGGAAAGTTGACTGTTCAGCGGTACTTTCAAGCCTTTGCCTCTCTTGATTAAGTACAACTCTGAAATTTTCTGTAATCTTGGGTATATCTTCAACTTCTACTAATTGACTAATTACATCATTGAAACCATTGTTAGAATAAAGAACAAAAGACTCTAAATCTGTATGTACATAATTAATTGGATGATTCATAGGTTTCTCCTTGCTTGTGATCATGTACTCCATCTTTTTCTCTCTATATAATTTCCTCATTTGACCAAACACAAGAATAGTAGCATAGGAGAAATCTAACTGCAATGTCCCTTTGAGTTTTGCGCTCCATGATCTTGATAGAAGGATGCCAAATCTAGGGGGAATGTCGGCCACAACTACATCCATAAGAACATTTTTCGCTGGAATCTGATCCAAACTTACAACCAAATCTTTAATGAGACCAATACATCTTACTCTACCAGAATCAAAGGAATAAAGGTCATGATACTTTCGAGTGATGTCCAAACCCAATTTTTCCATAATTGCCTTTGGCATGAGATTATGAGACGCTCCTGAATCAAACATGGCATTGTGCAAAACATAATCATGCAATCTAAGACTGATATAAAAATGAGCTACATCACTATCCTCAGATTGACCTTCTAATGCCGGACCAAATATAAGCTCAGGTTGGTCATCTTCCACATTTACCATATCAGACAAAGGATCTACATTCAAAATCTTAGCCACTTGACCTTTATAACTGTTGTTCTTCATTAATTCAGTCAAAGGTATTGACACTTTTAACTTAGCAATTTCATTTTCTAAGCTAAAGGTTGTATTTTTCTCTACCTCTTTGACTGAAGCATCTTTCTTTTTAGTTTTCTCCTTTTTTGCACTTGGCTGATTTGACTTTTCATTTGCTGATTGCACTTTACTAGAAGTAGGGTCTGCTGGCTCCTTTCCCTTTTTCTGCATATTTGGAGAATCATTCTTAGGTGGTGTTGCTTCCTTCCGTTTCTGCATTGGATTGATAGGAACATCCATACTCCTAAGTGAGTATTGCCTTTGATGCGATGTCAATGCATTCATGTAACCTCTCTGATATTCATCCGATTCCTCTTCTAAGATTGTTTCATTTGCCAATATAAAATCTTCATCTTTTTGTATAGCTGGAATTTATGAATACTCCTCATCTTCGGTGATATAAATTGGCAAATCATCCAGTGTAAAAAAGTGATTCTCTTCTCCAATCGGGGCCTCATAATCTTCTGATTCAGTGCCATGGACATAGTTCTGTTGTAATGGTGTTTTGACTTGTTGTTGAGCTGATGGATCTTTAGCTCTTTGTTCCCGTTGCTTAATTCTAGATTGTGGTTGCCATTGACCACGAAAATTTGAATTTCTAACCCGTGTCTCAGGCTTATCTGCAATGGTGAATCTATCAAACATCTTCTCAATCTTATGGAGCAAATGATCTGAGGTAGAAGCTTCTTCCTTTATAGTCACCTTCTTCTCGGTTTTTGTTCTAGCTCTCTTGGCTAACAAATTTGTTTCAACACTTACTGCAATTTTCTGCATGTCCTCCAATGTAGCCGAGTCTCTTTCTCTCAACTGATATGCCATATTGGGATCAAAACCATCAGGAAACTTGATCAAAGCCAACCCCATAGGTGGCTTGATATCAGCTGGAATGACATTATAAACAGTATTGACTCTAACACAGTAATCCTGGACACTTTCACCAACATTTTTCTTTATGTTTTCATACTCAGAAAGAATTGGAAGTGGATTTTTCTTTACCTCCCAACAATCCAGAAATTGTCTTTGAAGTGCTTCCAATGAATTGATTGTTCCAGCAGGCAATGCTCTGAACCACTTTCGAACTTCACCTCCAAAAGTTTTTACAAATAATCTCATTGTTACATTCTCTGCATCAATCTCGTGGAGATCAAATAAATCACTCATCCTATTGACATGCTGTTGTGTTGTAACACCTTGAGAAGCATCAAACAATGGGATCTTTCTTTGGTAATCAGTGGGTATGGAATCCAAGTTCTATGGTAAAACAAGAGGTGCATATCTAGCAGCCATTGCTCGAGGTGGATTTACAACTGGCCTTGGGGATGTAGGAGGAGTTGGAATAACGATAGCGACCGGTGTATGAGGTGTTGAAGGGGGTGAAGGAATTATTGATGTTTGAGGCGTAGAAGGAGTAGATGTGGTTGAAAGCGCTGCAGATTTCTGATCAGAGATGGTGGGCTGCACGGGAATGGTGGGAATAAAAGGAGTTTCAGTAGGAATTTCTGAATTAGATACAACAACAGATGAACCAAGAGTAGAAAATGTAGATTCTAAGAACTCGGGAATATTGGCAACCATAATTGAAGTTTGAAGATTCAGAATATAAGTGTCAATTGATCGATTTGCTCTTTCATTTTCAAGATCTTTAACAAACTCTGGATTTAGAGCAGTAGTACCAACTGCACTTTCAGAATTAGTTTCAAACAAAGATAGCTCAAAATGTTCATCAAATTGGAGATCATCAAGATATTAAAAAACAACCGGGCATGAACGAGATCTAAATACAAGAATCATATAACTTTCTTGGTGGAGAATTCTTGGAACGAGATTTGGGTTTTCATACATAGGAAGAGGATCAGGATCAGGATTTGCTCTGATGTATCGTTTAGAAGCAGGCGTGTTGAATTATTCCCAAAAATCAATTTGACATTACAATCTTGTTAGCCTACTAAATTATAAAATCATCATCCAAAGTCTAGAATTATTTGATGTACTGGGACAATTTGTAAGTCATATGTACATTTTATAAGACTAGATCGGAGATTGACTGAAGCAGCTTTTATCTACTTATGCACTCGCAAAGCAATGTGTAGTTCGAAGGCTACCTGGCTAACTTCAGGCTCCGTTTGTAGTTTATAAAGCAAAGAACACTAACAAACAAATAAAATTTTCTTCTCCAGTATGGTCGCACTATGTTAGGGCCTAAATCTACCTCAAGCTGAGAAAGACAGGTCTAGGGTAACATCAAATCATACTTAACCTGGTAGCTAGCCCTACCAGGTCGGGAGAGAGCTCTCTCCTTCTCAATCTCAAAGAAAATATATCAAGGAAGGCTTGAGATGACTGATATAAATACTAATTTTAGGCTAGGTTTGTTTGCTCAGAGGAATTTGTTTGAATTTTATGTTGGTTTGCTGGATAAAAAGTGAAAGGTAGTTTTGGGTCCAGGGAATGGACTCAGTCTTGCCTAGTTTTCTGTGGGGCGAGATAGGAAAATGCTTTAGTACTTTGAAATAAGTGAGATGGAGAGTCTTTAGACTGATGAGGAGTTGGAGAGGGCATGAAAGTATCAGGGATCCTCTTCAAATAGTAGAAAACATGAAAAACTAAACAAACCCTAAGGTAGAGCACTGCAACATCAATGATTTCCACCTTTATACTTGATTCATTTAGTTAAGATGAACAAAGAGAGATAATGGCACACATAAACATATGATAACTTGAATTACAGAAGGAGAAACAATACTAAATCACCTTGCCATAAGAATCCCACAAAATGCTGCAAACCCTAGTCTATTTCCTTGCCAAACTGCAAAGATGAATGTATAATGATGCTCAAAGCTTTCACAAGAGTCCAACCTTTGAAAATGACCGAAAAAACACATGATATAGACCTCCAAACCACCTGTGCTATCCATCAGGGGTCGAATCCATGAGAAGAGGGGTGGTTTCAACCATTTCTAAACTAGGAACACAAAAATAGGTAGTGGAATAGCTTGCCTCTAAAACCTAGGAAACTGATTCATTCAACTCTAAACCACCTACAACTGATGTATCTACCTTATCAAGTCCATTTTTATCATTTTTACATCATATTACATCAATTTACATCATGTCAACTCATGAATTTGACCATACGAGAGAAAAAGTCAAACTAGAAGAAAACTAGGCGAAAAACAGAGTTTTTAGGCAAAATTGACACTTTTTCATCGTGTGCGTAACGCCAATTTTTCTGTGCATAGTGCTTTTTCCCAGATGCATTTGGAGGCCTTCCCCTTCACCAAATCTGCTCCAAGTAGGCTTGTTGGAAAGGTATGTCTGTCTAATTTCTATAACAAGTAAAATTTCTAAATTTGGTGCCAATTTGCCCCTCCAAAAATCAGTTCTCCCAACACTGCTTTCTGTGTGGCCAAAAAGTAGCAGAAAGGGCATTTTTGAGGTGTTTTTGGCCCTTTTGGTGACCCAAAACTTGTCAAATTTTTCTAGTAATTTCTGGGTATTCATATTTTTCCATGAGGAATCAAAAATAAAAAGTTTTCCTCCAGAATAGGACCCTAGAAAAAGCGAGCACCAGGTGGCACTACGCACCTGTCAAAAAAATCTGTTTTTTCCTTCAAAAATTCAAAATTGTCAAAAAGTTTGCCAAATTTCTTGAAATTTGGCCTGAGCGATCTGCTTCAAGTACTATTCTAGGCCAAGGAAGCTTTAGCCAAGATCTTGAATTTATCTTGGTCTTTCTTGCTCCTCAAAGTCTTCTTCAATTTGGCCTTTAAGCACCTTATCATAGCTTTGCAAATTTTGTTTCGTGCCAAATAATGATAAGCCATGTGCTGCAACATATTTTTCTCCTTGTTGGCCTTTTCAAGCAGCTTCTCCAAGTGCATATTTTCCCTCTCTAGCCAAGAGTCCCGGTCAGCGTCAATCTCTTGCTCAAGGGGTGTCAACTTGACTTTCTTTCTTTTTGCTGCTTGCTTGTTTTCTCTTATGGTTTGCAGCTCCATGATCGTCTGCTTATCTTCCAACTGCTTGTTCCGTTGTTCAAGGTAATTGATGATCCACTTAGCCCTTTCAAGGTTAAGAGCTAAGGCATGGATGTCAGATTCTTGTTCCTTGATGATCTCCTTAAGTCTTGAGCTTTGGGAGCCCACATCAACATCATCATTCTGAATCAAGATGAAATCTCTCTCCTGAACTTTAGA
The DNA here is from genome assembly GCA_000404065.3 of Pinus taeda. Classification (NCBI taxonomy): domain Eukaryota; kingdom Viridiplantae; phylum Streptophyta; class Pinopsida; order Pinales; family Pinaceae; genus Pinus; species Pinus taeda. The sequence goes on from APFE031223514.1 coordinate 23,920, forward strand.
AGGCCCCTCCTCATGCAATGGTTGTTTCCCTTTATCTTGTACCTTCTTTGCTGAAGAAGAAGGCAAAGCCCCTTTCACCCCTGGTGAAGATAACATTTGCTTATGATCTGATGAAGGAAACGAGACCCCTTCCATCCCAGGTGGAGATAGTACTCGTTTTGCAGTTGCAAATAGCCTCCTTGTTCCCTTTTCATAAGTGACATATACTGACACCCCTGTAGCTTGAGTCTCATGAACCTCTGGTTGATTTGAAGGCCCTCCTTCCTCTTGAAAAACTGATGGGGTCACTTGAGGGCTTCTGAAAACCTCATGTGAAATGAAAGTGTCCCATGAAACACTCAATAAACTCAACTAATGCAAAACAACAATCTTGATCAAAGAAAAATGATAAATGCTGTTGAAATGTTGATGAAGAGGTTTTCATTGCACCAATGTAGCCATTTTCTCAGTGTTTCTACACATGAAATAGGGGAGGTTCATCATCCTCACTCTAGTGAAATGCATCAATAATCTAATACGGTAGGTGTACAAGTGAGAAAATCTCCCTTCACAGCTGAAGTATTTGATAATGAGCTTCATGAGTGGAGCATAAGTGTCATGTAGGTATTTGAAAGGAAAGACCCTACTGATTTGCTTCTGATAACTAGCCTTGATATAAAGCTCATAATGTTCTTTGCTCGCATGCTATCCTTTGTTCCACTATTCACCTACATTTGGAATCCCTGTTGCTTCAGCTATAGTTTCAGGTGTTAGAGTGAAGGAAACACTTGCTAAGTTCACTTGGCCATTGTGAAGATGAAGGACAAATAGTCTAGCAAGTTCATGGTGGTATTTCACCCTCTCCAACATCTCACAAAATTGGTAGCAAGACTGATGTTTGAAACATGTTACTGGAAGGGGATAGGCCAATAACTCTGTAAGTGTAGTGGGCTCCTCTCAGATGTGTTTTCCTTCCTTATGTGGTCTTCTCGGTGCATGAATCTCTTGGGAGGAATCACTCACTATTTCCTCATCCCTTTCATAAGCTGAATCTGTTTCCATGTTTGCCACTGTATGGTGCAAAATGATGAGTATGAAGATATTTTATTTCAAGAGTAGGTGATTGTTGTTTTCTTCTTTAGGATTTGATGAATGGAACTGATGAGTGGGAGGTTTTGATGCTGATTGTATGGTTATTAGGGAGTTATAGGGTTTGGGAATAAGGATTAGGGTTTGGGGAATAGTGGGATTAAGTGTTAGGGTTTTAGGGTTTTGGGAATAGGCGGGTAGGATGAGTGTGAATGAGAGAGGGAAAGGGAAGTGAAATGAGTGAAATTTAAGTGGAGAGAAATGTGAAAATGATGCAGGGGAGTAAAACAGCAAAAATGACAAATTACAAAACCCTAGACAATTTTTTTGTAATGCAACTATGCAACAATTAGGGTTTGATTTTTCACCTATTAAAACTCCATCAATGAGGACTAAATCTCTTACAATGGAAATTAGGAGGCTTTACTTATTTGGAGGAATGAAGTTTGCAAAAATTTGGAGCTTGGCAAGGTCGTTAGAATGAAATTTAGGCTTCGCAGACTGGTGCACTGCGCCAGCACTCAGGTGTGCCGCGCTAGTTCAACTTTCTTTGTATTTCCTACACTTTGTGCGCTGTGCCGGGCAGGTGTGCCATGCCTAGGTAAACTTCTAAATTTTGCCGCGATTTCCCTTATTTTGCTTCAAAAACGCGATTTTCACTTGTTCTCTCTCTCTGAGCAAAAATGAAGTTTTTAACACATGAAACACTTTATATACCTTTTTGACTTTAATTTTTTGATTTAGAAAACTCACTTTCTAAAGTTTTCTTTTCACTTTGTTCTTTAAAAAATCTGTTTTGCAGTTTGGTTCACTTTTTGTTATTTGGTGGACTAATGCTTGGATTTTCTTGTCTCTTTTGCAGGAGCTAGAGTGCAGGAGTTTGGCAAGGTGACCCAGGGCTGCAGATGATGCTTATTACATATAAGAAAATTTAAATTACATGAAAATTTTATACATGGAATGTAAAACTTTGTTTTTCCTCAAAACAGGGTTTTGAGGAAAAATTCAATTACTGAGTATATTATTATTGAAATTTTGATGCTGAGACCTCATTAGACCTCCTCATGTGCTTGTTGACCATTATTGAGATTTTTTCATGACTATGGTGAAAAACCCTAGACCTAATGAGACTTGAAAACCCTAAAATGACTTCTGCAACTGAAATGAAATAAAAATGACAACAAATGACATGTACATATAGAAATAGGCGAGCATATGAAAAGCATGAGGGAAATTAATAAAGAACTGCTACCATCAGATGATCCATGACCTAATGGAGTGCAGCTGATTGAATGAGACACCTAAAATGCATGCAAAAAGAGAATTTGATCACTGATGGAGGGATGAAAATACCGACACTAACACTAGACATATCTTTCCTTGTTTATTGGTTATAATGAGCGTCACATCTGCTATGGACTATTCCGTTGTATGTTAGACAAATATTCCCTTATTGGTTGGTTGTAGCGACTGTCGCATTCGTTGTGGACTATTCCGTTGGATGTTAGACAGGTCCTTTTGCTTCATGCGTGTCTCTTCCTAGGTGTATTATTACCTCTCACTTAGAGGCTCACTTTTCTCTCCCCCTTTGCAGTAGACAAACCTCGGCACAATTGCATTGCACACTCACCAAGCACACTCTGCTAGCTTTTCAAAGATACCATTGCATCACTCTTTTGTGTTGACAGTTAGAGCCAAGGCATATCTTTAAGGATTTGGCAACCGGGGCATTATACCAGATGCTACACCAAATAGTGTGAGGCCTGATTGAGACTTCATATCAGGGAGATCCCTTGAATGTTGGCGGGTCCAACATTGTCAATAGACCTATTACTCTGTAGTTTGATAGAGCTATTGCACTGCTACCTGTATCATCCTTTCTTCCTCATAAGCCAATAAATAAAGAGACAACCCACTGTCGTGTGTTGGTTTCATTAGTGGAAGAATTGATTAATGTAACCTTTGATGATTTAGTTGATTCTTTTGAAGGAATACATCAACACGGGGACCTTACACCACATATTGGGGAAAATATGGAGGGAGACAGGGAATATTTTCACTTTTATAAAGAGGAACAACTGAGGGAAGAAGAACAATCTAATAATCACAAGGATTTGAATGGTAAAGGTGAAGAGTCTTCTGAATTAGAAAGCAAAGAGGAGGATGAGAACAAATACATGGTTGATGACTAATTGGATTGGATGGCCCAAGGGCTTCTTGCTCTTTTGGGAAATCTTCATTGTTAGTGTGAAAATTCTTGGAAGGTGTACCAAAAATCCTCACTTAAGACACTCGGTGACATGTGACCCTAACAACGGTTTGATGGTTGTTGTCGTTCTAGATCTACAATACAAATGGGAAATATGTAGTAAAATAAGAAGATCCAAAACAAATAGCAACAAAATAATGTATCTTGAATAATAACCCAATCGGAAAGACAATTTTAAATGAATAAATCTTTATTGATAACACTGGGTGAAGGAGATCTACATATTGGTTTGTAAGCCCCCCTCCGTGGGATGGGTCCTTTGATATCCTTGATGCTTCAGAAATAGAATTCTGATGCAAGAGCATCCAACACCCTTAGTCAAAGGGAGGAATCCAAAGCGAAAAAGGAGGAAGACGTGGAATAGGGGAGCAAAACAATGAAAAATCTATTTTAAAACTGATTTAAAGATGGATAAAAGTCTCGAGGAGACTTATCAAAGTAATCTGTCGTGTGTTATATGCATGTATGCGTATGAGAGCTTTAGGGATTTTCTTATCGGATACTTCCGTGATTTGATCCAACACTTCTTACATATATACATATATATATATGTGTGTGTGTGTGTGTGTGTCATGAAACTGCGTGTTCAGAAGAGGAGAAACAGAGTGATATATATATATAGAAATTGTGAGAATAGAGTGATTAAAAATGTAGCCAGAGGAGAAACGTTCTAAGGCTGTGATGCCTTAGTTCTGTAATGTTATATATATAATGAATAGATTGTGTATTATGTGGGTTTTCACTTGTCTGTGTTATGTCTCTTTTCAACTCTGTTTCATATATGTGTGCGAGGGTTTAAATCCCAATTGTGAAGCATTTTGATCGACCATCAATCACAGTAGGATTGATGGCGATCTAATGAAATATTGTTATATGTTATGTCGTGTGTGAAGATAGATCTGGTAGAGAACTACGTTTAACGCAAAAATCCATCGAAGGTGAAGAAGATTAAGTCCAAGAGGAGGTTGGAGAAATGATACAGAAGGTCTGTTAGATCAACGGCCCAGATCAAGTCATAGATGAGCAGAGACCTACTATCGCATCGGTGGAAACCTCTGGATATTATCAGAACCAGCCTGATAACAATGCGATTGCGATCCTGCGATTAATCATCAACTGTTGGATCAAGAGCCAGGATTGCTGGTTGTGATCAAATTGCTGATCACAAATCGGAGAATTCAAATGATAGTGGGCAGTGGAGTGTTGAACGCTGATAGCAATAAAGCTAGTCAGAATTGAAGATCGGGTCTATCATAAGTCGGGTGATCGGAGCAGTGTTGTGGATCAACCAAAGGTGCAGACCCGATGGAGATATAGCTACGGCTTAATGTTTTTGAAGTCCAACTGTTTGTGTTCTGGCAGGGGTTTCGTGTGCATTCTCTTGTCCTCGTGTATTTCAATATTTAGTGTCCCAGGGGTTTTTGGTAAAGGGGAAGTGGAAGATTAACACTTCCGATAGTGTGGTGGCTTCGATTCTTGTGTGGTCCATGATTTAAAGGCTTAAAGCCTAAAGAGACACTTTCGAAAGGCTTAGTGGGCCATAACCCACAGGCCTCAAGATCGATTATTTAAAGGAAATGGATTTTGATTAACCCCCAAAATCTCATTCCCATCAAATTCCCTCTCTCAATCGTGTGAAAAAACCCAAACAAAGTGAAGAACTCAAATGGGGGCTCAAGAAAATGACAATAATGTTGAAGATGATAGTGATAATGGTGAGGAATGAATGAAAAACCCTCTTTAAATAGAAAAGCATGGAGTTAATCTCGAAAATGGAGAATAATAAAATATTGTTGATCAAATTCAGATCTAACTACTACGAATACTTTATTATATTTATTGGAAAGGGAAAAGGAATTTAAAATGGTTAAATTTCTTAATTTAGAAATAATTAACAAATAAAATGATCTATTAACTATTTCACTAGAAACGAGAAAGGTGTGAAATCAAAATAATTTTAAATAGTGATCTAATAATTATTGTAATAACATAAATAAGGAAATTCAAATAAATAATGATTTATTTATATATTCCTAAGGGATTTAGTCAAATGTGATAAGGAATAATTATTAAATAATGATTCAATAATAATTCCTAGAGAAAATTAAATAAATAATGATTTATCTAATTATTCTCATGGGGTTATTTGATTTAAATTAGAAAATAATTTAATAAAAGTGGTTTTTAAAATTATTTTCCATAGTGAAAGTGATTTTACTATGGAAAAAGTAAATCCACATGGTGTATTTCGATCCACCTAGTTAGAAATGGCTAGGTGATCATTTTTTGGTGATAGCATTCGTCACTTACCAAAGCACCCAAAAAGTTGCTTACAAGGTACGATCCTAATAAGAAAGTGAAGGTCGAAGATCACATCGATGACTTATATTTGCAACTACAGATGTTAGAGGTACATTTTGATGATGTTGCTTGTAGATTATTTTCGTGCACTCTAGAAGGTAGAGAATCACTTTGGTACCATTGTCTTCCACCTAATTCAATCCACAATTGGAGGGAGTTTAAAACATTATTCTTAGAAAAGTTTTCTCACGATAAAACTTCAATCATGTCACTGAAAGAAATCATAAACTATAAGATGGGGGATAAAGAAAAGGATAAATATTTTAATCGAATATTTACATGTATTTTGAATAAATTCCCCATTGATGTTCAACTACAAGATTTTATTACTAGATATTATTATAATGTTGCCTTGCCTATTAGAATTTCTGTTTCTTTCAATCGCGTTAGAAAATATACTTTGGCTCTTAAATTTGCAGAATCAATCATTGTTGAGAAGGACTTAAGATCTATTGGGGTTATTGTTTATCAGGAATACTCAAAAGACTCCAAAGGCACTTCTAAAAAGTCCCAAGCCTCTTCTACCAAGGCTAAAGAGAAAGATCCTTTTAACATGGATAGCTTGACTAAATCCTTGAAGTCATTAATCAATGATGTATCAAAAAATTAAAAGGAAGTCAAGTGAGGCTTCTAATAATAGTAATCCTTTTAAGCTGTTTCTTAACACTAATTTCAATCAAGCGGCTAAGTCTACACAAAGCTCTAGAGTTGTGTTCAATGTGGAGAACTTGGGCATGGATAACTATTGTACTTTTCATCAAGAGGCTTATTCTAAAGAAACATGTCCTCAATGGAAATCCAACATGAATGTTGTGGTCGCAAATGTTATAGAAAGTTTGACAGCAGAAGAACATTCTGAGCAGACACAAGGGACTGAAGAACCTACCTCGACAGAGAAAAACTCAAATGCGGGTTATTCAATCTTCACTTTTGATATCATATTCAACAGTGATCGACCAAGTGCTAGTGAGCCCCTAATGAATGATACTCCTCTTCAAAAACCTTCTAAGTAATATAACTTAAGGAGAAAAGGAGTAGTGCCTGAGCAAGGTGTGAGAAATAAATTGTTAAGAAAGAACTCACCTCCTAGTAATCCTGCTCAAGGTACTCATAACAAGTCTTGGAGTACACAATAACAAAATAATTATTTTGGAGATAATATGAAAAATTCCACCAACCCCGATGTATCAAACAAAATCACATTACCTACCACTTCATCACACCCTGCTCAAGATGAAGATATTGATTACAAAATTATCGAAGATATGAAGAAGGCTCGTGCAAATATTTCCATATATGAACTAGCCAAGATAGCAAGGAAAGTTGAATTGATCATCCAAGCATTTAAATCTCAACCTCCATCATGTAGAATGGTTTCTCCTTATCAAGCCTCATTCGGTAATATTACAACCATTCTCGAATCGGTTGTTAATGCAACTAATGTAAATGTTAGGTAAACTTGACAACCTTTTCTTTTAACTTTTGAAATATTTAACTATAATGTCCATAATTTCTTAGTTGAATCTAGTGCATTTACAAATGTCAAGTCTCTATCTGTTGCGAAGAAAATCAATGCTAAATGGAAAAAGATTGATGCCAAAATCATTCAGTTAGATAGATATTTAGAGTAGGAAGTTGGTGAGCTTAACAATGTTATAATATGTTTATCCTCAGACCACAGAGTTCACCAATGTATATTAATATTATTATTGTGGACATTCCAGAAGCTTATGGCTTATTGTTGAGTATAGATTGGTCTAACGAGTTGCAAGGTTACTTTGCTATAGATTGCTCACATTTATGGCTTCCGTATAAGGGCAAGAACAATAAAATCTGAGTCGAGACCAATCCCTTCATGAAACATATCATTATGATGCTTGAAGCTCCTAATAAGCCCATCAGTTATGAACATATGATATTTGGAAATTGGTTTTTTGAGGTTGATCATGAATTTATCTTGCGCAACCTTCACGTGTACCACCAAATACAGAGTTGGAACCCCTTTCCTGTAATGCAACTGGTGCAAATGACTTTTGTATTATAGATGTAAATAGTGCTAATGTAGGAACTAACCCTACTGCTGCTAACATTTGGACTTTGCATTTTGATGGTTCGAAAACATAGGAGGGTTTTGAAGTTGGTTGTATTTTGTAGACCAGTGAAAGAAAAAACATATGATCTCACATCGCTTGGAATTTGAGTTCACGAAAAATGTTGCCAAATATGAAGCACTCATTTTGAGTCTAAAGAAAGCCATTGACCTCAAAGTGGAAGTGCTAAGGTAATAGGTGACTCAGAAATTGTTACACACTAGGTACGAAATACAATTCATTGTGTGTCACCTAATATTAGAAATTACTAACAAGAGTTATGACATCTCATTTCATCTTTCCAAGATTTTAATATTATTTCTTTTCCTAAGGTTCATAATGCAATTGCAGATACATTAGTTAATGCTACCGATAGGTTGTCACCATTGAGAGATGGATTTTCATATGAGATTATTTATAAGCCATTTGTGTCTAATAATGTTTCTAATTTTCACGTTTTCAGTGATGATTAACTAATAATGGACTTCATGGAAAATTTTGACGTATTTAAGGATGCGGTAGTTGATGAAGATGAGAACGAGAAGGCCCTACATGAATCAACTTAGGGAAATAAAGGAAATCTCATGCCTAAGGGTGTGGTATCTCTAGAGAAGGTGTATGACTTGCATAATCATTTTAAGGTATCAACTAATGAAAGGACTCACAATTCCACACTCTCACACAAACAAGTGAATTGGGTACCCAAGAAGATCCTAAGTCTATGAATCTCAGTATTTGTTGTACACATGTTGTACACCTCAAGAGAGGTAAGATTTTATCTGCTTTTTCAAGTAGTATCGAGATGTGTTCACGTGGATGTACGATGATTTGAAAACTTATGATACATGAAGTATCCAATATGTAATACTTATGAAAAAAGGGGTGAAGCCTTTTCAATAGAAATTAAGGAAAATGCATCATACGCTTGAACCCCTCACTTAGAAAGAATTAAGAAGATTATTGGATGCTTAGATCATATTCAAAGTTTGTCATTCCACCTATTTATGGGTCTGCACATATGCCTTTAAATGGATTGTCGGGATCACATGTACACCATGATGTCCTAATTTGTGTCAACCTACACCTTTTGAAATGCGCCTCACCTTAGAACAACTGGGGACCAACCTCCAAGCTTACATGTTCTAGTGGGTCTAATCCTCTGTAAGATTAATGCCTCCCATTTGTTAACTCTGATAGCCCTTGCTTCTACCACAACAAATCGATGTTGAGTTAGTGAGCTCGAATCTCCCTTGAGTGCTGCGAATGACTACCTCTAGGAGACAAACTTTGGGATAAACATATTCCCATCAACTGTCATAATGTAAATCCCTTCTATGCAAGCCCGACTTAAACCTCCTAATGCCATGATAGGCCTGCTTTACATGGGCAATGGTTTCTATGTCATACAATAGACAACCTTTATGTCATATCGACTTACTCCACGTTATCAACCCTACTATGCTAGCCTGGCCCTCATCAGCTTGACCTTTCCCTTTGCGCAATTTCTCACAGGTTTCCAAGGTTATAACCTCCATGCTTATGTCATTAATGAAGCTCTCCCAACTATTGATCATATGAGATCTAGCTCTTTGTCTTGTGTCATGGTCACATGGCTAGCACTTAGGCCTTCAAGCCGACCGTTGCATAACCCGATAGAATCATCTGGAATCATAAGTAAAACTAAGAGTTTAAGGATAAGAGAAAGGGTCTTCCTTTTTCTTTGCACTATGTGCGCAGTTTCACACACTTAGTCAAAGTCACGGTGGTTCTAAGTGAAACATGGAAAGTCTATGTTGTTCAGGCTACACAAACCTTATGTAAAGGAGCCTAGCTTGGCTTGGATGTGGTGGTTATGCCCAGATCTTGGGCCATAAGCGATATGCTTGATCCTGAATCTACTGGTTTTCAGAGGCGTACATCCAATCTCTATACAAATTATGAAATGAGACTCGTCACGTAATCTTGAACTTCGTGGTTCTATAATAAATACACCACATGAATTAACACCACAATAGGTTGAAGGAAGCGCCTCAACGACCTTACTAGGCTTAATAGACTTAATCAACCTCCTTGGTAGCAGTAAAACACACAATCACGCTACTAATCATACACACAGTGATAACAACAATGCATGTTAATCACCAATTCCATAAATTTATCAAACATACATAGAGTCGTATTTAGCTTTCTTGATCAAGAAATTATTACATACAATATCCTTACAACAAACAGGAAATTGAACCCTTATTGTAGCAAGCATACAAGGAAATAAGCATTTAATAGAGCATAATATTCTTAACAAGTGCATCCTGCACTCATAAGGGTGTATTAGTGTCTGAAAATCCTTGCGTAAAAGTACAAGTAACAATGAAAACATAGTTACTGATCAAACGAAAACTATTACCTCAAAACGAGTACTCTAGCCCAAAAAAACCCAAAAAACATGAAAAGCCAACCCAAAAATGAAAATTGTGTATTCTAGAACGATGTTTTTTTAGGGTAAAATTTCAACATTTTTTTTTTAAATGGAAGTAAAAACCATTTTTTTTTGCAAAATGGATGAAAAACACCCTTAAAAAAATAAGTGTTGATTATGAAATAACAAAAAAAAAACTGGGTTACAATTTTGACATTTTTTAGCAATGGAATTAAAGATAAAATATCTGGACTTTGAAAAACTATAAAATTCCAACAATTCTCGGACATGATGTTAAAGATAAAATAACATATCCCAAATCCTGATAATTCCAACAATTTCCATCCATGTTGTTAAAGATAAAATATCTTGACTCTAAAAAACCCTGAAATTGTAATTGTTTTCAACCATAGCATTAAAGATAAAATATCATGACTTAGAAAAACATTAAAATCTTGACAAATTTTCAACCATGCAATTAAAACCAAAGATCATGATTACAAAAAACCTCAAGTTTTCAAAATATTTCAAGCATAACATTATGGAAAAATTTTATGACAAAAACTTAAAAATGAACACCTAAGAGTAATTTATTGTTTAAAAGCTAAATATATAGCGATTTTAAAATCTTAGCCTAAGACAACTCGATACATTACAACAAAAAATTAAAAATCAGCATCAAATTGACAAGTGGTGTATGTGAACTCAACCCGTTGTAATCAAAACTTAAAGACCAACCATGAAATTGATACATTTTGGAAGTAGACTCGATTCATTATAACGAAAATTTTAAAATCAATGATTAAATTGCCCATAATGGGATCAAGTTGCTAGAGGAACATTGACACGGACCCTGTAGGCAAAAAAAAAAAAAGATAAATACAAAGAAAACAAAATTTCAAATACTGAAATATATATATATATATATATATATATATTTTATATATATATTATATATACAACAAACGAAAATAATACAAAAGGAAAAAAATCAAATATATTATACAAAATTAAAACAGTAGAAAAAACACAATAATAATGCAAAAGACACCCAAATATTCAAATACAGAAACAAAAATAATAATAATAATAAAAAACATAATTTAAAAAAAAAATCACTGGGTGCAAGCCTCAGAAGTGATGATTGACTCTATGTGATTCATTTCATTAGTTTCAATCCCATTTCTTCACCCGATGCAATGAGTACTAAGTGGACTATTCAAAAATAATGAGAAATTAGTCAATTACGACTACCTCTCATGGAAATGGTCATATATGAATGATTTAACGTAGTTGAATCCTAAAATGATATCTAAAGCATTAAAAAATCCTTTAAAACATGACAAAAAAATCAATTGTAAAAAAAGACAAACAATGTAAAAAATAAAACAAAATAAACTTATAAATATAATTAGACAAAATATAAAATATCATTAATAATTAAAAAAAACCAAAATAGACATAATTTTACACCAAAAAAAATAATTAACAAAATAAAAATAAAACAATATTTTTTTAATAAAAACTACATTCTAATAAAATTAAAAAATATTTAAATAATAATCAACAAAATAATTAAAAATTAAATAAAATAATAATAAAGAACGATTAAAAATTAATTAAAAAAGACAAACCATAAAAAATAAATTTAAAATTAAAAAAATAATAATAGCAATTAATAACAATTAATCATTAAAAATAATTCGGCTACCTAATGGGCGGGGTTGGCCGCGGGGGCGAGCGGTGGAGGCAGCTGTGTGTAGCCTGCCTCCCACCCACATCCCACGACCAACCTCGCCCAGGGGCTGGTAGGTCGATTACGGGAAAAAAAAGAAAACAAAAGAGTGAAATAAAATAAAAACCAAATTAAAAAAAATAAATTACAAAAATAAATTACGACATTAAAAAA
>APFE031223514.1:36965-51270 GCA_000404065.3 Pinus taeda
ACGAGTTAATTTTTGGTTTTTTTTTGTATTTGATTTTTTGTCATGTTTTTATTTTTATTTTTATGTTTTATTACTATTATGAAAATCACCAACATTTAAAAAACTAAGCCTTTTAAACAAAAATGGTTGATGCTCATCAACACTTTTCAAAATCAAGATGAAAATCACTAACAAAAAAAAATGTTCACACCTGATACATAAAAAAATTTGAAGTGTCAAAAATAAGCCCTGTAAAAAAATGTGATGATGCTGCATCAACACTTTTCAAAATCAACATGAAAATCACTAGCACTTAAAAAAATTGTTCATACTTGATACATAAAAAATTTAAAGTGACAAAAATATGCTAAAAAAAATGTGTATTATGAATCACCATTTTTCAAAATCGAGCGTTTTTTTGCTACCTCAAAAAAAATGGGTACCAGGTCATTTTCTCGTTTGATCGGTAACTATGTTTGCATACAAGCATGCCTATTCACCTAAACTTTGGAGCCTCGAAACTCAAGGAACTAATCATCTCTCATGCAACAACATTAAGTTAGGCATTTAGGCATATGAACTCATGTACGAAGGCATCACTGTAAGGCCACAATACTAAGGGAACATGCTTCAGAACTTTAAAGTTCACATGCACAAGAAGATCAACCAATCTTCTTACAAACAACGTTAAAATGAGTATTCTTGTTCAGATTCCCTGGGTGGAATCACCAATGCAAAATCATGACACATAATAACAAGCATCCTAACATCATTTCCTTTCCAATATAGGAAACCATAAGCATTCATGCAACAAGTGCAACATCAATTTAGCATTCAACGAGAACTCAATAGCAAGGAAAGCATATCACCACTTATCTTAATTTAACACTGAAGTTGGGCAACATAGATGGGATTACAACTCTCCACCCAACCATAGACAATTGCAACCAATCCTTACTTGCAACTGTCACCCCCGAGCTAGATTCCAAAGCTTGAGGTGGGGTGCTTTTTAGGACTTAAACCAATAAAATAACTGAAGCAGGATACCACTAGGCCATGCTGCCTTCATCCACCAACTACACTCATTATAATTCCAGTGTTTAGGCATATTCCCAGTCATGCCATCATTTCTACATACAAAGAACTCTAGCTCACTTTCAGGAGTAGAGAGTCCACTATGAGGAGGGATCATCAGTGGTTGAACTATCGATGGTAAAGAAATCACTCTCCAGGTGGTTCATCAGTGAGTCAAGCACTAGTCTTAGCCTAAGGAAACTCTTGGTGGTTTTTTCATTCCTCAGAATCCCTAGGGTGAATCCTTCCAATCTAGTAGGTTCTTCAAGACACCAACTTCTAGCGGTTTCTTTAGCCTTACAGGAAAGCCACTCTCTCTAAACCATTTACATAGCAAGCTTCGCTCAGAAGGTTTGTCAACTATGCTCCTTTTTCCAGGATTTCATTCATTGCTAGAGACCACTTTATCTCTCTCTTAGCTATGTTTCTCCCACACATAGTGGTTATGAAAATCATGCTCACTGCTAATCCCCTCTCAGCTTGTCCGTGTGAGAGACCAAGAGAGAGCATGTATTCCTCCTTGAAACGTCTCCCAACCACCTAACAAATTAACTACCTTGTCATTATATTGTAAGTGGATTCGATCATTGTATTGTTTTTCATCCATCTCGATGCATTTAGAGTGGAAAAAGTGGAGGAATCGGATCATGGACCGTTTTTACTGGCGGTACCTAGTTTGGCAAACAAGGTTTGAAACCTTACAAGAGCGTTTTGAGGTATCAAATGACATTTTTTGGGGATAAAACTTTGCTTCTTTAGTGCAATGCCTTTTCATGCTATTATACACACAAATATCTTTCCAAGGATGCATGAAGCACGTCAATAGGAGTATGTATGCAAAAGTTATGCCACTTAGAAGTTGACCTTCCTGTTTTCATACCTATAGTTAGGGAGGATATCGTGTCAGGAACCATTATTCATGGAAAATGGGATAGCCACGTGTCTGTGATGTAAAATACTCTATAAGAGTCTATTTTATAACTCTAGTTAAGAGTTGATGTAGTCAAACTTAACCACAAGTAGGCTATTGGGCTGTGTTATAATCGAGCCACTAGGAGGAAGAGGCATTCCATTATTTCAAGAGCATTTTGTTCCATAGCTAAGAAAAGATGGCCAAAAGGGATAGGAGGTAGAGAGCACATAGAGGATTTTTGCACTGTAGCAGCCCACTGGCCACACTCCTTACTTCTTTGTACCTGCAGCCACATTTCAAGACAGAGAAAGAGAGTGAAGCAACCTCACCTTCTAGCAGGGTTTTCTCCTTAAAGGGTTTCCTAGAGCATATTTTGTGTCTTATGTGTGCATGTGATATTATCTTGTTGTTCTCTATTTTTCTGCATAATTTCCATTCACATGCATGCACTAATTACAATGAAATATATAAATCTTAAAGTTTAAAAAAACTATGATAATGTAGAATTTTCAGTTTTTTAACATAATATTATCAGATCTACTATGATGAACTATCCAATGGAATATCCACGACAATTTACAAATCATTTGGTACTAGAGAGGGTTTCTTTGGGTATTTTGCAGAGTTTGCAGGGGATCTAGGATGGCAGGGTCAAAAATCGTAAAACCCTAATAATGGCCAACAACTCTGTAAATGACCCTCGTGATCCTGTGGAGGTGAGGTTTTCACAGATGGAACAACAAGTTGTAGATATAATTCGCAATGTAAACTTCCTAATGGTGGCCCTAAGCATTAATTTTGGGATATTTGGAGAAGATGGGAGTTCAAATGCAGAGGACAATTCAAAAGGGGGTCGAGAGATCAGGAAGAAACAATAAACCAATTGACGAAAGAATCTAGAAAATATCAACCCGGTTCGAGTGCCATGAATCAATCCCTATTTAAAATGGAATAAAAATTCCATATCAAGTCGTACCACGACAAGATCAATGCTTTCAAGCTAAAACACTGGTCACAACAATTGGAAGTTTATTTCAACATCCATCAGATTAAGGAAGGGCATCGGATCTCATTCGCACAATTAAAATTAGAGGGCCATGCACCGACTTGGTGGGAGAGAGACACAAAAACCCTGAGGTTGGAGGGAGAACCTCTAGTGACTAAGTGGGAGGATTTCAAAACCCTCATTAAGTCACATTTTTATTCCATTGGGTACGTGGAGCACCAGTGGATCCGATGGAATTACTTTAGTCAAAATCCAAGCCAAAGTGTGCATGAGCACACCATGGAATTTAGAAAGATGGGCATAATGTTGTGTATGTCTCCAAAGAACCCAAATGTACTCCTCAAGTATTTGGGGGGTCTGCACTGTCATCTGCGTGAGCAAGTGATGTTTCTCAAGCCCAAATCGGTGGACAAGGCTTGTGTATAGGCACAATACTTGGAGAACATAGGCCTAAATAGAGTACAATCAAGTGGATTGAAGCAAAAGGAGAAACATGATGCTTCTAGGAGGGAAAGAAGAAGAAAAAAGGGGGAAAAGATAAAAAGATGACAACCACAACACACCAGTGTAAAGATCTTAGAAACCACTACAACATTGATGGCCATATAGAGGAGAAGTGTTGGAAGTTGCATCTAGATCTAAGCCCGAAAAACAAGACAAATGATAATAAGAAGAAGAATATCATGGCCACAGATTCGAGTAACCAAGTTGAAAGAAACTTAAACGTGGATGAGAAGATTGTTAGTATGTCAGTGCAGAAGGAGGTGAATCCGAGTAGCCCTCAACAACAAGAAGAGAAAGAAACAACCAAACTCTTCCATATAAAGATATAGGTCAAGAAGAGAAAGGTCAATGCTCTATTTGACTCGGGATTGCAGGATGCAGAGCTGAAGGTAACAAAACATTGTAAAATTAGATTTACTATCAGTGCTGCTTTTATTAATGAAATAGATCTAGATGTGGTTCTCCTTGATGTATGTGGAGTCGTGTTTGGGAGTCCATACATGTACATGCAGGAGAGCCAACCAATACCGACTTGTCAAGGATGGAAAATCATTCATCATCAACGTGCACCAAGTAAAAAATTTCATTGGTAAGTGCTAACAAAGCCAAGAAATTGATTAGTTCCAATAAGAAGTATGTTTATTGTTTTTAAGAGAAAGTCAATATGCATAGAAGTCAATAAGAGGCAAGGCATCCCTATAGGGGTGTACTAAAAAACAGAAACAACAATTTGAGGAGTTGTTACAGACATACAAGGATGTGTTCCAAGAGCCTAAAGGATTACCACCTAAGAGAGAAGTGGAGCCCGAGATCCAGCTATTTTTGGACTCCCCATTACCAGATATTGGGTTGTACATGAAGTCTATTATAGAAACAAGTGAGGTGAAGAAATAGTTGCAGTAGCTTCTAGAATAGGGTGTCATTCGACAAAGTACATCATCGTACATCACCATGTGGGTCACCCATCATCATTGTGCCAAAGAAGGATGGGACTTGGTGGATGTGTATAGATTATAGGACGTTGAACAAAATCATGCTCAAGAACATATACCCCTTGCCTAGGATAGATGATATGTTAGATCAATTGCAGCAAGCAAATTAATTCACCAAGTTGGACTTGAAGTCTGGATATTACCAGGTTCGAGTCAAAGAAGAAGATACCTGGAGGACTACCTTCAAAACCAGGCAAGGTTTGTATTAGTGGTCAATCATGCCATTTGGCCTATGTAATGCACCAACTACATTTATGAGATTAATGAATGATGTTCTGTGCCATTTTATAGATTCATTTATTATTGTCTATTTGGATGATATAATAGTATATAGTGCAACCTAGAAGGAGCATATTTCACATTTGATGCAGATGTTGGAAACAATGAAGAAGCAATAGCGGCTAACAAATCTCAAGAAGTGTGGGTTTTCGTAATAGTCCTTGGTGTATTTGGGGTATGTGATCGGTGGAGGAGAACTGAAGGTAGATCCTTCCAAGATGGAGGTCATCATGAAATGGATGATGTCTACTAATGTTTCTAAGGTTAGGAGTTTCCTTTGGGTAGCATAGTACCTGAGGAAATTCATAGCCTCATTTTCAAAGGTAGCAACATCGCTCCATGCCATAATAAGAAGTGGCAAGAGTTTCCAGTGGGGAAAAGGTAAGCATAAGGCTTTCAAGGAGCTAAAGAAGAAGATCAACGAGGTACCACTTTTGGCATTACCAAACTTGCAGCGACCCTTTGAAGTGGAGACAGATGCGAGTGAGTATGTTATGGGAGTTTTCTTCATGCAGGGAGGACAACCTATATGCTACCACTATGAAGTATTTCATAGGGAAGTTCTTAATTACCCTACCTACAATAAGGAGCTTTATGCCATGGTGCAAGTTGTGAAGAAGTGGAAGCATTATATGATGGGAAATGAGACAATAATCCACACAGATCACCAGCCGTTACAGTGCTTGTAGGCCTAGAGTAAGCTACAACAGACCAGGTATTACAAGTGGATGGGATTTTTAAAACAATTTCATTTGGTGATCAAGTATAAGAAGGAAATCATAAACAAGTTGGATGATATGCTTTCAAGGCCACCCACATCAAAGATCATAGATTTGGGGACTCTTATTCACGTGGAACCATTTAGCCATGATGCATACATAGAGGCATATTCAGAGGATGAGAACTTCAAGGAGGTGTATCAGCAATGGTAGAGTTAGAGTTATGTGCATGATGGCGACAACACCGTTGAATACCATCTCTAGGATGGGTTACTATACAATATGGATAAGCTATGTGTTCCTAAAGGTGAGTGACTACAAATAATTAGAGAGGCTCACACCTCTAAGGTTGCAGGGTACTTTGGTGCAGGGAAGACCATGACTAACTTGTAGAGGTATGTGTCTGAGGCCAATATGCAAAAGTAGGTAGCTAGGTTCATAAGAGGATGCATGCTTTGTTGTAATAGCAAGACTAGCAACATGAAACAAATTCTATATCATCCCTTACCTGTACCTACTCGTCCTTGGGAAAGCATTTCCATGGAATTTGTGGGAGGTTTACCAAAAACTAGGAAGGTTTCATGGAAGTTGACAGGTTCAACAAGATGTGTGGTCGATGCCTTGTAAAAAGACCATCAACAAACAAGAAGCATCAAACATGTTCTTTGGATAGGTGTGGGTGCACTTTGGGATACCAAGGAGCATCATTTCAAACAAGGATACAATATTTCTCAGTGCATTGTGGACTACATTGTGGGAGAAGATGGGCACAAAATTGAAGAGCTCTACAACATTCCATCCACAAATAGATGGGTAGACAAAAGTAGTCAACAGACTTTGGCATAACTTCTAAGGGGATACAACCAGAAGCGTCTGAAGACTTGCTTGCAGTTTGAGCTAAAGGGCACTTGGACCATTCCTTCCATTTTAGTTACATTCAATGAACAATCAACACATTAAATCCCTTTGAGCCAATCAAGATTGATATTTAAAAGACAACCATTTCCTCAAGCAATGGAATCCATGTCCCTTTCTCAACCATTTAAAATAATTACAATTATTTACAAGAGGGAAAAATGTTAACTAGTGGATAACACAAGTGTATTGAGATTTGGATTTATAAAGTGAATTTGACAACGAATATGGTAGAATAGCCCACCTCTTCCCCAACCCCCCTCATCTCTCTTACTTGCATTCATAATTTACTTATTTTACACAATGATTATATATATATATATTTGCAATAACCATGGGTAATTAGAGATTTTAAAATAACAAATTTTTGGGAAGGGCGATGATGTGATTAGGCATGAGGGTATATGTCAATGTGAGTATTTTTCCTGTAAATTTGATGGGTAAAGGTGCTATCAAATTGACGAGAAATGAGAATGCTTAAGAATGGAAGAGAATTGTTTTTTTGAATTTCCATAGTAAATTGAATATAGGGTGAAATGCTATTAAGGTGGTTGAAGAAAAAAGTTAGGGAGGGGTGGCCATGAGACTAGACAACAAGGTGTCATCGACAAAATAATACAACATTTGGGTTGAAGATGAAAGTCATTTAAGACCGACCCTTCAAAATATTCCATAAAATTACTGACAACCATTAGGGATAATGGCCAAACAAAGATGTTTACACGTAAAAAAGGATATTTGCCCCTAAAAAATGAAATAAAAATTGATATATAAGTTTATAAGTTATTACTAAATAATATTAATAAGTGAATGTTTGAATATTGGATTTTTTTACAACAACATTGTTTTTTTTTAATGAAGTCGGATACTTTTGTATTATAAAAAACGAGAACAAAGTTCTGTTTCATAACTATCATGAGTTTTGGTGAGGAGGATCAAAATCGAGTGCGCAGACCCACTTTTCTCAAATTTGCCTCTATGGGAATTGAAATTAAAGAGGGAACGGCTATATTGCCTGACAAAAGCGCCTCCTATGTAGCAAAATTTGCAGCGCATGGGATTTAGTGGAGATCTTGGGTGGCCGAGTCGTCTGGCATGGGGTCTTTCCTGGCGCTTGCTTTGGTGGAGGCTGAGGCTTGGTAGCTCTGGGTGAGAGTTTTGATTTGTTCTATTGCTTCCTCAAGGTGACTGCACCTTCCTTTCAAGCTTTCTATTTCTTCCTTCTGTTTGTCCAGCTTCTTGCGCTTAGACCTGCTGTCGGATTCATAGTCGCTCTTCAGCTCGTTGAAGTGTTTGACAAACCTGTTGATCATGATTGTGTGGGCCTTGCACATTGTGCATTCTTTGTTGAAGAGTTGATCCAGAGGCTTGATGATTCGCTGTGGCTCGCCCTGGTTGTTTGGCTGATCCTCCATGATGCTGTGGTGGGTGAAGAGGACTGTGTGATGAATAGAGAGAATAACAGAGGGGAGAAGGGGGTTTAAGAGGAGGGAAGAACTGTGGGATTGGAACAGAGAGAAGAAGCGCCGACTGCTGAGAGGAGGGAGCAACAAGACCAAAATCGAACCTCTACAGCTGTCCAGGAACCCAATATCAGTAATCAAAAAGAAGTTAGAGCTGAAATAAGTCATTACCAGAAATGCCGAGCTCTGCTCTGAGTCTCTACTGCTGATGGCGGAGTTCAGTGAGTGTCCCCTCTTGCAGTCGATGTGGGCACACCCTCGGGCATATGTATTGTAGAAGACTGAGCTGAGGGGATGTTGAAAACTTCGCTTGAAGTCGAGGCCTGGAGGGAGCGCCTTACCAACTCTAACACTCCTACTGGAATCGATGCCACTCACTGATGAAGCCCCGATGCAAGCCAGAGACTGAAAACGTGGAACGAAACTAAGAACGCCTGAGGAGGGAGGGGGGATATAAAGGAGGAGGGAGAGGCATTGCCTGAGCGGGATTTTTCCATCAGAAACCGAGGAGGGGTCGAGAGGCTGATTCGGGGCGAGATCTCCCTGTGAACTGAAGTGACTGATACCTGAAAGTTCATGATAAGAATCACGGGGAGAGTGAGGAAAGATGGCGCTAAGGACGAGAGGAATGATGGAAGGCGGCCGCATGGGAAGGGGAGGAGGATCGAGGTTTGAGAGATAAATACTGCAGAAGATTTTTTGAAAGATTTTACCAGAGCTGACCTGGCGGCTCTGATGGCGGGGGGGGGTCTTATGGGATGGCTCTGATATATGACCTGTCATCCACGCATACCTGGCCTTGCTTCCTTTTGACAGCTTTGTTTGCAAGGGAATCCGCCTCGCCGTTATGATCTCTGAGAACATGCACGAAGGATGTTTCTCCCAAATCTCTTAAGTTGTCCATTATCCTCATTCTGGTATTGTTGAGGCTTTCCTTTAGGAACTTTTTCCCTGTATCCATAGAGGAAATTATAATGGCCGAGTCCCCTATAATGATAACATTCTTCAGGCCCTTTTCAGAGAGGATTATGGAACCAAGGAGAAGACTATAGGCTTCTGCTGCATTATTTGATGCTTCCCCTAGACCCCATTCATATCTGCAGATGGGAACTCCATTTTGGTCTTTTATTATGCCTCCTGCTCCTGCTGCTCCAGGATTATTCTTTGATGCTCCGTCAAAGAAAGAGAGTGGGGCGGTTTTGGGCGTTGATCCATTTGAGAATTTCTTCTTTGGTTCCCCTGAGCTTCCAGGAGGGTTGGTTCTTATGAGCTTTGCTCCTTGGAGGAAGAT
The DNA here is from genome assembly GCA_000404065.3 of Pinus taeda. Classification (NCBI taxonomy): domain Eukaryota; kingdom Viridiplantae; phylum Streptophyta; class Pinopsida; order Pinales; family Pinaceae; genus Pinus; species Pinus taeda. The sequence continues at coordinate 46,101 of APFE031223514.1, forward strand.
TTTGGGTGTGGCCTATATTAAACTTGTTGTACCAAACCTTTTCCTCTTGGGTCCAGCTCGACTGATCTGGAGTAGTGATGAGATTCGCACTCACCGCTTCAGATATGCTGGCCATTGTTTTTGCAATGATAGTGCCCATTCTTGGTTGTGTATTGTTGAAGACGTAGTTGTTCCTGGCAAGCCATAGATTCCAGCAAAGGGTGGCGGGGATGCACTTCCAGACTCTGATTATATTGTTTTTTCCTTTTCTTTGGTGTGGATAGTTTTTTTTCCAATTCTTCTGGAGGGTGTATACCTGATCATAGCTTCCTCGTGCTTCCAGGGGACTAACAAGCTGGTTCCAACAATTCTGAGCCCAAGGGCAGAGGAGAAAGGAGTGTTGTATAGTCTCCTCCTCAGCTTTGCAGAAGCAACAAATCGAGGGGCCTTGAATTCCTCTTTTCCTTAGATTTTCTGCAGTTAGGATTCTCCCTTTGAGAAGGGTCCAGTTAAAGTGTTTCACTTTTAGGATGCATTCAGACTTCCAGATGGCTGTGTGGAGGTTCCAGTTGGCTGTAGGGTTTCTGTTCTGAAGAGATTTGTATCCTTCTCTAACTGAGAATGACCCTCCACATGAATCCCAGATGTAATTATCTTCTTTCTCTTTGTTGACTGGTGCTATTCCCGAGAGAGAAGACTTCAGCTTGAACCATAATTCTTTGAGCTCTTGAGGTAACTGCAACTCTTTCCAGTCTCTCCATCTGTTATGGTGCCATATAGAAATGTCGTGCAATGTAATTATCCTTCTGTCTGCCATCCAATCCTGTAAGGGCCTGAGCTCTTGTTGGAGGTTCCTTGGATTGGTGTTCATTTTCCTATCAGTCCAAATTTTGGTGTCCTTTCCATTTCCCGGGAGCTTAGAGACATTTTCTCTAAAATGAGGGAGAACTTTTTTGATTAAACGCCAAACTGGAGTGCATGGTCTGTCTATTATGGGATCGTTGAGAATGTTAGCATTTGGGCCGCTGAGGTATTTTCTTTTTATGGTCTCCACCCACCAAGATCCCTTGCTTGAGATGATCTTCCAAATCAGTTTGAGCCCCAGAGCTTGATTAGAGAGGCTTGGGATTTTTATTGAGAGGCCTCCTTTTTCATAAGGGAGGGAGACTTGGCCCCAGTTAACTAAGCTGAACTTCTTGGTGTCCTGCTTTCCTCCCTGCCAGAGGAAGCTTCTCATTATGAGTTCCATATGCTTGTGAATACTTGCTGGGGCCATCATAACCGCGTATTGGTAGATTGGCAAACCTGAAAGGACAACCTTTATGAGGATAGATCTGCCTGCTAGATTTAGCCAGGAGACTCCCCAACTTTGGAGGAGGCATCTCATCTTCTCTATGTGTTTTGTCCACACCTCTGCTTTGGTGTTTTCCTTCGCCAGGGGTAAACCCAAGTAGGAGAAAGAACTCCAGTTTCTTTGTAGAGGGATATCAAATATTTGAGATATGCTTTGTTGAATCTGGTGCGGCACGTTCCATGTGTAAATTTTGCATTTTCTGTTATTTAATTTACCTCCTGAAGCCTGAAGGAAAGCGTCCAGAACTCTTTTGAATCTCCTCGCCATCAGGCTGGAAGCTCCCCCAATTAGAAGGGCGTCGTCCGCGAATAGAGAGTGATTTATCTCCTTTATTCCTCTTTCTATGCTTATCCCCATTATCTCTCTCTTGAGGCGGATATTTTCTAGCTGTACACTTAGAGTTTCTGCCATAATTATGAAAAGGAAAGGGGAAAGAGGGCACCCTTGCCTAAGACCCCTAGTGCTTTTGAAGGAGTTGCTTGGACGACCATTGATCAGCGGGGCGGTCCATGGGTTGGAGATACAACCACTTATGATGTCAACTACTTTGGAGGAGAACCCGAATTTTCTCAAGGCTGCTCTTAAGAAGGAGTGATCCACTCTGTCAAAAGCGTTGGCCATATCCAACTTGATGATCATTCCACGTTCTCCTTTGATGAGACTGCTGTGGATGGCTTCCTGTATAAGAATAACGTTGTCAATAATTTGTCTCTTAGGGACAAAGCCACCCTGATTCTCAGAGATTATGATAGGGAGGAGGTTCTTGAGCCTGTTGGCGATGATTTTTGTTATGATCTTGTATGAGACGTTGCATAGAGAAATGGGGCGGAATCTATCGAATGATTTGGGATTTGCTTCCTTGGGGATTAATGCAATGTGAGAGGATTTCGTGTAGTCCCCCAGCTTGTGCTTTCTGAATGCATTTTTCACCATTCTCACAAAGTCCTTTCTTATAATTTCCCAATGCTGCCTGTAGAATGCTACTGTAAAGCCATCCGGCCCCGGGGCCTTGTCTTGTTGCATGCTGAAGGTGGCTTCTCTTATTTCTTCTTCGGTGGGATCTTGTTCCAGCTCCCTGTTATGATCCTCCTTGATTTTGCTCTCAATTAAACTGAGGAAAGCTGTGCTGTCGTGCTGATGAGTGTCTGCTGTGAGGAGAGCCTTGAAGTGTTCGAAGGCTGCATTTTTGATCTCTTCTTGTTCTTGCAGCTCTCTCCCTTCCACTTCAATCTTGTCGATTTGATTTCTAGCTCTTCTGGTCTTGATGTTATTGTGGAAGAAAGATGTGTTCTTGTCCCCTGCTTTCAACCATAGGCAGCGGGATTTCATTCGTTGCTCCTCTTCCTCCACACGATTTTGCCTGTAGAGCTCTGTGTACATGCTTTTTTCCTTATCTATGTCTTCCGCTGTAGGCTGAGTTTGTTCTTTTTCCTTGTGCCATCTCTCCATTTCCGACAGCAGTTCGTTTCTCTTTTTTCCTTCAAATCTTGCCAGCTCTCTCGCCCACTATTTTATGGCTGACCTTAGTTGCTTTAGTTTCGTTTCCCACACGTAGTGGGGTGAGCCTGATATTTCATTTGCCCACTGATTTTGCACCAGCGTGCTGAATTCTTCATGGCTATCCCAATGTTTGTTGTATTTAAAGGGAAGGGGGCCTAAATTTGTTCCTTTATTCAGAGAGAGGACCACCGCTTTATGATCTGAGGCTATTCCATGGATTGTGTGGCTTTTAATCACCTGAAAATTGCTGGCCAACCCTTCCTGTATGAGAAATCTGTCTAACCTTTCTTTAATATTGTGAGAGCCTGCTCTCTTGTTAGTCCAAGTATATTTGCCATTCGACAAAGGGATGTCTATCATATTAAAGAGCTGGATTATTGCTTCTAGCTTATCTCTTGCTGAGTCTGGATGGAATTTACCTCCAAATTTTTCCTCCGCCTGCCTAATTAGATTCATGTCGCCCCCAAGGATTATTAGACTACTTTGAATGGAGGAGAGGTCTGTTTCTAATGTGTTCCAGCAGCTGATTTTGTCTCTATAGTGGTTGGGGGTGTATATGTTATATATGAAGTAGACCTCTTGGGTGCTCTTGTTCCTTAAGTCTGTTTTGATCCACCAGTTGCAGAGCTGTCAGTTACTGATTTCCCACTTGTTTTTGTTCCATAGTGTGCCTATTCCACCTGAGGCCCCATCTGAGCCTTTTGAAATGCCTGAATAATTTTTGAATCTTTGTGTTTGTGAAGTGAAGTCCTGCTCGGTGGTTTTGGTCTCCTGGATTAGGAGGATGTCTGGCTGTTCCTGATTCAGAAGATCTTTGATTGCTTTCACCTTTAGGGAAGAGCCCATTCCCCTACAATTCCAAGAGACCAAATTCATTATTTACCCATTGTTGGGTGGATTCCTGCTTTCTCCTTGGCCTTATCGCCATTCCCTTTTAACTTGCCTAGAAATGAATCCATGGGTTGCTGAGAGCCGGTTGCCATTTCCTTTGCAGCTGCTTCATCTCTCAATTCTTTGTTCGATTTTCTGCCAGGTTTCCTCTGAGGGTCTGAGGGTTGGGTCCCTTCCCTTGCCTTGTTTCTGGTTTGGATTCTTTCAATGGTAGGGGTAGGAGATAGAGGGGGGAAAGAGCGCGGGGAAGCTGGACGAGGGGATTGAGGTGGAGAGGATGGGACTTCTTCTGATAGGGATTCAAAGGGATTGAGGAAGGAAGGGAAGTCTGGGGGGGGGGAGGAGGAGGAGGGTGGCTTGATGTCAGAGGTGCGGAGATACTAGATCCCGGATTATGCTTTTTCCTTTTAACTTGTTCCCAAGAACCCCCTGCATTTTCCTCATTATGCTCTACATCAGTTACTTTTTGCTTGCTACATCTATTGGCAAAATGGCCGTACTCGTGACATACCTTGCATTTAAAGGGCAGTTGTTCGTAGTCCAGCTGCTGGATGTGCATCCATTGATCCACCTTTAGCTTGATTGCTTCAGGCAGTCCTTTCCCCAGGTCGACTTCCACACAGATCCTTGCGCATGCATGCATATTCTCCCTTGGTACTGATCTGTCTATGTATTTTCCGACTGCATTGCCTATTGCTTTGACTGATTCATCTCCCCAGCAGTGTAGGGGCAGATGTGGAAGACGCACCCACACAGGAACGGTGTTTGGGATATCCATCTCCGGGTCGAAGTCTGGAGTCCATCTGTTCAAATATAGCCCCCTTGTGTCCATGAAGTAGGGGCCATTGCGGAAGATGAGGCTCTTGTCTTCTTTCGACTCGAACAGGAAGGTGAAGAAACCTCTCCCGCAGAATCTGATAGCGATCTTTCCTTGGATCATTGGGCTCCAGTTGCACTCCACCCATTTTTGCACGGTGCGAGGAGAAGGCCAAAGGCCTGTGAACTGGCCAACAAGACCTCTTTCAGATAATGTTATTGCCGATTTTCGTGGGAGGGAAGGAGGAAGGATAACCTCAGGGATCTCATCCAATTTCTTGATGAATTTCAAAAGAGCAGGACGGGGTCTGGCTTCAGAGGGATTCGACAAGAGCGAAGCAAAAGCTTCCTCAGGAGACTCAGAGATCGGGGGCGGGGAGGCGGAGCCTGCCATTGTAGGCCCGCTGGGAGAAAGGAGGAGGCGCCAACCTTTTAAAAGGCCATGACCCCGCTGAGGAGGCGGAGGCAGAAGGGCGCCCTGAGCAACGCAGGAAGGAATCAAGGGAGGAAGGCCAAAGCCAGGCGAGCAGGGGTCAGGCAGCAGCGCCCCTGTCAGGCAGAGCCTGTAGAGGCAGGCGCGGGCGTAGGATGCAGGCTAGGTCAGAGGGGAGGCAGCGCGCGCGCGGCAGT
>APFE031223519.1:0-18728 GCA_000404065.3 Pinus taeda
TGTACTATGTATTGTTACATGTTCTCTATCATTATAATATGCAGATAGTTGGGGGTTTTCAGCTGTATGCTTTCCCCGGGTTACATACTGTGTTGATATGTGTGATTGATGTTTCAATGTGCGCATGCGATTGTTTCTAATTCCGCAAATTGAATTGATCAACGTAGAGGAGGTTATGTATTATGCATGCATTTTGCAATAGTGTATAATCAGGATGATCTCTGTGAATAAGTGTTATATTATTCAAAATTTCTACGCTTCCAAAGTGTGAAACACTTAAAATAAGTAAATAGTGAAAAATCCCATCAGAAATTACAAAATACCATCATGAAAAACTAAGGATCAAACTTATAATTTAGAGTATTCTCATAGAAAAAATAAAATAAAAAATAAAAATAAGAAAACTAGTACCAAAAACAATATCGAAAAACTTATGCGTTATGTAAATTATGTACATGAATATACTAGCATCAACGATACTTGTCCTTTCTCCAAAGGATATGAATGTATTAATGTAAACTCAATAACTATACATCATTAGTCAATGACCTTAACAAGTGTCAAACATGACCTCGTAAACAATGAAAGAGCTGAGATGAATGTAAATCAACCTCAAAACTTAGGTATGTTTTTAATGTATTACCGTCTTGGTGTCCTCTTGCTCCTCTTGGGGCATGCCATCTTGCCTACGATCAGAAATTTGATCTAAAAATCAAAATCTCAAAGATCAGTAAGAATCAAAATCTCAGAGATTATAAGCACTCGAAACACTTTTAAAAGTAAGTATGCAATGGCATATACAAATGATCTCAACAATCAATCAAACTTGTATATGTCCACACAAAATAATAATAAGAAAATACAGGGTGTATTCAACTTCTCTCTCTTCCCGCATCTTATCTCATCTCCTTGTGTTGTAAACAATTTATGGGAGAGGAATATTGCCTCTGCGTACCTGACAGATATAGAAACGAGTTAAGGTAGCTAAATATAGAAACCTGACAAAAGAGCATTTTAAACACTTGTAAGGTATGCATAGTATACAACCATTTTAGCTAGATTTAAATGATAAGTACCTTTAACAACATTTATGAACTCACAATGGTTGGTACACTAGCATCATTACACAATAAGACATAAACTTGTTTAACCAATCCAAAAGCAGTAAAAAAAAATAAAAAAATAAATATTTTTAAAATAAATTTAATTAATTTCTACTGTTAACTTTACAAAAAAGTGTTTAATTTTTTAGTCCAACTAAGATTAATTGGGGTCAACGATATATCCAATATGTTATACTACCAGCGACAGGATAACAATAATAAAAAAATCCTTATTAATGAAAATATGACCAATCAAAAACCACATATCCAACTTCAATATAAGGTATTAATTTACCATTTGTACAAATTCAAGCCAAGTCCCATATGACTCACACTTATTCTACAAAAGAGCAACAACCTAGTTGTTAACATTGATACATTCCAAGGAGTAAAATTAGTGGGTAATCCCTATAATGGCAAACATAATACTCTACGTAGTGGATTTCCAACAAGACAAAATATCCATAGTGTACTGACATAACAAATTTTACAATCTAACAATGAGTAACATACTTAAAAGTAGATGATAGTATCTAAAACAAAAGACTACCACTCGCTGCCAAACCTAAAAGGCAGGAACCACATTAGAGATGGACTTAATTTTCACTTTACATACCTATGTAATAAAATAAGATTTACTAAAATACTCTTAAAAGTTATTGTCAATGAACTCTTTTCCACCGTGAATATAATAAAAGGTATGAAGGAAAACTGGAAATAATTTTACCAACGAGCTTTTTGTGGATTGTTTGGGTAATTGACCTTGTGTGGAACTCGTCATGATGAACAACACTTTATAAACAACGATTTGTTTTTGTAACCACCCCTCCCACATTTACCCACTTTAATTGGTTTGTAAGGTTAAATATGAGACGAATAGTTACTATGACATGACCCGACCTTCTAGATCCAATTAAGGAAGTGGGGTCAACAATTGGAACTTATCAACCAAAAACTGACATCCTATACGGCTTATAGGACACCCAGGAGCTAAAAAACCACTCCAAGTGCCCAAACTCTAAGCTAGATTGTTGTTTTAATGATATGGGCCGACAACCGCATGCATGGCAAGGCCTCCTTGCAGTTATAGGCCTCCAACCACATGTATAAGCCTGTAAGGGTGTGGTTATAGTCCAAAACGTCCAGTTCAAAGGGTATGGTCTCGAATTTTGAGCCACCATTTCAGAATAGCCTCTAGACCACTGCCCAAAACTCATTGAGACTTTCTTGAATGATAAATAACATTAGGACGAGACCATTAATACAAAACTTGATCAAGAACATGACCTAACCAGACCTAACCATGACAATCATTTTGTCTAACATATGGTGAACATGTAATCTATAGGTCATGAATGTATATCTGAACACAGGAGTCTGAAACTTAATCACCAAGAAGGTATAATGCCCTCTCACAATAGCTCCAATAAAATTTGTTAGTCCATGCATTCATCAACCATTCATACATTCACCAAAACATGTCAAGAGCCATAAGTAATATACATCGCATAACCAACAAATAACCAACATAGAAACCAACTAATAACCATTGTATAAACCATGGAAACTTAGCCATAATATCACCATCATAATCAATGCATATGCTTATAGATCACAATAGAAAATACCTCTTATTAACATATGAAAATGTCAACCAAGTCAAGGACTTCCACATACCACCTAAGCATAGGTTGGGTTGAACCAAATCTTTCTTTCAGCGAATAGCCCTCACACCATATTCCAAGCATGAATGTGTGATATCATGGAATAAACCAAACAAAACCAAACTAGGGTCTCCATAGGTCAAACCACCTCAACCCTCAACAAATGATTCCACCTCACGGTCGGACATCACTAAACCCAACCAGATCGATCTCTACCCAAGTTGTCTAGGGCTCTAGAGTGTTTGTTCCAATTGCGGCTCCAGGAACTAATAACTCAACCCATAACTTTCTAGGGCTCTAGAGCATTTGTTCAACCTAGCTCCAGGGACAAGTATCTCAACCCACCAAGGGATCTAAAGTGTTTGTCCCAACCTAGGCTTGAGGACTGGTAACTCAACCCAAGTTGTTCTACGGTTTCCAGAGTGTTTGTCCCAACCAATGGCTCTAGGAACTAGTAACTCAAGCCACATCCATAAGGAACCTAAGCACAAATCATAAAATAACAAGTGGAAAAACTCACAATACCATGACTATCTAGGAAATGGCAAGGAAAGACTAAAACCATTGTCAATCCAAACAATTCTCCATGTCAAAGACAACACATAACCAAGAAATGACATGCATATACCATGCAAGCCAAAACTAGTAAGAAAATCATACATGCAACTTGATACCTGCAAAGTAATCCAGTTGTAGTTGCTGATCCAACTATTCCCTTACACTTTCAAGTTTTTATTTTCCTTCTTTTTCCAAATCCAAGTGAATATTAGAGTGCTCCAAGCATGCCCCAATAATGCTCTGAGTGTGAGAGAATGAGAGAATAGAATAGAGCTCTGAAAATGAATTGAAAAAAGTTTGTGAACTGATCCTCATAAGATTTTTTTATCATTGAGGACACTATTTTCTTCATTTTCCTTTATTTTTCCTTCAATTTTGTTCTCATGCAAATTTGTGACCCTTTATCTCCCTTTTCTCCTATTTTCCTTTATTTCATTAATAAAAAGCCAATTATTGTCACTTTGTCGTTGCTAATGCCTTTGCCAATTTCCATAGCCATAATAAACTAAAAGTGACGCCCACTTGGATGTTTTTCCCACCATTCAACTTGGAATACATGTCCCACGACCTTTGTCTTATATTTTTACATTGAAAATCAACTAGGGGCTGTTACAGTTTTCCCTAGTTAAAAAAAACGACCAAGCTGGAATTGAAATATGATCATCCATGTGACTGCGCATTTGAACTCAATGTTTCTTTAGCCCAATCATTTCATATTTTATTTAGCGTGGATTGTCTTTTCACTAGTATGAAAAAGTGTGTTACTAGTGAGGGAATCACACACTTAGTCGGTCATGTGAACGCTTTAAACCAACATCGTCACCTTATGTTAAGTCAACAATTTAACTCAACATTGTCACCTTGAAAAGCATTTACCTTAATAATTTGTTACTTGCAAAATTTACTTAGTGATTTTATTTAAATTGGCATATAATTTTGGGTTTACTACTCTTTAATCTGGGACTAACAAATAAGTAACTGAAATACAACAAAATTAATTTGTAAAATTTTATTATTATTATTATTTTACTTGCAAGATGTACTAACAAGGTTTTCGCCCTTAAAGAACTGAGTTGACATCTAACGCAGGGATCGATGGATTCTTCAAAGAGAACATTTGCATGGTGAAGTACCAAAAGGTGGTCATTCTCAAAACCTCGAACAACATCTTCCTAGAACATCCAATAGTAAAGTAAAAAAAAAAAAAACCCTTTTTGAAATAAACGAACTACATGGACTTCGTTATGGAAACCAATTTAAAAACCTCCCCTCACAAGAGAAAAACAATCTGACATAGGCTCTACGACATAGGATTTATTATTAAAACTACAACTAATTTATATTAAGCAAAGCTTCTTCTACAGAGGTTAATGAGAAAAGTAAACTATTTGTTGTCAAGCTCTGTAAACGAAAACTGGGTGTGTGACTTTTTTTTAAACAAAAATATTAATCCACATTGAATGGTTTACAAGGGCGAAATAAAACTCATCCAACAACATGAGGTCAACACCATTCAACGTTTATGAGTTTGAAGTGAATATTGAATTGTAAGCTAATGTGAAGTTCTGCACAAAACATACTTCTTTTCCTTTTACCAATACACTGCAGAACGATTTATTAGGGGGCTCATTTAGTTGTCCATGTTGATTGTTGAATCCAACACCAGATCATATCAATAGTATATATAACGTTGAGTTACTTCATTAGAGAGGATGTAATATGAGCTTGGAAACTCACAAAGATGATTCAAGGGAGGCCCTAAGATCCGCAAACTTTGAAAGGCAATTGGTAAAATATTTATAAATTTTTATAGGTACTTTCATGAGCAGTGGAGGCAATACATGCCGATAAAATCACAAAATAATTAAAGAGAAACTCGTCATGTCCAACAGAGTTTAAAGCTCTGATACCATAATGTAAAGCCCTAATTTTTGAAATTTAACCAAAGAAACTAAAATTCGAAAATTAACACCAAATTATGATGCCTAATTTTACAATTTAACCAATGAAACTAAAATTAACAATTCATTTGCAAGTACTTACCTAAAAATCTCTTTTGAAGGTGTTTCTGGTGTTTTGTTGCTCCTGCTTTTGCTACCAGACCGATTGTTTCCTCCCAGCCTATCTGGGATTAACCTGACTGGTTCCCAGATCCAGAAGACTTCGAAATAGAGATCTTCTAGCCCCCATGGCCAAAACCCCAAGAACAATTTCTCAAGACTCTCTATTTCTCCCCACAGTCTTTGATTCTCCCACAATTAAGAAATAAAACCCTCATTCTGTGCTCTTCGTCTCTGTCCCCCCTTTTCATGGTCTCCTCAACTCCCTTATATGCCCCAAAAATCCACTGTCAAAACTTATCATCGTCTCCCATTGTTCTGTTGTCGGTCTCCTACATTCCATAATCACCTTTTTCCTTTGTTTAAATGCAGTTATATTTATCAAATATAATTGAGCATTGCTTATAATTGTGTGTTTAGTTTATGAATTATATTGTCTTATTTAATTTAATTTGTAATTTAATTAAATCACTTTATCTATAAGTTTAAATAAATCACTTTACTTAAAAGTTAAATAAATTACTTTATTTACTTAATTAAATTAAAATATGAATTAAATAAATTTAATTCATAACCCATTCTATTTATTTATTTTTGGATTAATGCATTAATTATATATATAATAGTGGTATACATATCAAGTACCCTACTCGATGTATTCATTATATTATGGTGAGAAACGAATTTACTTCGATAATCAATTCATTACCCTCAATTTACATTTTCCAATATTAGCTAGTATAAATACTAGTGCAGTACACGTAATACATGCATATGTAGTTATCATATACATATCTCGTATGCATGCTAATAGTTCTATGTTCCAAATCACTCGAAGTGGGTCATTACAATATGCTAATATTTCTATGTTCCAAATAACTCTAAGTGGGTCATTACAATATGCGTCCAAATATTGGTATGCTAGCTACATTAAATAATATGGTTGGATGAAAAGTTTGTCTGAAAATTTATACGCAAAAGTTATTTGTTTTATCGCTAAAGAATGGGAGTCAAAACTAGGTAGTCACTTGCAAAATATTCTATTTTGAAGTTCAAAAACCCTGTCAACCACACAACTTTCACAAGTGTATGAAACGATGAAATAGGCACAAGAATATTTTTTCTTAGAAGCAGTCACACATGTCGTGGCTGTCAAATTGGTTAGGAGAGCTTCAAATTGTAGACCAATACTATTTTATGCTTGAATCTACTCACAAGGCCATAATAGATTTGGATGATAACAAAGGTGAGAAGTTGCTTCAGTGGCTAAAAAAGTATCCTAAAATTACAAAACTTTCTATCTCAAGCTTCTCCAAACAACTCCTAAAGGTCGTACTAGCTTCAATAAATAGTAAGCTTGTTGTAAATGACACACTTTTTCACCATATTTCATGTTTGAATAAGTTCATTAATTCTGGAGATCTATTTGATCTCTGATCGAAGGTTCCTATCGTGCTAATGTGAGACAACGTGACGCTGTAAAGAATCTACTACTCTCTGCATTAGTGAGTAAGTGGGATAAACTAATGGGAAATAATACGTGGATTGGGCAAGGTTTTGTTGCTCTTTCTAAAGCTTATGCTACATTACCTCCATGTGCAAGGAATTTGATGGGTGAAAGTCAAGATTTTATGGTTTCGTTCATTAAACAACAACTTCTAACATTAGATATTTTGCATACAATCCCTCCAAGTGTCTATTTTTTTTTTACTTCCTCTCCCTTAGCCAAGGAGAATGCATTGGATCTGTTGGTGTGGCTAAGGTATTTGTATTTCAACTGGTAGTTTCCTCGTTCTCCTACACATAGTGTATCAGAAGGAAAATGGATTAACACACTTAAGGGTTTTGAATCTCCAGCTAAGTCCTTTTTTATTGATTATGAGTGGAGTTCTCCCCCTAGTAAAAGATGATGTTCCTTGTATTGACAAGGTGTTCTATGGAAAATCCATTCATGATTTCAAAGATGTTCTTGAGCAGGTTGGAGTGATCATGAAGGTTGGAGAAGGATGTCACATTAAAGTTGATCATCATATTCAAGTGCATACAAATTTCAAAGCCATAACCAGGTTGTATAAGTATCTCTAGGATTCAAACCAGGAGCCTCATGGAAATATGGTTGCCAATTTGGATTCCATCTGAATGAAAATGGATGTCGAGCGAATCTTGTATATTCATTATGTAGAAGGGATTTTTAAACTAAGGCTAAAGGTCATGGAAGATTGGTATGATGATCAATTGCTCGAGTTCTTTTCAAATTCTCTTGGTGTACCTATCCATCCATGAATTAAGGACTGTTGTTGGTTGTGGCATTATTTGGTAGAGAACGACTACCATGAAATAACTAAATTAAAATGTTGTCTGGTTTGGAAGCACATTGTACAAAATTGGTCGAGCTCCTCCACTTCCCTAGTGAAATGATATATTGCAACCGACTGTAAAGTCCCAATCTGCACAAATAATGGAGATATTTAGGTAAGTAGCATAGGCTAAGCATTTGTTCCCAGCGACTTGCAATTGAAGGAGTTATTCAACGGAGTTAAAAAATTTACTTTGCACCCAAACCCTTCTCATCCTCAAATACCTTTGGACATTTTGTTCTCATTTTATAACCATATGGGGGTTCAAAATATATCTCAAGTTGTTACAATAACCGTGATTTGCATGTCTCAAAGGATGTCTTTTCAGAAGCTTCAGTCATGGGAAGGGTTGTTAGGGATGGGATTGTTTATAATTCTTCTTGCATATCTTGCAAATTTACCTTCCTTTAAATTGTTTGCTAACAAGAAACATTAGCTTGTCAAGGCTCTGATTGGTTGCCTAATCTATGGAGCGGATGAACCACTCAAGATGGAATACTCTTTATTCACATATGAGATTAAAATATAGAAAGAGAAACTGTGGTAAGATTGGAGAAAAACCCCAAGTGCCTTTTGGTACATACCCATCAAAAGGTAAAGATGTTGTTCACCACTGTTAGAAAATTGGAATGGTAGAAAGATTATCTTATTAACTTCTTTATGTTCTTTGTTTATCTTCTTCTCATCAAGCAATCATCAAAGAAAAAATATGAAGATCAGGGACACTAGAAGTAGGCACTCAACCAGGGCTAAAACCCCTGTATAGGGGAAAAATCAGTCTGAATCATTCCTTCAGTGAATTCAAAATGAGATGGACAAACACTGTAGACCAAAATATCTTCCTCCTCCACCAACTCAGCCTTCTAAGATGATTTAGTAGTCTCTTTATCTAGCAGATTCAACCTAGTAATATCCCAGAATTTCGACTTTCTAGCTACAAAACTTCAACCTCCAACTATGGAATTTTGGCCCAACTTCAAGGCTGCAACTTCGATCTTTCTTGCAACCCAGATACTTTGCACGTGTGAAACAAGAGAGGTAATTTCAATTTTCTTAGCTAGATAATGACCTTCTTCTCCTTCGCTATCCCTTTCCTTATTCCTTCTTGAATTTCACATTTTTTTTTCTTCCATCTCCTGCATTTCGAACTTGTTGAGTGTGTCCTCCAAATGAAGTCAAGTTGCTCCAATATATAGTGAGTTTGTGAGGCCGAATTCCCTTGTTGAGGCCGAATTGGTGGAGGAGGCCTATAAGACATATTTTACAATAAAATAAATTTCTTTCCTGACAAATAAATCCCAATAAGGGTTCTTTACATTATGACATGGACAAAGACACTTGACATAAACCCTAGAAGCCTGCAATGGAGGCTTTAACCTATAAACAATTGACCCAAGCATGAAACCCATTCTTTGATAAGTCAATTTATTTAGTAATAAAATTTATTTTTCTATCTTTTGATAAACACATTACATCATGACTCAAATAAAATTATAGTGACCAACAATAGATACATTCTTCAGCAACCACTACTTTTTCTGAGCTAATCTCACATGGTCTGCTAGTGAAATTTCCAGATTTGGTTGGGGGACTATGTGACATGATTAAACTGGGATATGATTCTAATTTCGACTTGGAAGCAGTCGATTTCATGCTTCAAAGAAAAAACCTTTAGTTTTTCATGGAGGATGAGCGTGCTTCCTTTTGTAAGTTTTGTGCCTAGGCATCCCCAGGGCTAGATCTCAATAGGATAAATTCAACCTTTTGAAGAAAGTATTCTTGTTTGGTCCTTTCCCTTCACCTTGTCTATGATAAGAACATCATTGGTTGCTACATTCCATCCCAGAACCTAGGCTACGTCCACTTGGCCTCGTGTGGTCCCACTTCTCAATAAAGACTATTTTTCAAGGACCATTTGGGAATCCAAGTCTCCCAAGGATTATAGGGATTGAGAAACTTGTTCATAAGCCTATCCTTTCTCCCTCAACGCTCCAATCCTCACCCCTTATCCCTGGTGGACCAAGTCCCTTGCTTATAGAGTAAGCAAGCTCCATTCTTCACCCCATCCTTGAGAAACGGTTTTTAGGGTCACTTCTCACCTATCCATTGACATATACTTTATGAGTGAATCCCTACACTACCGGGACTCCTCCCATCAGTGAAAGTCCGTAAAGAGCAGGGAGACTTAGATGTGGTGATAGTGGGCTAAGCCTCCACAATTGCCATCTTAGGAACCCCTTTAGGTCCCCTACTGGGTTGAGTGGTAACATTTCTGGTGTTGTTGCCAGGGACACGAGATGTGCATTTTGTTCCTTGTACGACATATCATTATTGGTAACTCCATTGGAAGAATGAAGCCCTAGTTCTTCATTGAACTTTAAGGTCGATGCTTGTAGGTCATAGCAAGCATTTTTCTAGGCATATTTAATTTCACCTTGGCGACTCCTACACATGTTTCATGTATACCTCAAATAAGTTTTCCTTCTTTCATAAATTTCTTGCTTTGGACATTTCTAACATCCCTGGACATCCTAATCATGTTGCGGGAAGGATGCTACGTGGGATGCCCGTATTTGATGGTGAACCAAGCTCTGCAATTGACCAAGTGGAAGAATTAATGTGCATACTTCAAAGGAGAAAATGGTCCACCAGGATGTCCTTATGTTTTTATTCTTTAGTTCCCTCTATGGTCATAACTCATGGTTGCAAAATCATGAACCTAGGAGCATCTCATCTATTGAGGAGTTCGTTGATGACTTGCTTACACATTTTCAAGCATGCCTCGCATTGAGCATTCAAGAAGAAGCCTTCATCGAGAATCATCAAGACCCTAAGAATCTAAATAATGAATGTGAAGATGAGTCCTCCTTGGGCCCGCATGATGAAAATGATGATTTAGAGAACACATATGTTGGGAAGGATGAACCCATGGAAAGTTAAGTTGAGTCTAACCTTACCTTTCTCAAGGATATTACTCTTGATGAATATCCTTTTGAGAACCTTGAGGAAGGTGATCCCATTAGCCCCTTGGAAGATGACATTGAAGATTACTTCAACATTGAAAAAGGTAAATGTGAAATTTTTGGTCCTAAATTTGGTTGTCCACCGACAAGGAAGATGAGGTTGAGAGTGGTGTCCCCTTTCTCTCAGGCATTATTTATGATGACATATCCATTGATACCCTTGAGAAGAAGAATCATTATTTTCCCTTACATGAAAAGGATGATCTTGAGGAGGGAAAAATTATTGAATATAATACTCCACCCTCCCCTTATCCTCTTGTTCATCACTTCAAGTATTCCACAAGTGATTCCCTCGCCCCTTTTCAAATGATCCCAAGTGACCATGAGCTCTTTCCCCCTTATGAGCATGACGTCAAGGAAGAACCCCTCATTGAATATACTTTATCTCCTTTGACACACCCTCAGGATTATGATCACCCCACAGGTTCCCTCTCTAATGTGACCATCACCATGAGAAACCTATTTGTTGCACTCCTCCCTTCCCTCACCTTTCATTCCCCCTTCATCACGACCTTGTGGCATCTACAAAGCATAAGATTGTAAGCAATGATTGTGATAAGTAGTTCTTGAGAGTGATATTTTATTCCACCATTGTGTACTTAGATGGAAACACCCACACTTTTAGATTGACCTATTCTCCTTCTCCTACAGATTCCTTTTACCTCAAATGGAGATGTTTTCCCACCTCCCACCCGCGTCACCCTCCATCTGATTATGTCCACATTCGCTTTGGGTTTTGTTTCATGAGTAATCATACTAGTAGGCATATGTATATTAATACAATGATATGTTGGTTGCACTGGATTTATAATTGCACTTAGCATTAGCATTATCATATGCATGTTAGGTAGGATCCATTGCATGATAATTTTTGCATCAAAACTAACCACATATGATGTTTCTCATGATAGATTAGATTGCATTTAATATATATATTGCATATTTTATTTCTTGGTGGTTTATGGACTAACATTAAGCATCGGTGATCATAAGACACCATGAAAAGCATGCTGCCCTGTGGCTTTGGCCATTGATATGTGTAGATAATAGGTCTACGGTGACCAAGAGATTGTTGGAGTTCTCGTGACCTCCTGTTTGAGTAGCCTTTTCCACTTCTTCGAGAGATCACGTCCCAGTTGGAGCCAGATGTTACCCACCACTTTGTGGGTGATATTCCCAAGAGATTTTTTCTCCATGATGAGCCTCAGCCGGTAGCCAACAACCCATTGATGCCTCCTACTAGCTCTTCATGCCATTTCTCTTCCACCTGAGCCAACCATGTGGTCGCTCACTCACCTGTATTGATCGTATGTTTGAAGGTGGGCCTCCAAAATCTAAAGGTATATCTTGTCATTTTGTAATTGAGTATTGGGTTTACTTATCATGGATACTTCTGGGTATGGATTGATGGGGGATTTGGCGGAAAGAGTGGGCTTAGTTTGTGCTCCTGTCCCCTTGATCTATTTTGGTTGTTACCCTTAGATCTTAGTCCCTTGGGATCTCCTTTATTGACCATTCGGTTCTAGGGTGGTACTACTTGGGAAACCCTGACTTTGGGTGGATGGTCCCGCTCCTTTACCCACAAATATTACTCCCTTTCCACTCACTATACCCCATTCATATTTTCTCCCACTTGGTCCACATTCCCATTCTGGGTCCACAAAGGGCTAGCCTCCCTATCCCCTTGCCCACACCTTGGGCCAGGCCTAGAATGATGCCCCGGAGGCTGAAACAATTAAAAGAAAAAGTGAAAAGCATAATTGACCACATTTAACAGGAAATTGTACCACAAAATGAAAAAGATGGTCGAGACAAAAATAATTAGCACGTGGGTAAAAGCCATTACATGAGCTCTACCCCAATAATTGGCCATCACCTTGGTTCCATAGGCCCTAGATGAGCCTTCTCTATTATTCAGGAACCCATGATTGTCCCAACCCCTAGAGGGCAATGAACCACCCTACCTCAAAAGGGGTAATCACTTCTATATTATACACATCATGCTCTTGTCCTTTCAACCCAGAGTAGTTAATTAAAGAAAATTCATAAAATAAAAAAGGCATATAAAGAAGGGTGGACAAATCAAGGCCGAGGCACCTCATGTACCACGACTTCTCCCTCCTATACATTATATACCCATGTGTGGGATTACCCTTATCTAGCTACCCCTATGCCCCATTATGTGGCCCAGGGCTGCCCCTCTCATTCCCTATTCCATCTCACCTATTTGTCACTTTCACCCCCATTAGAAGGTTCTACCTTGGACATAATATCCCCTTTAAGGGTTGGAACCACCTAATAAGGTACTTGGCTAACCCCGTTTGGAGCCTGGAGACACTAGCACACACCAAATCCCACTACGAAAGGGCATGTCGTTATGAAGTGCCCACTTTGTTATCCATGATTTGTCAGCTCTTTTACTCAATTATTTTAATGACTGGTTGTAATGGAAGCCTAGGGGACACATTAGATCTTATGCATGATTGCAAGTGGTTTCCATTTGGGTTTGGCTTCCTTATATGGGATCCTGACCCCCAGAGGTCCAAATTGGCACATGTAGGTTGTGCATAGAGATCCATGGGCCTCCACAACAACATAAAACACTCCACAGATATTCATGGATTTTCAGAGACTACTAGTGATCCACTTTTGGGAATATGGTGACATGATTGGTACACTATGCCCAACAGGCCCCCACAGGAGCCCCACACTCTTGGCAGGTGTCCCAACACTTGTCCGATGTCATGGAAACATTCATTCCACCGCCTGGACCATTGCAGAGGATCTACAAACATCTTCGATTCATATGGAGACCCATAGGGTCATTGATGTGCCCTCAAATCCACTGAAAGCACCATAGGTCTATTACTCGGAGAACAAGGGATCACCCCCTTGTCCATCATATTCCGAGGAATTTATTCCTCAATATGGAACTTCAGGATGTTATTGAACCTTTGGAGGGCCCTACGAAATGCATACATCATTATTTCGCCCCTTGCAAGGCTTGTTTTTACATTAAGAGCTAGTATGGTGGGCTTGTCACCATTAAGGGTTATTATTTGCACATTATTAGGGGTCTGTAGGCTAATTTGAACTCCTTAGGAGGCTATATATTGATGTTAGATACATTCATTTGTATCATCACTTGACTTGGGATGTCTCTAATCATAGAGAATTTTCACACTTTTTCCTTGGTGGATATTTTTGGAGATGGATGAATTTTGATATATGGATTTGGGATATTTCTCTTGTCTTAGAGCTTTATTAAGAAAACGAAATGATGGTTGGATATACTCTATAATGTTGTAGGTAAATTTTGATTCCATTATTCTTGTTGTTGCATACTGCTAAAATTAGGGCTAGTTGTTGCATTATCGAAATGTGGAATTATGCATATTTTAGCTAATTTAATGTATGGGTCAATGTTATATGAATGAAATGTCCTAGAGATTTATTTATCTTGAGAATTTTGCATCATTTTCTTTTAAGTATAGATTCTTGAAGGTCACTTTTCCTTTCTTTCTCTTAGCATTGGACGAAGTTGACTTTCTGGGCCTCCTTGATCAAGAAACCAAGTTCTTACTCATCATTATCCTTGACTCCATATCCCTAGGTGAACTAGGCACTGATCCCTCAAAAAGGGTGATAATTTTAAACCTCTTTTAACCATTTTCCTCTTCTCCCCAAGTCTAGCCCTATTAGGTCACTCAGGGCATCAATTTCCCAAGAATTGACCCAAGGAAATAATTTGATCTCCAATAGGATGCTACGCTAGTCATTCCCCTTCCTATCCTCCAAATTTGAGGCAATTCTAATGGTAGAATCTCTAGGAATATCAAGCCCTATCTTTAGGAATAAAGACTATATGTCAAGGACCATTTGCAAGTCCAAGTTTCCCAAGGATTATAAGGATTGATAAACTTGTTCATAAGCCTATTCTTTCTCCCTCAACCATCCAAGCCTCAACCCTTATCCCTGGTGGACCAAGTCCCTTGCTTAAAGGGCAAGCACGCTCCATTCTTCACTCCATTCGTGGGAAAGGGTTTTCAGGGTCACTTCTCACCTATCCATTGACATATACTTTACAAGCGAATACCTACACTACCGACACTCCTCCCATTGGTGAAAGTTTGTAAAGAGCAGGGAGACTTAGTTGCGGTGACAGTGGGCTAAGCCTCCACAGTTTCCCTTAGCTTAGCAGTTTCCCTCTTAGGAACCCCTCTAGGTCCCTGTTGGTTTGAGGGGTAAAGACTAAGATAGGCCACATTATATCCATAGATATTTCCCACAGAAACCACATAGAATAGGCCACATATGCCATAGAGAATAGGTCGCAAATAAGATAGAGGTAGCCACATTAGATCCATAAGGATAGGTCATAATAGAGACAAAGAATATGCCACATATATTGCCTCCATTATGCTACAGAGAAAGCCTCCATAAAGTTGTAGAGATAGCCTTTGTTAGGTCACAAATGATGGACAAAATAGGCCACATACATGTGCCACTATAGGCCACATTAGATGCCATACTAGGTAGCAAAATATACCCTTTCTAAGCCACAAAAGATTCCATATAGATGTCCGAATTTTCAGTGCCAAAATGAAGAAGGATACATTCCAATTTATAGTTGTTTCCATATGCAAAAGGTCACGACCTTTGGGGCAGACCGACTTGAATATTATGGGACTGATTTATAAATGGAGGGAAAACTTAAATTCAAATTTGCTTTAAATATATTTTCCACATGCTTTGATGATTACTTGCCCAAGTAAAATTGACACATAAAATAATAATATTTTTGAGAGACTGAATTCGGATATTCCACAGTGTTCATCATTTTTATTTGTCGACGTTTCGAGCCTAAACCAAGACTCATCATCAGGATTGATGATGAGTCTTGGTTTAGGCTCAAAACGTCGACAAATAAAAATGATGAACACTGTGGAATATCCGAATTCAGTCTCTCAGAAAACACTCCACAGAAATCTACAAAATAATAATATTTCTTTTGTCCAATTTGAATTCTCTTTTGAGAAAGATGAATTTTCCTAGGGGAAATTGGGATTCTCATGGGGAAATTTATCCCATAGCTACCCCAAATTTCAACAAATGTGACTTATGCAGATACATAGATTTAATAAGTATTGTGAGCTCGTGATCTCCTTGTTTTAACAAGGGGACAAAATTAGTTCTTTGGAAGAAATAACTCATTTTGATAATCAAAGTTCTTTTTATTGCTAATCTCTGCAATTGAAAGTGAAAAAATTGCTAATCTTACATGATTTCTTACATTACGATATTTTTTTTGTGTAGCATGGTTTTTAGACAACACAACAAAAAGCCTTTTTGTAACCGATGTTAACCTCAGATGGTTATTCAATTGGATGACAATCATCACAAATGGTCTAGAAGAGCTGATATTAGTAAGTGGTCCAGTTAACTAAGAAAGATCCTAACTTTGTTGCTGAAGGTTTAATGGATAACTCATGGACGTTTTTGAGAAAGCAAGGCTTGTTATTTAGATCTTAGAGATTTTGTAGGTTTTATTTTAAACCATTACCACAAATGTCTCCACATCAAATAATGGCCATTATGAAACATCTCACTGGTACTTTTGTTATGTTCTTTACCAGGGTTTTAGGAGAAGAAACAAGTTTTCCCCTTTTCTTGTTATTACTGCACGAGAAGACATTGTTGTATAGCTTTAGTGGGCAATACCCATCTAGAATATCGCTTCTATATTTAGTTACGTTATTGCAAGGAGAAATGATGAAATATGAAATATGTATGTGAAAATTACAAATTTAAGCTATGCACTTTATATACAAAATTACCTGAAATTTTCTGAATTTTCTTTTCAACTTGAGATTGGAAGCCACTAGGAATATGAATTGTTCTTTTTTTGCATAACAACTTTGGAAAACTATTTTTTGGGATTGTTTAATAAGTTACAATTTTTTTGATGATGAATACAATCAATTGTTGGTTTGTTTTCTATAATTTATTGGATTGATCTGGATGAATTTTTATCAAATACATTTGACACGTTATATTGCTTAGAACTATAAACCCCATAAAATATTTTCCATAAATCTTGAATACGTGAATTATTCCTAGTTTCCTGGAATAATATTCTCCTTGATGGCTGAAAATGCTTTGGATGTTGCAAAAAACTTTGGAAATCATTTTAGTTAAAATTTAAAAAACAGATTTCCTGACTTTACCAAGAACATTAACCTTGGATAAATTATTTGAAAGCACAAATTGTTGAGATAAAAAAAAAACAAAAAGAATAGCTAATGAGAGGTTAAAGAAAAAAACAACAAATGCACCAGGGAGCATTTTTATCACAGCGGGAGGTGGTTTTTCAGTGATAATTGAAAAGTAACGTTGAAATATGGCACAACTCTCTAACTTTGGAGAAAACAAGGAAACATCATCATGGTATGTATGACCACATGGTTAACAGAAGAGCCAATGGAGAAAACAAGGAAACATCATCATGGTGTGCATGACCACATGGTTAACAAAAGAGCCAATATAACAAAGGCAATTTTTTTCCCTGGGTTTGATTTTGAAAAATCTAGTTTCGTGGCTACGTGGAAATATTGAGGCTTAAAAGAAAACAAATGCAAGCTATGCCAAATAACAACCATAATTGAAAAAAATAAAATTTACAGTGCCCCTAGATAATGGAATTGCTATCTAGTTTCTTTAATGCAAATGTAGTTACTACTTTTTAATGTTATGTTTACCAACTCTTTCTATATTAAGAAAATGTTTAAAGATCTACAAGTCTTGAAGGATAACTTGTTAGAATAAACTAACTACCTATTGGCCAATGAGCAGATTTTTCCTTTTTTAAGGGTTGACATTGTAGAACCATTTCAACATTTGTTTTAGACCTTCTCTGTTGTGTACACATTCCATGGTTCCTTAAAAGATAGGAAGAGATTTGTTTGGTTGTTAAAAGAATTATGCAGGCTAGGTGACATGCACAGGTAAGGTTGCTTCTTATTTAATTTTAATTTGACGCAAAGAAACAATCTACACTATTGTTATATGTGATGTTGAATCAAGGGTTGTCCAAAGAAACAACCAAATGTACAACAATATATCCAGAAATAAAATGAATGACCAATTTATTTTGTCCCCAATATTGCTGAAATATGCAACTTTTATCTATTTTCAAAACAAAAGTATAAAGTCCCTCAATTCTTCCTTATTAAATTTCAATTCTACATACACTCTAATTACTCTAATTTTTTTCTCTTATTGGATGTTCTTGCATCATCCTCCCCTTCTTGGGAAAAAAAGTAATCATTTTGATTTTTCCACTTCCAACCACATGCAATGGTATTCAACTTCCATGGTCCATAGGGTCTTCTTCTGTTCCTTCATCTTTTCAGTAATCGAACCATTATTTTGTTCTAGTTTTTTCTTACAACTTTGTAATTTGGGAATTTATGATGTCACAATGGCAAGCTAGGAAAAAATCAACCAAATCAAGTTCATGCTTTTGGATATTTTTGCTCCTTCATTCTCGTATAATGCATGCTGAAATTTCATCCAATAACATTGGTTGGGAAATTGTAGAAGTGGATGCAATATTGGAAGAAGCGGCTGAATTTGTTGACCAGTTTTAGCTCAAAAATCCACGTTACTATATGTTAGTGTATTGTATTGTAAGAGTTAAGTGATTTTTAGCATTTTAGGAGTCATCAAGATACAAAATGACATTAATAGTTTGAGCTTTAGCCTTATAGGATTTGTAGCCATTTATGTTTTGGGCCAATACAACATATATCACATAAGATATGTTTCGGAGAGGGGTAGTGATAGAAGATGGACATTTTGTGGACTTGATATTCAATCTCCAATCTAGAGATTTAAACAAGAGGTGTTAATTTGGTTTCTTGAATATTTTTACATGATCTCTTTCTGTATACATAGATTTTTC
>APFE031223526.1:0-12972 GCA_000404065.3 Pinus taeda
ATCCAAATGCAACGCATTCCGTTGGGGTGAGGTGGTGAGCGATAGAAGATATATTTCTATTAATTTTATGTATTTCATACTTGGCATGGTTAATCATTTAAGCGGATATCTATATCTTATTGACCTTTTAGTTCTTATTCATTTCACGGGGAGAAATATATTACCTTGAATCAAGTTCTTATTCCTTGGATAGCTATTTGCCTCTCCTTATCTTATTCATTGAGGAGGGGAGGATATCACCTTGAAGGAATGTATTATTCTTATTCCTGGAAGGGATATCACCTGGAAGTTCTTATTCTATGGACGTGGGTAAAATCCTTTCACCTTGATCTATGTTTTTTCCTTGAGATAGCTACACCTTGATCTTGCTCTGCTTGTTCGTGTGCCATAGATCAGGTTAGACCCTATTGATTGGTGGTACGAGATGATAGAAGCAGTCCTGATTATTCATTCATTCATTCCCAGAGCTAACGATGGTGGGTTAGTCTACTTCATGGTTCACACAGCTTGGTTCATTCGATTGCTTGGGGGTTCTGGTTCACACAACATGGTTCGTTCGATTGCTTGGTTCGGTTAGTTCATTTAATTAGTAAAGAGGTCAGGTTTGGGTGACTTTGATGGGACTATTTGCTTTGGTAACATCAACCAAACTATTGATTGGTAACATCACTAGACTATATTATATACATCACCGTTCAATCAAAGAAGTAATACCGCAAGGGCATATCACCCTGCCTATCGAACCGTGAAGGACGTTGGGGACTCTGCCTATGGTGTCTTTGCCTGGAAGGGGAAGGTAAATTGGCATGGTCCCATTTATGCCCATATAGGTTATAGGTAATCGTAATAGGAATAGGTATGTCTCCGCGCTATCATACAAGTTTTGTATCTCTTGCCTCTATTAGGTTAACTTCCTTTCCTACTACTATCATCCTTACTTATTCCTCTAGTGATGGGGCTACTATTTCTTGACTCTCCAATGGATTAATTAAAAACAGGCATGGGGTCAACTGAGTTATAACTAGGTATGGATATGCTTTTGTTTCATTGGTTGATTCCCGTGGTTTCCCGTGACTTATTTCATATGGTTCATTAACCCTGTGCCCTGCAACTGAAACTACACTTGGCACTGGAACCCATGCCTTTGCTTCTCGATTAGAAAAAATTGCTAAATATACACCCGTAACCGGATCTACAACATCTATCTTTGCCGGTGATGCTTACCTTGTTACTATAGGTGTCGTAGCTTTTTCTGTTGGTATTTAGGTTCCCTCTGCCACTTTAGTCTCTGCCTTTTCTGGTCAATCTGATTCTGATGGCTATACATCTATGGATCTTGCCTGTGCATTGGATCACCGGATAAGGCTAACGGGTGGTAGGTAAGGTTGGTGGCTTTCTGGTTGCAGTAATAGTAGTGGTTGGAGGGATTAGGGACTCTAGGGTCTGTCTTGCCAAGTAGTGTTAGGTCCCATGCTATGAAGTGGTCGTTTGGGGATAGGATTGGAACCTAGCCTTTGAATGGGGTGTCTCCAACCAAAAATGACTACTAACTCGTCTTCAATCGAGAGGCCAGATGAGAAATCTATTGAATGATCTAATTAAGAAGCTTTGGAATGTCGCTAAAGCCCATTTTAGGAAGGTTAGGGCTGATGGAAGCGGACTTGCTCTTGACTTTGAGACAACCACATGATTGTGGATCTGAGGGGCCTGCTCATCAACCCAGCTCAATGCCTACAGTATGAGTGGTCCCAACCTAAAATTAGACCCGCTCGTTTTGACTAAGATGTTAGGGACATAGAACTGGCTTGCCTCAATCCATGATTACCACCAGCCCATACCAGAGGCCAGTAGGTCAGAGGGGCCAGTGCGTGGATCCCAATCCACAAAGTGGACTGTCGATCTTAAATTTAAGATGGCCGGTTAGGGAAGATGGAAGCGACTTGCCTAGCTAAAGATGGATCCACTTTTCAAGTGGGCCACTAGGGGAAAGCTCATCAACCCAGCCACTAGTGGTCCTGACCACATCTGAGACTCCATAAATAAATCAAACCAGAAAAATTAAACTCGCTCCGAGGAGATGCCTAGGTCCCTTCTCCCTCTTTGAGGGGTGGGGGGTATCTCTTTTCTCTCTCTCTCTCTCTCTCTCTTTCTCGTTACCCTAAAGGGGGACAAAAGGGGGTATTGACTTTGGGGCTTCATAGGAGTATAGCACCAAAATTCTGAAAAATAATCTTACGACTCACATTTTTTTTATTTAACACTATTCTGGTGCTATTGAGTAGCATATGCACTAGTGCTCTAGAGTTAGTGCATTGTTACTTTTTATTTAAAAAATAACCCTCGAACAGTGCAACTTTGTCTATTACGCATCGAGATGTACTGTTATATTAATCACACTGATGCTTATTATATGAGTAACACACCAATGTTTTTTAAATTAAAAACCTTTCCATAGTACACCCTATTGTTTACGCATCGGGGCTTTCGTAAAAAGGGAAAGCTGGTGTTTTATGTGACTATGACAACGAAATGGTAAAAATGAATTTTACAATCATCCCCTTTGGTAATGCAGTTCAAGGTTGCCCTCTACATCTGTGGGAAGGCTACCCTTCCAATTCATTACCATTGCAGGAAGGATAGCCTTCCAAATCATTACCATTTCATTTTCATTATCAATTCATTATCAACCACTCGGCTCCCTTCTCATGCAGTCTGAAATATGATGGAAAGTGGGGAACTCAGTGTCAATGTCAATAGGCCTAGATCTCAACTCGCAACTTTCTGCAGCGTCTAGTAGTGTGTTGGCCATTCTACCCACAGGCATAACATTGAAAAAAGGAGGGGATTTCGACTCCACCACATGTAGTCAGGAGTAGAACTCTTCTGACAGTAGGGTGGCAAGTATTTTGGCTAGAGTCAGCACCAATATGACAGGTGTGTTGATCTCATTTAGGAACGTGTGTTCTCCTCTCGCTCCCCATTCATAAAGCCCAAGTTGTCCATCCAAGAGGCGAATCAAGTTGGTCCTGCACGAGCTCTCCTCCTCTGCCCGGTCTAAGTATGCGGAGTCACCGATTCTGTCAACAATTGTCACCTCCCTCGAATTATCAACCCCCTCTGAGTTGTTTAGGTAGGGAGGAACGAAGCAAACATTTAGCACCTTTTCGAGTCGTATGAATCCAAGGATTTCACCTTTAACCTGGCCTAATAAGAGGATTTGTTCATCCCGAAGGGTGCACATAAGTTGGAGGTTGTATCCGAGCCACTTTAGCACATCGAACCTTTCTGGCCCAATCTCTTCCGTGGAATAGGGAGAACGCACTCCTAATGCCTTAACATATTGATGAAGCCTGCTCATTTGGCTCAAGTTCGGCTCGGATAACTTGCCATCTCCTAAATAAATAATCGTGTTCTCTTCCAGCATACTAGATGCCTCCATATTTTGCCTAGCCTTAGGGGCTTCGATGAATCCTACGTAACTTGTGAATCCTACTTAACTTGGGGGTTCATGAGCCCCTGCTAAAGGTGAAGTTTTTTCTTTCCTTTTCGAAGCTTTGATAATGATCATTTTCGCTAAGTGAAATTTGACTTTTTTGGTTGTCGCATACCAGCGGGCTTCGTACTCCTCGAGAGACATCCCCCATTTGCGAATATCCATGTTGCTATAAACATCGGGATCAGGGAACATGGAGAAAACTTTCCCCTAACCTTTCACTATCATGAATTGCACTTGGCCTCTGAAAGTGTAGTCTTTCACTGAGCTTGCATGGAGATACTCTATGCCCTAGTAGCTAGTGGCTCAACAACTTCAGCAGAATTTGACGCGACTCATTTTTGATTAATAATTTGATAGAGAAGTATAGAGAAAGACTGGCTGACAAATAATCTGAGCCTGCGTGGGTTCAAACTTCAATGTAATCAATGAAGCAAAGTCAATATTGGAAGCCAAATATATGAATGTCGTCTCATGTGCAGACATACATTTCTTTCGCCATAAGAGATAGCGCCTACCAGGTGGGTGATTAATACTCAATATTGTTAGTGATAATATTGACCTGGAAACTATCTCTATACATAAATTAATCATATTATATATTCATGTAGTTTGGAGGATTAATTTGGGAGGATGAAGAGACAAAATACCTCTCAAGCATTTGAGATCCCATGGAATTTACCCCCACCACAATTCAATGTACACCATCATCATATTCATCCTTTAATCTTCTATTAATTTACAGGAGTCCACTCTATTGGGTTTCACATTTTTCTTTATTTAGGATTCTCAATTTTAGTGGAATAGGACATCAGGATCGAAGTATGGACATTCAATTCGCTTCATTACTCAAAACCAAGTATGGATAGGAATCAGTATAGACACTTAAAATCTAGGGAACCCATCGTTCTCTTAAATATGGAAATGATAGGTGCGCACATCACCGTAGGAATTATGCCAAGTTCTAATCAAGCCAGCCCAAAAAATGAAAACATATTAAAATTCATGGCAATTAAAATAACACTTGTTCTGATGAAAATTATTCCAGATCTTAAAGTGATATGGAAAAATAGATATTCATATCTTAGGTAAAGGGCATTGAAATTCCAAATTTATCCATAGAATCATGCACGTCCCATGAACCGAAAATGCCATTAAAACTTGTTTATTTACACGATTTAATCATATTTTGTAGAATAAAAGCCTTTATACGCCCTAATACATTTAAGAATTTCCACTGGTGGATTGAGGTTGAATAACTTGTAGGTTGGCCAGAACCCATTATTTAATACTGTAACAGTCAACTCTATTACAGGATGCACATTTGAATAATCATGCAGATTCGCAGCCTTTTCAAGAACACCCTCAATATGATCATCACTTAAACTGCTCTTTTTAAAGATCCAAATAGGAGAACATATTTGAGATGAGTCTAACCAGCACCTTGTGATAATTTCCCCAACATTTCTCAACTTCTTTCAACAGGAATAGATCATGCACTTCCCCTAAAGCTGGCAATACTGTGACAGCAACATATTCTTCCAATGAAATCCTGTACTTGTCATAGAGTTGTTGTGAGTACAGATAAGGAGGCCTTTGGGTGCACATTTTGTACACAGTTGTATAAATGTTAATGTACTCGGTTACAGGAAACTCGCCTTTTAAATCTGTTTTGAGAATATTTATCAACTTTAGGATGCCATTCTGAATAATATCCCATCCTTCATTGAATTCTATAGTACCTGTATCTGTTGACATCATCATCTTTTTCCAAGTGGTAATTGCCCGCCTTTCTTAGCCGCCACCTTCTATCAAGCGACATCTACCAAAGTTACAGAGAAGTCTTGCCGAAAGCACAGAATGTCATGTAATGTAACCGGATTGTGTCGACTGCGCCTATTTGTGTTGGTCGCTTCCCATAAAACAAAAGAAATAGTGTCACATGGCGAGGAAGAAGAGAAGAACCATTTTGATATATTTATACGGAGATCGCCACTCCATATGGGACACCCAAATTTCTGGGCCGACAATTCGTGAAATAAATTATGAACCATATAAACTTCCATCTCAAACTACCGTACACACCACCGGAGTGTAGGTCCACTAACCGGAGATTGAGGCATAAATAAGAGGAAGGACAAGTGGGGAAGAGTCAAGTACTTTTGGTTAAGGTATCAGTCTAACCATGTTCATGAGAATACATGGTCTAACCAAAATTCCACGAATTAATACATGGTCAAAGAAAGAATTTTGACCATAAAGCAAAAGCTATAGTCTTAAACAAAAACAAAGACTAATAACACACATATAGAAATACACATATAGAGAAAACTCCCACCACTTTACTAACAAAGTTTTTATTAGCTATATTAGCTATAGCTTTACATTAAGTTACAATGTCACATATTTCAAATTCTCTTGATAGCTTCATAGGTTTCTGTCAACATTGTGACTTAAAAATTTAGCCATGACATGTATCACTACTTACAAAATTGTAGTCTCCCATTACTAAATATCATATTCAAAACTATACTCAGTGATTTTCAAAAAGCTGCAAACTGCGTGCATGAAAACTTGAAAAGACGTCTTTATGAAGAAATCCGTGAAAGCCCTTAATATTTTAGCATTTGAAAGTTTGAAGAGTTAGAGAGTTATTCCACAGTTATTCACAGTTTTTTTTTGTAATATCTTGGTTTCCATTACGTTGACTTCATGTTAGCGATTTTCTGTGTTAAGGTTTTTGCTTTAATGCTACTTTCAATCATATATCTGTAGTGCAAGTCATGAATGTTAAAAAGATAATTCAATTTCTAATGAGGCACAAAAAATTAAGCTGACTCTCCCTCATAGATTATGTCAATTGCCAATGGATGCATTCTTCGCCTTTGCCACACATTTACACTACATATTATATACTCTTTGAATGAAAATGAAGATAGCCAATGCAAAATATTATTGATGACAATTGTGAGTGGGGTTTCATAATTGAATCTATGAGAATATGGGATTATATGTGAAGAATGTAGCATAGTTGATGTTAGGAAGCATACATTTGCTTGCAAAATTTGCTTATTCATAATTTTTTTATGTTTTATTTAAACTATTTTTACAAATACTCATGGTTGATGGTTGCATTTGTTTTTCAGCAAAAATAATGTTTTCAGACAAATTTTCCAGTACTTTTGCTTTTAGTCAACATTCAAGCCATTAAACCTAGTGGAAAAAATTTCAATGCCATAAAGACATTTCTTGGAAATTTGAGAAGCAATGCAATCCTTACAGGTGTGACCCTTCTCATTATTTGAATTCAGTGTTGTATATCTATTACAAAATATTAGTACAAAATAAAATATGCCATGGTTTAAAGACATGCCATGATACATTTTGGACTCTACCTGGTAATGGATGCCACACATCATTGTGAAGGCCAGTGAAAACAAAATGGTGAGCACAAAAGAGAAAACATAATCAACGTGGCAACTGACAACTCCAATCTTGCAGCGTGTCACAAAAATGGAAAAGAAAATGATATTTAGAAAGAAAAAAAAATGATGCATAGGACAACGTCTACTCAGTGGGACCTATGCATTGTTATGGCAAAAAAATCCACATGATTATTCGTGCCAAGACTTGTCAGCCCAAATGTAAATTGCATAGCGACTATAATTGTTGAAATGGTTAAAAAATTATTCCACTGCCATCACCTACACATAATTCCCTATGCTGATGGACAATTTCCCTTCCTCTAGATGCATGTGGTCGACTATTCCTTATCGAGTTTTGCAGCCTGCCCTCGATTCAGACTTGACTGCCACACTTCCATCATAAAGTTCTGCTAGTAGAATTCAATGTGATTAGCATAATTATAATCTAATGCATTATAATTGTGAATTTGGAATTTTTTTTGGGCTATATATATATATATATATATATAACTTGGAAAATATAATTCTTACTTGTCTTGTGATGGGGTGATTAGCTTTCTTTAAACATCTTCGAAATCATATAGAGCGAACTCCATCAAGTTGTCTCACAACCCTCGTAAAGGTGTAATTGGCAAGATATATTCCCAAGTTCCACTCTCGAACTCCTGAATCACAGATCTGCCAAAGTCAATTACTGAACAATATTCCAAGCTTTCGCATAACCTCAAGAAAAGACCACTCCCACATCCTCAACAAATGAGGGATCCTTCCCTAGATCCCCACTTGCCTAACTATCTGGACAACCATCCATATTGAGTTTACACCACTCAATTTCTTATAGTAGTTGCTTCAATAAAAATAGAACTACTAGTCATTCTATGGACTAGCTCCCATCTACTGAGATACATGGGTGCCAACCGCTATATTTGCTAGTTATATAGAAGAGTCGTCTAGATACAGAATGTATCTAGAGCTAGTTATTACAACATGGCCTTTTTATCTAATTGCAAGTTCATCATCATCATTATTACAAACAAATTACAATATTAATAATTTAACTACTACATCACACCTAATCTAACACATACCCTAGGTTTCCATTATAAACAATCCCTACATGATTTCCAATACACCTCTGCAATTCTCCAAATCTCAACTCTCCGTACAATGTTTAAGAAAACCAAGGGGAATTGTGCCTGTATCTTACTTCCTGTAATGCATCAAACCAAAGCAACGATGGCAATTTACCATGCTATTATCAATTTCTGACATGATCATCAAACATGGTGAAGATCGCTTAGCGTCTGTTCTACAATTTAACTACAATTATCCACCTGCATCCTCATCCTCTGATGTTTTGCTACAAATGATTCCTATCATTGTCTAGCCATCAATAGTTCATTGACCATAGCAAGTTGCACGATGACAAAGGCAGTGAAAGAGCTTGAAATTTTTGCAAGCATCATGTGACTACCGATGAAGCAATATGAGTGCTTCGAATCACATGATCATAGATTTCTAGATGAGTCTCATCCACAATCTTTGAGATGAAACTAAAGTCAACTTCCCTCTAAAACGCCATGAAGATATTTTCATGCTTTAGCTACACTCTACAGTGATCTGCAAGCTTCATAACTCACCACAGTGTTTCCCATATTGAATTCCAATAGGCTTACAGTCATGTATGATGCATTGAAATTTTGTTGAAAGGCTTTTTATGTGAGGCTAGGTCTATCTAGACCATCCAATGAATTGATATTGATCCTGAGAATTAACTATATCAATCACAACAGATGTCACTTGGTGTAACTCTCGTCCATTGGTTGACGTGGATCTATAGATCTTCATCAGAAACAACTTTCAATCCATAGGATGCTTGAATCTTGAACCCACAGGAATAAAATTATCCATCCAACGAGTGTTTCCATTCGAAATTTGAGTAAACCCATAGGGGAGATAAGTTGAAAATACGTTGAAAATATAGTTTTTTTCCCCTCTAAAATTTGATCATGTAATCTAATCTTATTTTATTATTTCCACTATTATTTTATAATTTCCTTAGGAGACCCATTTTAGACCTCGAAAGTCCCATAATGAAAATTCTCGTTGAATAGTCGTCGATATATGTGTGGATCCAATGGAATGGGTGTTGTTAGTTGCGTCAAATTGTTGGTTTCCAATCTATGTGTAGAGTCGACCTGCGTGTGGCATTGATGAAGGCTAGAGAGTCCACCTGAGAGACAAATTGCATGTAATATATCTGAGCAGTGGTGTGATCTATTTCATGTATATCTCCTTGTATCTGTTCAACAATTCATTGAAATCAATGAGACTAAAAAGGCAGTGTTGCAAAGACAATAGTAGCTTTGGATCAAATGTGATGTTCCATGAAGGCTGTAAGCAAAAGGAGCAATATCCAAAAAATGGACGAGTTTCCTGTCTCGCTGAGAAATTGGTGATGATCGAGATGGAGGGTGGAAGCATTGAAGAGATGATTGAGGAAGGATTAAAGTTAAGGAGCTGCATTGAGGAGCAACTTGTGGACCTATTAAGGAGTTGCATTGAGAGCAACAGTGATCCGAATCAGATCCATAGACGACTGTCATAGGACCGTGACTAAAACAGGTCGAACAAATGCTTGAAGAATCCAAACCACAGTCGAAAACACCCTGAACCAGTGGCCATGGCAGCCGGCGTGGAACGACGAGGACCTCGGTCAAAGTGCGCTGACCAAGGCCCATGGAGACTGCGCAGGGGGTCAAAATAGCCCCTGGGAGCCCCGGATCGGGAAAAGGAGCTGGTTTTCAATGTGTTGGGCAAACAGGGCCGAAATGGTAGACCTTAAGTGCTTGGTCACGTTGGGAGCCAGGGGACCGTGGGCGGAAAAAGGTAAAAAGCTCCAACATACGATGGTGGGACCCACTGCCTAGAAACCGGCGGTTTGATCAGGACACCCTTAAATGGTAAGCGGTTTTGGAGAAAGCAGAGCAATCACAATCAGCAATCAACGCGTGGCAGCGAAGGAGAGAGAAAAACCGCCGCGATCACGCATTATCAGTCGAGCAAGTCAACCGCGCTTGACGTGTGATTGATTTTGGATCTAGAGGAGCCCAAATCAGATAGCTGATATTGCACCTGATAGACAGAGCGGAATTGACAGGGGATTAAGCCGTGATTTAAGAGGATTTGGAATCCGTTGACTGTAATGGTGGAGAAAGCAACAAAATTACAAGCAGGCTGGCACAATTCTGATGGAGACACGTGGCTACTTCCTGAGCATGATGCTGACGTCGAAACAGGGAATTCAAAGCACACAGGTGATAGGCGAATCCTCGCAGGAAGGAGAGGAAACAAATAGACACAGAGGTCGAATGGCTAAAGCCATGAGCAGAGACAGTGAACAAGAGATCAGAAGAAAGATTCAGAACCGAGTCCAAGCAACCAAGAGAGATAGTGAACAGTGAACCTTGAGAGGAGGACTGAGCACAGAGAGCAGTAAAACCAAGCAGAGGAGACAGAGGGCCGAGCTGACCACAGGGAGCATCGAGCACCAAAAAGATTGAAGAATCAAGCCTTCCCATAGAGGAATCTGTCCGGATTGAGCATCACAATTGGCTCTTTCCACTGTAGACTGAAAGTCGCAGAGCAGGTAGAAAGAATAAGAGTCTATGTACTCCAAGTGGCTTGGGGAATCCAAGAACCACCCTGCCAAGCAAATCTGCTTTAGGAGAACTCATATTGAGTCTCTGCATTTGTAATTCTCTGCTTAAAGACACAATAAAACAAGGCCACCACTGAAGCTGGACCGGAGACGTAGCCCTGGAGACTAGGGTGAACTCCTTATTAAAAATTGTTTGTGTCTAGTATTGCTTACTATATTTCTTTGTTGTCTTTCCATTCAAAATGTATGTGTGTTGGCAATCTGATCGATCCATTGTTCCAATCGCACAGAACACACACCAGCAAATGAGTCTGTAATACCTTTGTTTATTAAATCTTCAACTGAGGTCACTCACAGGGTGAGAATCAGATGAAGTGGTATCAGAGCACTAGGCTGTAAGGTTAGACAAGCTTGTGTTGGTTTAGCTGTGAATGATCACTAGATCAAAGCTAAAATTAGGAGAAGGAGAGTTGGCAGAAACTAATCCTGAAATTGGGAGAGTCTATTCTCGGAAGACAATGTCCAAAGAAGGTTCTACAAGGCCAGACCCCCAGTTCGTAGAAAGTTTCCTAGCTATGAAGTCTATGGTAGAAGAAATGTATAGGAACTTTAGAAAGCATAAGGATTAAGATTCATCAGGCCCTAAACAAGATAAAGAAGAATATGAATCTCATTCTCTTGACCACTCTAAATAAAAGGGAAAAGAAGAAAGCTTTCCTACACCTCCTAGTAGCCTTGTGCATAACAAGAAGGCATCCTTGATTAAATTGGATGTCAACTTTGATTTGCCTATATATGATGGAGAGCTAAATGCTGAAAAGTTGGACAATTGGATTAGACAAATTGATGTGTATTGTAGGGTACAAAACAAAGACTCGGACAGGAGTAAGATTCAGCTGGCAAGCCTATGCCTAGGAGGCACTGCCTTGGTTTGGTGGGAAGGCAGAACCCAAGCTGATGTGAAGAAGCATGGTAAGACCATCTCTGTCTGGAGTGACTTTGTCTCTGCCATCAGAAAGCAGTTCTATCCATTGGCCTACATGCAACAAGCCATGATGAGTTGGAAAAATCTTCG
This sequence comes from Pinus taeda, assembly GCA_000404065.3. Taxonomy (NCBI): domain Eukaryota; kingdom Viridiplantae; phylum Streptophyta; class Pinopsida; order Pinales; family Pinaceae; genus Pinus; species Pinus taeda. Next base: position 11,655 of record APFE031223526.1, read on the forward strand.
GCAGTTGAAAGGGCAAAGTGTGCAAGGGTATGTCAAGAATTCAGAAAGAGAGCATTGATGTTGGGCATCTCATTAGACTGACCAGAAACTCTTTTGAAGTACATTGGTGGTCTACACGGCTACATGAGGCATACCATCCTCATGTTTAATCCCACTAGTATAGATGAGGTATCTGTACAAGCTACTCATCTAGAAGCTAGAGGAAAGAATGGAAATCCGGAAGTTGGGGGACCATCCCAACCCACTGTAAGCAAGAGCAAGGAGAAAAGAAAATAGAAGTGGAAAGCAAGGAAGGCTAACACTGCACAAAGAGGCAAAGCTTCATGCACTCACTGTAAAAAGGAGGGGCATGATGATGAGCACTGTTGGATTCTACATCCAGAGCTGAGGCCTAAGAAGTCTGAGGGCAAGAAGAAGAAAAATGTTGCAGCTATTCAGAAAGATTTGGGGTCAGACTCGGGAGATGAAACAATCATTGCAGTCACAGGTATAAAAGGTAAGAATTCTGAAATCTACTAGTAAACCTGCTCAATCTATTATTGATGAAGAACATGAAAGAAAAAGGCATGAGCTTTTCCATATTCGAGTTGTTTCCAAGAATCAAAAGATTGATACTTTGTTTGATAGTGGCTCACAAGTAAATCTAATTTCTGAAGCAATTGTAAAGAAATTGGGATTAACAACTACACCTCAGAAGAAACCATACCCATTAGGATGGTTGAATGACAAAGCACAACTACAAGTGACTAGACAGTGCAAACTCAAGTTTTCTTTTGGGTCAGCATTTGTAGATAAGGCTGAGTTAGATGTAATTCCTTTGGATATATGTGGAATCGTTTTAGGAAGTCCTTACTTGTATGATAGAAAAGCTATTTTCTATAGATCTGAGAATAAGTATCTACTTGTCAAAGACAGAATCAAATACTTTGTAAGAGCTCACAAGCTCAAGAATAATTACACTCTCATAAACTCAAGATAGATGAAAAGAATGATAAATTCATGCAAACAGTTCTTACTGATGGTTGTAAAGGAAAAGACACCTGATAAGACCAAAATAGTTGAAGGTTGTAATGCTGATCAACAAACTGATATAGAAAAGATTGTTTCAGAGTATGATGTCTTATTTCAACAACCTAAAGGTCTGCCACCCAAAAAGGGAATAGTACATGACATTATTTTGCAGCAAGATGTTCCTTTGCCTAACATTGGGATGTATAGGTTGTCCAATTTAGAGAATGCTGAAATCAAGAAGCAGGTGCAGGAGTTGCTCGAGAAAGGGTTCATCAGGCCTAGCACATCACCATGTGGGTCACCAATC